>OX336389.2:1320221564-1320821564 GCA_946902985.2 Meconema thalassinum | reverse complement strand
ACTAAGGAATATATAATTAATATGTTCAGCACGCGACTCCATTTTTATGAAGTCTCACCTATTTATATTTGTTATATCATCTTATAAGAATCTTCGTTATGCATTATTATCAAGCAAAGATAACAGAAGATATCAGTTGATAAATGGTTAATTTATTTTAGCAGAGAACCAATTATTTCCTTTTAACCATATATGAAGCTCCTCATGGTTGGCTAGTGACGACAGAGAGGGGGTATTTCTCCTACCCCCTTCCACCCACGTGACTAGAAAGTTAGATTTCCAGTACAGTGTCGAACCCGACTCGAGGACACCCTACATTCGTTTTACAATGACATTACGGTTGCTAACACGCAAATTGAGTTCGTGAGTGTGACATATTTGAACTTACAGTGATAAACTGCTATCGAAACATTATTACTTCGCATATCCGACGGGAGAATGATATTCTTTTCCGTGTGCACAATCTGATATTAAATTCCGTGCAGATGGAGATCAGCTTTAAACACCAAGACACCGCATTCCATTACAACACCTACAAGGGCAGTGAGTCCATATCACACCAACTGAACACAATGACAGGAATCACCATGAATTAATGCATTGATTTTTATTTCAGGTGACTGATATATTGTTCCTGATTTCTAAACATTAAGAACACATTCGAAATAAGACATTGCTAATTTTCTTTACACATATTCTTCGAGGAATTTGAAAATTTTATAATTTAATTGATTAATTATTCTAATTAAATTAGATTAATTTAGTTCCATTTTCGTAATATTTTTCCATTGTGGATTTCTGTGCCCAATTCATTTATTGATGCGATTGCCGATGGAATATCGAATATATCACACCGCTAGTTAAAGAGTTTGACTTATCTAGTCAATTGAAACATACTTAAACTTATAATGAATTATTAATGAATTATTAATGAAGAATTAATTTATTATAATTACTCGGTAATTATTATTTATCATGATTTTATATAATGGCAATTAATGGCTAAATTTTGAATTTTGATTGCAAATATTAGGCAGTTAAACTACAGTGATTTTTAATTTATTATAAATTTCGCATTGATCAGTTTAGATGGATTCAAATAATTGACATTTATAGATTATCGAGTATTATAAGACAGTTTTCGTAACATTTTGGAACAGCACACGTAAGCAGAGCACGATTAATAATAATGTCGTATACACTTTATTTCAAGTGGTCTTATAGTTGGATATGAGACAGGTGACCAATCCAACAAATTTCAAGAATTAATATATATATATATATATATATATATATATATATATATGATAAGAGGATTTCACAACGGATGTTGGTGATTATAAGTATTTAAGGATGTGTCAGTGTTAACACAGTACTATTATGGTAAATTATGATGTGCGTGCTACTTATAATTATGATTATTTACAGTTATTTATGATTAAATAAAGGTGCTGATAGACGAATACTGATTACATGATCTTCGAGAAATATAATACGATATATCAGAATTAAGGTCAATTTGTAATTTTTATTTTGAATGGTTAATGAAATCACAGGTGATCTGAAATTAATTAATAACATATATTTTACATCGCAATCTTAATTTGTTTATTAAAATTATCTGATGATAATTATTAATGGCATTATTAATAATAATAATAATAATAATAATAATAATAATAATAATAATAATAATAATAATAATTTCATGGAATTTGAACTTGGAATAGACATTCATGATTGAGAACATTGCTGTAATTAGTCAATTGGATGAGAAAATCTTCGATGGACATCGATATAAAATGAGATAAAATTAGGAGAGGTGACATTTAATCATTCCTCTACTATCATATTGCAAATAATTTGTATATACTTTTCTTCGATTTATTGCGTCATATTTTCTTATAAGGTATGATCTATCAGTGATTATCAGTCGGCGCAGTAGAATATTTAGGTGAATATGTGTGAATAATTGAAGTTTATTTTTGTCAGTTAGATTTGTTGCTGAGGAAATTAAACATGTAAAATTTCATTTTTTTGATTCAAACTGAATAAGTGAAAAAGTGAAGTGTTATTTTTTAATACAGTTTGAATTCAGCTTATTCAACGAACAATTGAACTAAAATTTTTATTTGCGCATAACCCCAAGATATTAAGACAGGACGATCAATTGCGAGTCTAGAACTTTAGGATCCCACGATCCCAACATAATATCAGACCAATTGAATCGTATGAGTGATTTTTTTGGTGTTGGTCTGTTTTTGAATAATAGAGAACATTTTATCTTAGAAATTTTTAATTATTCCTGCAGATTTGAGCTTCTCCCTGATTGAATATTACGATCCTATTATATTTTGGAAATATATGTCGGAGTTAACCTTTCTCACCTATCCCGTTAAACGACCCGAGATATTAGATCTTTTGCCAGCCCGAGCTTTTACTGGATATATATTTCAGGGATTTCATTTTTCTTTTTTATCGTACTGTATCGTTTTTTGGAAATCGCGTTGTAATTGCCGGGCCGACGTGCAATCTGGGAAACGGGTACAATACCTACATTAGATTCAGTCTGCGTACAGACCACCACCAGAAATATCGTCAACATTTTATAATTCATACCTGTCGCTTTCAGGTCGGCTCCGTTGTAATGGGGTGGCGTATTTGCCCCTCGCCACGGAGGTCCCAGGTTCGATTCCCGACTCCATCAGGGACTTAACATGCTGACTTGCGGGCAGGAAAGTGGTGCATTCAGTCTTGTGAGGACAATTGATCTAATAGGCAGGGAAATACTATATTAACCATCTGTAGGCCAACGGGCTGAGCAGCTACCGCTTAGTAGGTCAATGCCCTTTCGGAGCTGTTGTGTCTTGGGTTATTATTTTTAGCCTATTTTCATTTTATGAAAAAAATAGGCTTATGAGATCACGTTATGTCCGTGTGTGTGTGTGCGTATGTTTGTTTGTTTTTTTGTTTCCCCCAAATAACATCTAAATGGCTGGAGTGATTTCAATAAAACTTGTTCAAGTCATAGTACTATTACGGCCGACCCCGACCGTGCCTTTAAATTTTATTACGTCTAACCAATCCAACATGGCGGCTGTGCAAAATATCTCACCGGCATTCTACATCTACGAAACAATTACTGATATCTCCCTGAAAAACTGTACGGTGATAAAAGGCACAACTAGAAGTTCATCCATGAGACCTTCAGAAACTTGTTAACTACTAAACGAACATGGCAGCCAAGCAAATTTGAAACTTTTAAATAGACTTTTCTCGCGAATTAACCATCCAAATGCAATGAAACTTGGCACAGCAAATCTTTATGCATATTGTAATGCAATGGCATTTAATTCAAATCAATTGTTTACATAACCTCAAGATGGCGGCTGTGCGAAATATTTCACCGGCATTCTATATCTCCGACACTATTACTGATATAACCCTGAAATTTTGTACGCTGATAAACGGCGTTGCTCGAAGTTTACCTAAGATATTTCCAAAAACCAGTTACCTACAAAACGAACATGGCAGCCAAGCGAAATTGAAACTTTTAAATAGACTGTTCTCGCGATTTAACCATCCAAACGCAATGAAACTTAGTACAGCAAATGTCTAAACAAATTGTAATATAATGGCATTTAATTTATTAGGCCTACAATTGTTTACATAACCTCAAGATGGCGGCCGTGCGAAATATTTCACCAGCATTCTATATCTCCGAAACTTTTACTGATATCACCCAGAAATTTCGTACGGCGATAGGAAGTACTACTAGAAGTTCAGCTATTAGACTTCCAAAATCCTGTAAAATACAGAACGAACATGGTGGTCAAGCGAAGGTGAAAGATTTTAATAGATTTTTTATTTATTTTTTATTTTTATTTATTAATCAAAGCACAAACTACGCTTGTAAAAATAACAACCAGATAACAATTTTAAATAAAATATAAGATAAAATTTAACAAAACACCAAACAAAACAACTCCAGATCAAGAGCCGGTAGAATGTCCTTACCCGTAGCCGTGTCGTCAGTGGCCAAGATGACAGTTCTAAATACAATTTAACTTCTCCTTCGCCTGCTTCAGGAACGTCCTCTTGTTTGTGGATATGTCCAACTCACGTTTCCTTGCAATGCTATTGTATAGGGATGATATGCGGATTTGGAAGGATCTTTGGATTATGGAAGGTTTTGTGTGTAGAATGTGCAAAATATCTTTGAGCCTGGTAGAACGGGAAGGGGCTCTTAGTTTGGAAAGTGACAGCAGGTGGTCCGAACGGTAATGGCCATTTAAAATAGAATGTAGGAAGGACGGGTCTGTAACCTGTCTTGTCGTGTTGAGGAGAGGGATGTTTATGGCTGAAAGTACCTGCTGAGTGGTGAAGTGTCTAAACCTTGGCATTCTGTTCCTTACAATGGCAGCAAAGAAGGATTCTGTTTAATTTAGCTATGTTTGACGGGCAAGAAGTTGTCCAAATAGGAGAGCAGTAGTTTGCAATGAGCTGGAGTATGGGGAGGTAATAGAGGCGAAGGGCTCTGGGATTTGATATTTCTGAGAAGCGGTAGAGTATGCCAAGGGATTTCATGGCTTTGGATAAAGAATGTCGTATGTGTTCTTGAAAGCTTAGCTGGTTGTCGAATATGACCCCGAGATCTCGCTGATGCGCAACTGCGGTAATGGGCCGGTCAAGTGAGGAATATGTTGTGGGTTGTGGCGAATTGCCTAAGGTAATAGTTAAAAGGCTGCATTTATGTGGGTTTGGTTTCAACTTCCAAGTGCGGCACCAGTCGGATAGAGCGTTAAGTGAGGACTGAAGAAGTGCGGCGTCGGCTGGTGTCTTAATTTCCTTGAAAATCTTGCAGTCATCTGCGAAGAGTAAGGTATCGGCTGTGTCAGAGAGTTTGGATGGTAGATCGTCCAAAAATAATGAAAATAAAAGTGGCCAAAAGGGCACTGCCTTGTGGGACGC
The DNA here is from genome assembly GCA_946902985.2 of Meconema thalassinum. Taxonomy (NCBI): domain Eukaryota; kingdom Metazoa; phylum Arthropoda; class Insecta; order Orthoptera; family Tettigoniidae; genus Meconema; species Meconema thalassinum. The sequence goes on along the minus strand of OX336389.2, from coordinate 1,320,816,593 downwards.
CAGAGAGCACAGGTAGCCAAGGGGATGAAGTGCCTGATATTACGACTCTCTGTTGTCGGTTCTGTAGTAAGCCGGCAAGGAGTGTTAGGAGATTCCCATGTATATTGAACCGAACAGTGATTTTATGGAGTAGAAGGGTATGGTCTATTGAGTCAAATGCTTTCGATATATCTACATAGCAGATATCTAGCTGGGACCTTTCTGCAATGGCATTTGTTGCATAGCTGTAGATAGTGGCCAAGTTAGTGAGGTACGAGCCCCCAGGAAGAAGCTATGCTGGCTGGTTGAAATATATGGTATGGTAAAAGACAGAAGACGTTGGTGGTATATTTTTTCAAATATAAAGGATAGTGTGGGTAGTATGAGAGACTGGTCGGTAGGATGATACGGTTGTTTTGTCCCCAGATTTGAATATAGGGACGATGTTGGCCTGTTTCCAGGCAGTGAGAAAATAGCCCTTGGTAAAGCGCCTGTTGAATAGATTGGGAATCAGTGTATAGAGAACCGTGGCGGTGTGTTTCAGGAAGATGGGACCAATATCATTGGGACCGGTAGCTTTGTTGGTGCGGAGAGATTGAAGTAGACTGAGGACTTCATTTGGTGTTGTTGGTATTTCCGAAAAAGTGCTATTTGCTGCTGTTTCTACCGTTGGAAGGGGTTGATTTTGGGAGGGAGTGGAAAAGTTTTCAAAGAATTACCTGTTGAATAGCTTATTGCGGTCTGGTCCCTCTGCTGAGGTTCCCTGGTGGTGTATTCTTGGAATACACGGTAAGATAGAGTATAATTTTACTGCTCTTTGCTTGTTCATTCCTTCCTTTTTCCCAAACACCAACAGTGATCTTCTAATTTCTCTTTGTTGGTCATGTCTCTATGTTACTCGTGAGTCTGTTCTAGATATATATCTTCCATGACCCACCTAGCCTCATCTAGCAGCGAATCTCTGAAGTTCCTCAATTCTTCCCTGTGCATGAGGACCTCCTTTTCAATTTGGCCACCAGATCTCGTCGCCATCGCCAGCTATCATCTCCGTGATCAAGAGAACTTCGTCTACTTTTTCACCCACCAGGCTGCGATAGTGTCGCCTACTATCAACTCTTTGAAGACCATCTCATCAAGAGAAATTAACTTTTCAATGTTGGTTATGCTTATATGTTTTCCTTTTGTCTCCTACCCCCACTCTTTTCCCTTCCCTGGTCCCTCTGTGCTTCGCTGAGTGTGTCTCACTTGTACGTCGGCAGTCGATTCAGTCAGAGCTCAACTAGAGCTAGCCTCCTCAACTAAAGAGGCATTCTTTTAATTCCACGCCATGTTGGAACTTTAATGTAAACCGTCAAAGGGAACTTCACCTTCGCCATGAAGCAAAGATAAGTACTGACTTCAGGTTTTAACCTCATTCTCATCGTCTTTTAACAACTACAAGCTTTTAACGATCATTTTATAGGCAGTGTGAGATTACTATACTTGGGGCAATAATCATCCTTCGCGGGATTTTCTATGTTGGACTTTTGTCTGTCTAATCCAATCTTAATAGAAAGCAGCATTTCTTATGCTCATTAAATGAGAGATCTTCTCACAACGTAGGATACTAATGAATACCCACTGTCTATAAAATACTTAGTTCGTTCCACCGCTGGAATAACTTTGGCCCTATTCTTCAGTCAGGATTGCTCTGGAACCTTCCAAAATCGGTACTCTATCTTCCAGTCATACCGTCATGTATTTTCCACTCACATGTGGGAATACTATCTCAAACTAAGGAATCTTCCTTATGAATTACTGCTCAATAGCTATTTTTTCTTCCACCGTTGGAATTTTCTTGGCGTATTTAATGATAATCTACAACCTCCTCAAGCAATAGACTCTTGCCTATCTAGTGCAACTAGTTATTTTTCATAATTGCAATAACTTTCTTTGCCATAAACTTTTGTGCTGCTAAAGTGAACTTTTCATCCATTTCAACAGAATAAAGTGAAAAATAGTGTTTATTCAATATTTCTTCTGCGTCGCGCTCGTCCGATGATTATAAATACGGCCATGAACATTTATCCTCAATCCCATTTGATCTTTCCCAAACCTCTTACTAACAAATCATAATAATAAAAATGCTACTTTAGGCCTTTTTCAATGAGGTGTCACTCTAAAGACGTGCCCTCCCTCGTTTGCTTATTTATCATAAATTAATGTCTGCATAACTACGTGTCTGGTACACGTCTCAAATTATCTTGTTTCTCCCTTCTAATTAGGGAATACAATTCTTTCAACTCATAAGTGAGTTATTTCTAGGTTTCACGAAAGGGAAACTTGCCCCATTTGTCTCGTGATTCCTACTTAAACATAGGAAGTCTAGAAACTTCCTTTCGACTTTCTCTTCAGGTTTCACAGTAAGTGACCTGCCCTATTTGTCTAACTACAAAAAAAGTAATTCAGCTTTAATATAAGAAGTTATAGGAACTTCTCTTTTATTCTTCCTGTTTTTGTTATTGTTACTTTCGAAGTTGTTACTCTTTCTTAGATATTTACTTAGAAATTCCTTAAAGTACACACCTTGTACTCGATTTATTGTCTAACTTCAATCACTTCAATTGTCTTTAAATTGTTTATTTTATCTTCGCCATTTCAAAATCTTGCGAGGATTTTAATACATACAAAGGTTTGAAACCAAAAGAATTGTTAATTGCCTGGAGAAAACTTTAGATGTTTTTCGGAGGTCTGTGACCCCATTTGTTACAAAGTCTAAATTATAAATTTGTTAAAAAACTACTAACCAACATTGTTAAATTCATTACACTCTTTTGCATTGTTAAATAAATTAAATATTTGTTTTTGGATTTATCATTTCGCAAACATAACGGTTAGACAAGATCCTGCTTTCCTAACTCTTCCTAGGTTCATGCCCTACTTAATGCAAATAAATCTCTTAATAGGGTTTTCACCACTTGTCGCATTTGAGCAAGTACTCATAATTATAACTTATGTCAAACTCTCCTCCTATTTCTCTATCCTTTTTCTCCAGTCCGAAACCCACTTCCTTTTCTTTATCATCTTCCCTTGGTGGTTAGGTTATTCCCCAGCCAGTAATCTACCCACCTGGTGCCCTACGCTGACGGGAATCCTTTCGGTTCTCCTCCTCGACTTGATGACGGACCAGTAGCACTTGGCATTTTCCCGGACGTTCTTAGTGATGGCTTCTATATGACCCATGTAGTCTCTCCTGAGCAGACGTCTTGCGTGTCGGCGAATGTACTCGAAAGTATTACGAGTGTCGGGGTTGAGGAAGTCCTTCCAAACCACCAGGCCTTTTTTTGTTTCCCATGGCCAGCCGAGTTTCAGAGGAAATCTGGAATGGGTACTTGCTGTTGGAAGGCTGCCGTGCCGGCACGAAGCCTTTGATGCTATAGCAAGTAGCCAGTCGTACACAGTCGTACAGCAGGGCGATATCCAACTCCACGTGAGGTGTTTCGAGGAGGGTCCACGGCAGGCATTCCAAGGCTCGGCATATGGCTGGCCAGTCAGCTCGGCGCCAGTTGAAGGTCGGGCGCGAGGGTGGCTCCTTGACTACTTTTGAGTATGGGGTGGGGAGGAACAAAGAGGTGTCGAGGGACTTATGTTCAGAGACGAAGATGTTTCCACCAGCAGTGTTGGATTTCAGTTCAAGTGAAGATAATATGAAGTCCAGTACGTTGGGGCCCCGCGTTGGGTACATGTTATGCTGCTGTAATCTAAGGCCAGTAATAAAATTATCTATAAAGAAGGGGTCATCATCATTATCAGGTGTAGGCTATCTGTTGTTGGAGAGGTCCATTATAATGTGGGAAGATTGAAGTCGCCCATTAACACCACTTCGCCTTGCGATACAGCTGCAAGCTCTGAGCCTAGTCACTGCTCCAAGCTGTACAGGGGACTGACCGGTGGCCGGTAGTAGCTACCCACAAATATGTGGCGGCCTGGGAGGAGTAACTCCACCCACACTAACTCACAGTTCCGTTCGAGGTCTGATCTCCTTTTGCACGGTAAAGCACTGTTCACTGCTATCAAAACCCCTCCCCCTCTTGTAGCACGATCACTGCGAAATATACTTAAGTTAGCATTGAGAAGCAGTTCACTATCGCTAACCATTTGGGTAAGCCATATCTCAGACAGCCCCATCACGTCTACATGCAGTGGCGGATCCAGGCCTTGCGGGGCCCTGGGCGATATGATCCATGGTGGGGCCCACAACAATAAGAAATCAAATCAAATCAAATGGAAAGTAGTTTTGTAATAATAATAATAAAATAAAGAATAGATACAATATGTTGATTACACTACGCAGTCAGCTGGCATTTGAGGGTGCGCAAATGCGAGGGAGCCGTGTCAGTAGATTTACTGGCACGTTAAAGATCCCCTTCGGGGCAAAATTCCGGCACCCCGGCGTCTCTAAAAGCCAGTGTAGTTAAAAGGGACGTAAAACTAATAACATTATTATTATTATTACACTACAGTACATATTTAATAATATGAAAGAAACATTTAGTCTAAGTCCCATTGAAGAAGATTATGTAAACTATGTAATATTCAAATATTACTTTGCCACTTTTTTCCGGCCAAAGTCTTCTATTATTTCACTGAAATCTAAACTTGCTAAACGGTCAAGGGAGGTCATAGTTGCACTGAATAAAAATGTATTATAAATTACTTTGAAATGTTTGAAAAGTATAATTAATTAATTAATTAAATTTAAAAAAAAATCCATGGCGTGGGGCCCTCCTCGCCCTCCCCTAGATCCGCCCCTGTCTACATGACTTAATTCAGGCAGATGAATTTCACAGTCAGAGAGTTTATTATTGAGGCTACGCAGGTTTTGATAGTAGGCTATACTGATATCGCGTCAGGAGTTGGCAGTCGGGTTTGAACTGCAGGGGTCTTCCCGCTCACTGCGTAACGCGCATTCCAAAAACATTCAGTTGGTCACTAATTGCTACACTCAGCACATTCCTTCTTTCAGTGGCTGAGTGTCGCCTGCTGCAATGACAACCATTGGCATGCGGCAAGCCGATATATTCAATTTAGGAATAGGCGGGCCGCGCATGCGTTTTGCAAGACCCCCCGCACCCCGTCGCAGCGTGATCAACTGCCATCTCCTGCCGCGATGACAGTATGTTTAGTTCTGATTTGGTGTTGTGTACAGAGAAAGTGGGCCCAGGATTCAGCTGTATGTCTCCAGCCAACAGCAAGAGACACAGCAACCTCATAGCGGCCGAGTAACCTGCCCGGTGCTTGGCTGGCCCAGGCCGAGTGGCCAGGTGCCTGCCTAACGGGAATATGGCGTACCCTGACAGAGAGAAAGCCGGGATGTAGTAAGTTCTATCAGATAACAGTCACACGAGAGTGCCACAGACTTTTCTAATTTCACTTGCGGATTCACAATATTTATTATTGTCTCGTGGGCCACAATTTGTCACCATGACTTTTAAAAATACCGCGCAAAGGAAACCAACTGCTGCAGCACTGTACACACGCGCAGGCCGCGTTTTTTTTTTAAGCGAGAAATTGCAGCGCTGCATCAAGGGGAAGTAAATCGCTACATCACAACTACCTGTAAATAAAAACGGTAAAGATGGCGCGAATTGGCGGTCGTTTAAAACGTGTTTCAGTCATTATTTCGAAATAAATTTAATGTAATTAAATTATTTATAATTTACTTTGAATTGCGCATATGTTCCCAGCGAGACGTGTTTCCATTATTATAAATAAATTTCCTAGTTCGACTGTGTAAAGTTTCGGCACTCCCTAATTTAAAGCGAAACGGTGGCATTGCGGTACACTGAATATTATGCGTCTACTAGAAGACCAAAGTTATGATGAATGCATAGTTATATCGCTCAATAAACAATTTTGTTAATTACCGTAGGCCTACACTAGGATTTCACATTGCTTGTAATTTTTAGGTTAGGCCTAGCCCATGTCATTCGAGTTGCCTTCCACGAAGTAATGCCCTTGGCTTAGCCATTAAAGTCGCATTCAAAATTATCGTTTTACGAATGAAGTAGCGTTAGATAAATATTTCAGAACTTAAGGTTACCATATCTATAATAATCAGCATAACTTTTATGTGGCAAGGTAACTTGGATTTAAAAATTGCAAAATGGGACGACCTAGCTCTTGACTCCTTTTGCCTTCTTATAAATATTTCCTAACTAACCAACTGAGATGCTGCCAATGGAAATGGAAATGTAGGCCTATCATTGTGCAATATTATATGCTACACCAATAGCCTGTGCATGTCACTAATGATTTCCCCAGGATAGTCACTTGTGGGGCAGTGTATAGCCTCTTCTGAATTATTATTAAAAGAAAAGCGCACAATGTGCAAATACATATTTGAACATATGATCAATTATGCTAATGCCAGTCTTATTATTGAGGTTGTCCTCATTTTGCAGTTTTGTGTGTGGTACCTTTCACAATGATCGTTGCACAGGTCACATACAGTCTTCATTTGGTTGGTGCAAATTCTTGGTTTTGCAGAATCTATGGTGAAATCCATGGGTGGCGTAACGTGTTATTACGTGTCGTAGTTCGTAATTAGTTTGTTTCCACTCTTCCGTCATTATGGCATCTGTGGAGTAAAAGTTGGACCAAATGGCATTTCGTTTCTCATTTAAGGTTCGGCGTGCATTCTCATAGGCTTTGGTGTTAGGTAGGTAAAACTGTATTTTGATGTCGTCGATGAAGTAGTCCTCCTTAGTTTATACATATGTCAACCTTGAAGGGGCAGACTTTCCAATGCCTAAAATCTTCTGAATTATGCAGTATGGTGCATCTACTTGTGCCAGGCTCCTCTTTCATCTTCCTGGCGATCTCCTTGGATCAATGGGGCAGAAGACCTCATTGTTCCACCCCTTTAAATAATAACTACAACTCCCTTGGTCATCTCTCATTTTCTTCAGACCTTCGAAGCCTAGGGAGTCTGTCATGGCCTTTCTCTTTACTCACCACCCCAATTTTTTTAAAGAGTCGAAATTCTTCCTTCTATAGCCTAACTCGACGCCAACAGGAAAGGGGGCCTCGATGTTACACTTCTTAAAACATTCATCCCCACCACCACCTGTCCAGCTACATAATTTTCAACATGAGCCCAAATCATTTAGATGGGATTCAAGTCGGGGTGGTACGATGGTAGACGCAAGATCGTGTGTCCATAGGTAGCAAGCAGTGTATCGATTTGATACGTCTCATAACGTGGTTTATGGGATTTAATCAAAGCGTACAGTTGAGGTTTTATCATCTCTGTAGAAAATGGAATACCCTTATCGGTCAACCAATCCTGCATAACTGTTTTTCGGGATGATGATGTGGGTACGCACTCACATTGGACATTATGGTACGAGGCATTGTCAATCACGACTACAGAATTTGTTGGCAAATTGGGAATTAATTTTTCTGTCAGATATTTTTCGTTATTTCTATAGTTCATCTCATCGTGATAGTCCCCAGTTCTTTTGTTGGATTTTGAAAACCAACAAAGCATTTGGAAAGAAACATGCATCAGAACCGGCATATACCGCTATTAATCTTTGTCCTTTCGAGATAGGCGACTTCAGTCCATGAAGAGAACCGTCACTCCATGCACTTGGCTTAGTGTGCGAACTATGCAAATATGTCTCATCAGTGTAAACAATAGGCCTACCTTGTTGTCGGTACCGCCTTATGCTCTGTAAGTACAGCATGCGTTATGTCAGGCTTCTCCATAAGTATTCTATGCATGTCTTCTGTCTTCCTCCATCTGAAGCCTAGGCCTCGAACTATCTTGCTTAATGTTCGTACGCCACCTTTAAAATTTATAACATCAACCAGTTTCCTACGGATCTTTTCCAGCGTTGGCCTCTCACCTTTGCTATAGTGAAAATTATGAATCGTATGCCTTACCACGCATTTATCAAAATCGTCTAACTTACACTTCTTGGCAGATTTTGGTCTTCTCTTTCCAGGCGTTGAAAATGAATCCACTTCACCACTTTCAATTCTTTTGGCGCCTTGTATTATATTCCGCACCGACCTTTCTGACACACCTGATGCTTCAGCCACTTTATTTTGAATTGCGTATAAGTTCCCAGCGAGATGTGTTTCCTTTTTCATGAATTTATACACATTATAAATAACTTCACTAGTTCGACTGTGTAAAGTTTTGGCACTCCCTAATTTAAAGCGAAACGGTGGCATTGTGGTACACTGAATATTATACACAAATTTCAAGGCTTCAGGTATTCAACAAACACACTTTCAGCTACGTAATATACATAAAATAGTAATAATACACACGTGTGATGCCTCCTGCACTCTACGCTTGGTTTAAAGCTGTAGACCGTGTCTTGGAGCGAGCCGCATTGTTGAAGAATGGAGTGAGCAGTGAGCCCAGTAATCAGCATTCGGGGGACACACAGGAGCCCCGCAATGAGCATTGAAATACGCCAATTGATATTGGTCTCTGCTCATCGTTGAGTTTCGGCAAGCTCTTCTTGCGTCTGCTCTACTATTGTCATCGCACCAGGAGATGGAAGTTCAACACACTGTGACGGGGTGTGTGGGGGTCTTGCAGTACGTATGCGCGGCCCGCTTATTCTAAACCTAAATATATCGGCTTCCCGCATGCCAATGGTTATCACAGCAGATGACTCGCAGCCAGTGAAAAAGGAATGTGCTGTGTGAGTGAAGCAAGTAGTGGCCAACTTAATGTTTTTGGAATGTGCGATGCGCAGTGAGCGGGAAGACATCTGCAGTTCAATCCCAACTGCCATCTCCTGGCACGATATCAAAACCGTTCGCCTTGCGAATATAGTTTGCACGACTGTGCGGATAGCGGATAATATTTAGAGTAAATTTGCGGATAGATTTTAGAATACAATGTTGAACTGGATTTTTAGTTCTTACTAAGAACTGAGTCTTTCACGTTTCTTGTTATTTCCCTATTTGCTTTCGGTTGGGTTGTACGAGAATGAGAAGTGAGAGAAGCCAGTCATGGAAATACCCTCAATTATTGTTACCACAAAAAAAAAAAAAAGCTTTATACCTGCGCTTGCCTGCGTGGGTATATCCGATGACTAAGTAAGTGCTATAATTAGCCACCCTCTGTTTCACTTACCATTGCTCAGAGGGACAAAACTCGGTCGAAGGTGGATGAGAAAGTGGGTTGTGCTTACGTTATTGATGGTGCAAATACCAAGATCTCTTTGCCAGAGGCCTGTAGTGTGTTTACTGCGGAGCTCGTTGCCATCTATGAAGCTCTGCAGTTTGCACTACAGGATGCATGAATCCACTTTCTCGTGTGCACCGACTCTTTGAGTTCGTTGCAGTCAATTGCTACTTGATTCCTGCAACACCCCCTAGTGCAGCGAATCCACGACCTACTAGCCGGGCTGTGTCACGCTGACACTCGAATCACCTTTCTGTGGCTTCCAAGCCACATGGGAATTGCGGGAAATGAGTTAGCGGATCAAGCTGCAAAAGAGGCGGGATCACTACCACCTCGAACAATGGAGGTACCCGCTAGAGATATTCGCTCTCAGTTACGCCTACAAGTTCTGGTATTTTGGGAGAGTCAGTGGATAGCTGACCCACTGCCCAGTAAACTGAGAACGATCAAGGGAACTACATCGTGGCCCACATTTTAACCGAGTGTGTGGATCTTACTGACTTACGAAGAAACCTTGGTTTGCAGATGACACTCAAACTTATATTAGCCGATGACGCGGTGGCTGTTGATCGCGTTATCCGCTTTATAAGCCAGAGTGGGTTAGGGCCAGCAATCTAAATTTTCCAGTGAATATTGACTCAACGACTTGTTCGTTTTTGAATGATAATTTTTTGTTTTTTCATAATTTTTGTTTATTTTTATAATTATTATTTTTATTTAATATTTTGTTTTATTAAATTTAGGTCTTTTCAAATTTAGGTGTCCACCTCTAAATTTTAAATTCAATTCCAAATTTGTATTCATTAATCTGTGTTAAGAGGGGCAGATGACCTCGTAGTTCCACCCCTTAAAACACACGGGCAATTGAGTATTCCATAACCCAGGCCTCGCCAACTCAGGTGCTTAGCGAGCACTGGCCGGCAACTGGAAAAGCACGGTGCTCTGCTGTAAGAGAGGAACTTGTAGTAGCAGCGCTTAGCGAGGCGAGAGTCGTGTTGTTTATTTGTAAATTGGGAGAATTGTCCCAATTTCCTTCTTGAAGCTGACTTTTAAAAAGCACAAGCTGCAATTTGAAACTTTCAAAACGGTCACACATAGTACTGATTAATTTATTTTTGCTTTGCAACGAGTATTTAAATACCCCGTGATGTATTTCATGAAAGCGAGGTCAGTGATCCATTGCTCATCATCCAAGTCTGACTGTGGAGAAAGAGGGGTGGGAAGGGAAAAGCACCGGGGCGCGCAAGCACCAAGTGCTCGGGTTGGCATGGCGCATGCACAGTTGAGTATTTTATAGACATTTAATATATTGGTTGTGCGTCGGCTCTGAGAAGCTTGAGTCCCGCAAACTAAGTACAGCAGGCCTACACTCTGATTGTGACCTGACAAAAAATTCTGTATGCTTTGTTTTTAGAATTCTCACTAACATTTACACTCCACGCATGAATGAAATGTACAAAGTAGTCAGTAAAATCAAAATCCCCTTCCCTTCGCCTTACAACTGTAGGAACATAAAAGCGCTACCATGGTACTCGAGAGTTTATCCAGGAATTATTTTCACAAACATAGATAGAGTCCCTTCTGTATAAATTTCTTGCCATTGTTGTGGTCTAGAAGTATGTATTGAGATTATTTGATTCCCAGCTCTGGAATATCATACAATGAGCTTCATAAGGACAACTGAGAAGAGGTTGGTATGATTCTTATTACAGTTAAGTACAGAATTTAGTGGCAGTGTATTCTGAGTGGGTCATGGCATCCTTGTTCATATCGCATAATACCATAATTACAAGAACTTCAGCACATAACAGTCAGGGCCAAAATAAATATGTATAATTGGAGTGAATATGAATAGAGTACACACAGTGGGAGGAATGGAAGACAAATGAAACTATTTGTATACTTAGTTAAAATGCACCTTAGAGAAAGAAAATAGGCTAGTGTCCATATTATTTTTCATGAGAAACATAAGTTAATAGAATTTGTTACCACCCGGCCAAGTACAGATATTTGTTACCATGCTGAGGTAGGGCCTATGTACACCAACAACAAAAATGGGGGAAAATGTTTGTAGACCGAAGACATAACATGCAGTATTTTTTCGTAACGACGTACTGTAAGTAAGATGCATTCACAAATCTGCGACTTATTATGGAGTATGGTATAATAGTAAGGGTTTTCCACCATAGTTGGCCTACATAGCACAGAACATAACCAAATAAATTTAATCATCAATTCAATACTCGTGTGATTACGACTTTCAAAGCAATACTACGTCTTCGTAGGCTTGATCCTACTTTATCAAACTTGATATTCGGTCATACACACATGTACAACAACACTTTAAAGAAAATCACACATTCCAGAAAATCTTGCAGGATAAGAACGTATTCAATTGGAGCCATTTTGATTATCGAAGCAACGCAGCAAAGCAAAGTAGCAAAGTAAAACTACGCTGCACGAAGGGGTAAATCGCAGCCAGCAGCAGAGAGTGCAGCATGAATAAAAGAACGCGCTGCGCGCGACACTGCTGAATCGCTGCGCGTTCCGCTTTAAAAAAAAACGCACCCGCACTCACTCTTTCCGCCATCTTGCTTCTCACGACTTAACCATCTGAGCGCAGTGAAACTTGGTACAGCAAATGTTTATACACATTGTAATGCAATGACATCTAATTTAGTTCAATTGTTTACACAACCTTAAGATGGAGGCTGTTCGAAATTTATAAATTGTTTTCATTTCCCGTGTCCTAATTACGTGATCGAAGTCAACGTTTGAATAATGAACCTACGCAATAATCGTCATTTAATAGTACATAACTCTATGGCCTACACACAGTAAATAAAAATCCAACATGGCGACCATCCGAAGTATTTAGACGGTTCTCAATATCTACTAATCTATGACAGCAACCAAGCTGAAATTTTGTATGTTGTTAAAGGCTATGAACATAAGTTCACCTATGGGACTTTCAATTACGCTACCTGGTGAGCACAAACCTAACATTGCGGCGACGTCAAATTTAAATATTGAAATGGATGTTTCTCGCGATTTAACCATCCGAGTGAAGTGAAACGTGGTACGGTAAATGCCTACACAAATTGTAATCCACTGACATGTAATTCATTTCAATTGTTTTCATATCCACAAGATGGCGGGTGTGCGAAATTTTAAAATCCCGTTTTTATTTTTATTTCTTGTGTCCTAATCATGAGATTAAAGATCGAATAATACACCTACGCAATAATCTTCTTGTAATAGCACATAGCTCTATGGCCTATATATATAACAATCCAACATGGCGACCATCCAAATATTTGGAGGTTTCTCAATATATACGAATCTATTACAGCAATCAAACTAACATTTTGTATGTTGACAAAGGCAATTAACATAAGTAGGATGTATCAAAATAGGCTTGTTTTTACTGGTGATAAAAAAGAAAATTTCAAAAATTGATAAACATTCAGACTTCCAAACCTTGCAACGAAGACACTATTATTCTTTTACGTGCAACAGAATTTGAATTAATGAATGGATCTCAGGGGAGCTTATGCTCACGAGCATTTATTGGCTTGTAGTCGAGAGCACCAAATTCAATTTAAAGACCACGGTGGTACTCGCGAGCACCGGTTGAGAACGCCTGCTCTAGGATAGAGAGGTGTTACTATTTTCATTCTCCTGTGTTCTGTACAAGACCTATGGACCCAGGATATTGTTGATATGGCCTTGCTCAATCATGAACCTCAATATTTGTAATATATTAATTTCATTATAAACTCATTTGCTCTAAAGTCGTTGCAGTTAAAAGAGATGTTATACATCTGTGCACTTGGATATCAGTGAGTGATATTATACAGATGAGTGGGGTAGCCTATAACCAGGCTGCCGGTTACATATGATTCCCCAGGACAAAGAGGTGTTGTAAGGCCTGAAGCAAGTATGGTATAAGGACTGTTGTTTAGTAGACTAAGCGTACTGTGTGGTTTGCTTTATGTTCATGTCTAGCCTGATTGTATATTGAATGCTATATGTACACAAAACACACAAGACAGCATCGAGCTCTAAATTGTTAGTGTTGGTATTTTTATGTGTATCTGGAGGCCTTTATAGAAAGACGATAATTAAATGTCAGAAGAGCATATGTAAATTGTGTCTTGCAGCTTTCTTCGCCATCTCAGTGTTTCATAATATTTGGACCCTTTTCATTTAATACACCACCTAGGTCTGAATTCAGAACTGGCTGGCCGGAGTTGTGGGTCGAATCCTGGCTCAGTTGGTGGACATTTGAGGGTGCATAAATGCGAGAGACTCGTATCAGTAAGTTTATTGGAATTGCGGATTAAATGGCGCACTACCAGTAGGACCGCTATGGGGGAAATGTGGGTAGTCTGGCGCTTGGCATTGAAAGTGGTCATCCTCCAGGTAAATGCCAGAAGGGTACCTGGGCACCTAACTCAATTCTTGACCTTTCTAGGAACGGTGGATTGGCTGAGACGATAAACAGTCATGAATTGAATCTCACCGTGCTTCTGTCGTTGCATTTCGACATGCTTGTGCTCTCTTTTGCAATCATCAGAACTCCATGCTTCGTACCGGTAAACATACTCGCTGTATGCGCATGTTTCTGTTTGGATCTGTGTGACGAGTACCACATCCCACACTTAATGTTTCCATATTGTCACTTCCCTGCGATTGGATCCTCATCCGGAGCCTGGTGGCTAACAGGGCTACCATTACTTCATTAAGGGATGGGTCCTCAATCTGAGGGTCAATGTCTACCTGGTATTCCTCTTCTTACTTTCCATCTCAGCCCTCACTAGATTTAATTAAGAACCACTTTTCAACGTGTCTCCTCTCAGCAAACTCGGGAAAATATGGAAGGAAATTATTATGGAAAAAATTCAGGTGGTGGAGTTGATTGCCGCAACGGTCGGAGCAGTGAGGTCATCTCCTCCTAAAAGAATACTGAAAAGAAATACGCAATTACTAGTCCAAATTATAACAAATTATCTTTACAAATCATTGAACTGTAAAACAAACACCACAATTCGAATAATTTATTGTTGCATTTCAACATCTATTAACCCTCGTGCAAGGAAACAAGAACAGTTTTTATACACAGTGTAATTCCCAAAAGATAATACATTTTGTGTTTTATATGTCTTCCGTGCACGCGCATATGTTGACATACTCCATCCCGGATAGTATTTATCGAGAACTATATAACTTACTGTAACAGTCGGTCGGATTTCACCACTAAAATTTCGATTATCAGTGAAAAGTATTTCAACTTGGTGGAATGACGGCAACAAAGCTGATTTGTGATCGGTTTGTCGCTAATCACATTCCAACTGACCAACATGTAAATTAAATGTCGGGCACTTAGTAATGTGATTAGCGTCCTACCGCAGATCATGCACTCGAATACTCCTAGTTCATTTCTTCACGTAAGGTGAGATATGTGGTATATGTGAAAGCCTTATTTCAATAATGGTACAACTCTTTTCAAATGAAGGGTGTTATCCTCTTTTTCATATTCATACAAGTCAGTTTTCTCGTATTTTAAAAATGGTACACGTCTAGCTAATGCTCTTCTGCAAAGAGAGTGTACCACAATGCATAGTATTGCCTCTCATTTATATGAAAAGAGGATAACTCCCTTCATTTTAAAAGTGGAGTTGTACCACTATTGAAATAAGGCCTTCATGTATTGTCGACCATTGCATGTGTCTTAGTGTACCTGTAAGTGATATGGTGCATTCTGCTGCGGTGTTGCCTTCTACCACAAGACCGGCAACCGGGAAGTGTGCAATGTAGAAAAACGCTCATCATGGTGTTACATCCATTTCAAAATGAAATTTTCAATGGATTTTTTCATTTTTCTTTTCAGTCTTTACTAGAGCCTATTCTTTGATTCACCACAGTTTCATTGCTCTAAATGAAAAAAGAAAAAAAAGAACGTTCAAGTAATGAGGTCATAAATTTACCAAAGAGTCATAAAATTTTTAGATTTTAGGTACAATTTCTGAGAAAACTTTTCAAAATTTGGTGATGAGAGTTTCACATGTTAATTATCCACTGATACTTGACCTTGGTGACTAAATTAAACTTCTTAAATGAAATAGATTTCAGTAAAGAAAATAATTAACATACATAAAAAATTCTGCCAAATTCCTAACATTAAAAAAATATCATAGAACCAATCAAACCTAATTGCATAATTTTAGACGACAGCACTCAGTATCACATGTTAAATGTACGGTCCAAATTTCAGCTTTCTATGCATAACAGTTTCCTGAAAAAACTGTACCTATGTTTGCAAAATTTG
The DNA here is from genome assembly GCA_946902985.2 of Meconema thalassinum. Lineage (NCBI taxonomy): Eukaryota > Metazoa > Arthropoda > Insecta > Orthoptera > Tettigoniidae > Meconema > Meconema thalassinum. Next base: position 1,320,801,090 of record OX336389.2, on the reverse strand, counting down.
TGGTATTGAGAAAATGTGATATAAAGATAAAATTAATATTACATCTTACTTCAGTGCATTCCAGAAGTATAGTCATAATTATCTGCTTCAGCTGATTCATCTACCTTCCTTCTTCTTCTTTTTTCAAATCAGTCTTCCTTTGATGAGGCCTTAGCAGCTCTTTCTGCATATTTTACTCGATCTTGGTCGATTCGACAGAATGCTGTTGTGGTGTTATGACCTGGTTCAATGCCCATTGCCCTCAAAACTTTTAGCACAATATTCTATGAAAATATTTTTTGGTAAGAGTTCCCACACACAATTTTAAAACTTTCAGTTACATTTTTGAGTCTGCCCACGCAGGCATTTTTTCAAGGTTTTTTCTGCACTGAAAACTGTGAAAACATGTCTCATGGTTATTATCACAGCACTAGGAGGTGAGTGATTGTGTTTGTGTTGATAAGTAGTACCACCAAGTAATGCTTTCTGAAACCCACACCATGACTCCTCACCTTTAGGGTACAAGGTATGTTGTGGGTATGAATCAAAAAAATGTAAAAATATCGCCCACACAGCTGACCTCATATGCATCAAACTGTGGGCATTTCTCGTCATAGCTAACTCATAATAAGTCTGAATCAGATCTATTTCTAAATCAGCTAACCTACCAGCACCGCCAATTTGTTTTTTATCTTCCAACAGCTTACCTTCCAAGTCATTTTTTAGTTTCCTAAGTCTGGCGCCCATTCTTTTTTGCACATGTCCTACACATTCAAGTTTCTCTATTATTACATTAGGGCCATAAGACTGTGCTTTACTGACTAATAATCCTTAGAATCCCCAACAAAATTTACTAGAATAATTTATCTCTACAGGGGAGAGAGATATTTAGATCAGAGTGCAAATTGACGTGGTATGACTCAACTTAATGAAGCGCGCAGTCCCTTAAAATATTTCTTTATGAACTAAATATTCTTAAAACAATATTAAAATGCATATCATTTTGTTCAGAAAACTCTGGAGAATTTAATGCAATAAAAACAAAACTTTTTTTTATCCTTTCGCCCTTCCTGGTTCCCTTTGTGATGAAGTTGTGCTTTGTTATGTACTGTATTAATTAATTTATAATTTTTGCACATTAATGTTACCGTACTCGGGACTAGGCTACTCAAAAGCCGCATCAGTTAGAAGGGATGGTGTACCTCTTTGAACTTGTCTGCCTGTGAAACAATATATTGAATGTTGTATGCTCATACGTGGTACTGGCAAAACGTGGCTGTCTCGCGTAAAATATTGTACATATTGTTAGTTTTCATTAAAGGTGCAAATGACCTCGCTGTTTTGCCCCTTAATATTTAATAACAATAGTTTAATAACAAGTTACTATCCTAAGGTTGATGCGGACCTAGTATACTTTGTTGGAAGACGATAATTCGATATCAATTGATTATTTGTAAAATGGGCATTGTACCATACTTTTGCTGTGCATAATATCAAGACTTATTTATTCTGTGAAATTTACAAAGAAGTTATTTTCAAAAATCTTGTCACAACTCACACATTGTGAGCTAATGTCATCCCTGGAAATACATGAACGTACAATTGTAACAAGGGCACTGGGACACACTTCTTTGTCCTACATCGGAGAAAGATAGCTCAATTAAATGTTACTCTGAAGTTGTTCTGGTGCAGCCAGACGAGTACATGGTTGTGATTATCATTGTAATAATAATATTATTATAACTATTACCATTATTATTATTATTATTATTATTATTATTATTATTATTATCATCATCATCATTATCAACGCAACATTGGTGAAACGTTATTCCAGATAGGCCTTGTTTGAATGAGCTATATGCACGTAAGTTCGTTGTTTACTGATTCATTCCGGGGCTAGCAAAATCAGGTCCATTCAGCCCAGTGTACTTGGGTGTGCATAGGATTCGTCTGATAACCTATGATATTGTACATCAGTAGGAGTACGTGATTTCCTAACTGGGACTAGGATTTGGAAGATGCCCAAGTCTTAGGCTTTGAACCATTCCAGTATTAACTTGGAATTGAAGTGGGAAACCACGGAACGACACTGCCAGGATGGCTGCGGGCCGAACAAAACTCATCTCTTCTAAGTTCTGGCTCACGAGGCTGAGTCAACCCCGTTCCAGCCCTCACCAAAATTAGACTTCTAGGTTGTGCTGGGAATTGAACATAGGACCTTAGGACTGAATTCTCAATGTGTAGCACATCACCACAGGAGGTGGTGGGTGATGACTATCTTTGTTTCAAACATTTATATTTTCGAAACCAGAAACCCTAAAGTTGAAATAAAATAATAATGAGCCTCTTTGAAGTTTTATACTAACAAGGGAAGTATCAGGTACGACAGGTCGAAACCTATCTTGAAACTTTGTGGACGCAATCGTTGTACTATAAAAGGACAACATACGGAAAATCAGCTGTCAGATTGAACTGCAAGGCTCCGAAATCATCTGGCGTATCTTTCATATAAAGCAATAGAAAGTAGCGAGTAACATTCATGTAGGAATGGACAGCCCTGACCGCCCAAGTACTCAGGGCAGGTGGGAAAGAGCTGCATGCTCCAATCTGTATATACGCCCCGCCTCGCTACTACTCCGAGTGCTACAGAGATATACAGCTCTTCCAGACGTCATGCCTGCGTACCAGGATATCAGGTACGATTTCGGAGCCCTGCAGTTCAATCTCCGAGCGTTGTCCTCCTATAGTACAATGATTAAGTTCACAAAGTTTCACGATAGGTTTCGACCTCTCTTACCCGATACTTCCCTGGTAAGGAGAGTTTTCATACACATTTCATTTATATATTTTAGACTAATGTATTTTGAGTGTTGTATATTTACCATATCTGCACATGTTGATGTATTAATTAGCACCATACCTACAACAGATATATGCTTTGGCCTCAAATATTCTGAACATCTGTGTAGTGTATTTTGGCCTAGCTGAAGACGTCAACCAAGTTATTGTGAGTTCTGTTGTTCACCTCTCCGTTTCACCAACATACCGGACATAAATAGAATGCTGTGTGTTTGTAGATGGAGCAAGTGACTTGCAAAAGAACTTCAGGTACAATTATGCTGTGTCCGCTTTTAAGACGAGGTGTGTTTCGACTCGAGCATGTGCCTGTTACGACAACCATATTCTCAACGTTGTCTTTTCGTGTAATCTCAGAATTTGCAACGGCTGCTGAGCTCTCCCCCCCCCCCCCCCCCCCCCGAATACACACTAGAGCCGGGCAAATTTGCTTTAGTTCATACCGGTATCGTCAGTTGCCGCATGGCCTGTATCGTCCCACAACAAGCGCACTCAAGGCCAGGTCTCTCCACTGAATGAGAATCTTAAGTCTCGATAATACCGGTACTGAGAGGGAAACTTAAGTCTCGATAATACCGGTACTCGTATTTTCTCGGCGTTATCTTCAGAATCAATTTCAAGGGAAAGTGTCAGTCAGTCTGAAAGACTAGACTTTGTATCATTTTAAATGCTACAAATGCTGAAAAATGCTAGAAAGGCTGGAGGCTTCTCGATTCTCTCGAAACCATAGACTCTTGACATGTTAGAAAATTATCTGCATAATACTTATCTTGCTTATCTTGTTTCAAATTACTCCCGAACGGCAAGTACAAACCAAGAACAAAGCAAGGTCAAGCGCGCGGGATGCTGTTACGCTCACCAAAGCGCGCGGGGACGTGCCCCATCCATCCAGTCTAAAAGCACGTATAGTGGGCGTTGTATTGAAGATAGAGATATGCTCTCGCGGACTTTTTTTGTAGAACTATTCGTGCTGACCAATTCTTACGCTCATAGTAAATTGATATGTTTAACGGTTTGCTCAGCGTTTGCTCAAGGAGCGCACGGACGCCAAGTTTGTTTTCGACTTTTTCACTGAAATCGTTACTGCTTGGCTTCCTTCGGTCATACATAAATTATTTTCTATAGAATCTTTCCACGAGATATCCTTTACAGAATGGTGAAAACCGCTTAAAAATCCATCCAGTTGTTCTCGAGATTACCCGTGACATCCAAGAATCGGGTTTTTTTGTCTTATACTAACGAAGTAGTGATTGTCGGGGAAAACATGCACCAAGCAGTACTATGACGTCACACACCTCAGTGCATGTGGGTACATTTCGTCCCGTCACCGTAACGTAACGCCAGACCCCAGCCTAACGACGAAGTCGACAAGATCATTTAAAATGATAAAAATCAGACTCTCTAACGCCACTGCCCGTGTGAAATCAAAGCCATCTGTAACTGCGGAATGAAAATCATTCCTCAACAAATTTAAAACTGTATGAAGAGATCCACTTACGACTAGGAAGATCATATTGAATTGGGTTCGTTATATTTTACCATGACTTCTCTCACTATAGATATGATAGCAGATAGAAGTCTGAAGTTAATAGAAAAAGCAAGCAAGCGTCTGCTTGACGAAATTTTAGGTAGGGTCATTATTATATAAACAAATTAAAGTGGAATTAATTTTCAAATCGTTATCATCGACTCCAGAAAAATATGAAAAATTAGCCTAAGTTCTTGGCCATATACAGACGATGAAATAAGATGGTCCATTACATGAGGGAAGAGTTTTCACAAATTGGGGGTGTATTATTATTATTATTATTTATTTCCTATCGTGTCCACGATCAGTTAAATGCTTTGATTATAACATATAAATAACTTGTGTTGTCGCTGTGGTTGTTGGACCCAACCCCTTTAAACGACGAAATCAAATTTAATATAGGAATTCAGAAATGTTAGGCAAAATAAAGTATATCATTTTTCATCAGATAGTTTCATCTATTAAGAACTCTGATTTTGTGCTTGAAAGCAATATCAGTTTGTGGCATGCGGTATATTAATCATGCCAGTGCAAACACCTCGCTGAATCGTCTAATGCCAAAAATATGACAGTTTGAGTGACAAGAATAAGACGGAAGTTCACTGACAACTGCTCATTACCGCTGGAATGTCACTTTGTCCGATACTCCACAGTCTCGTTCGACACAAGGTAATGTTGATATCACTACCCATGATGCAACGTGTGAGCACGTGCCTAGGAATGCGAATGAAATGGCGGTGGCTCAAGCAAATTTCAAAGCCATCATAACAAAATTAACAAGTAGTTCCGTGAAGAAATATACATCCTGTTTTCGTATATCCTACTTACTGTATGTTAATTGTCTCTATCTACATACAAAATTTCAGTTTGAATGCTGTAATAGATTCGTGGATATTGTGAACCGTCTTAATATTTCGGATGGTCGCCGTGTTGTTTTTTATGTGTGTAGGTCTTAGAGTTATGTACTATTACATGAAGATCATTGTGTAAGTGCAGTATTCCAACTTCAATTGCATGATTAGGACACAAGAAATAAAACCGATATTTTAAAATTTCTCACAGCTGCCATTTTGTGGTTATGAAGACCATTGAAATAAATTAGATGTCACTAGATTAAAATATGTATAAGCATTTACCGTGCCAATTTTCACTGCGTTTGGATGGTTAAATCGCGAGAAACGTCCATTTATATATTTATATTTCGCGTCGCCGCAATGTTTGATTTGTGCTCACCAAGGTTATTGAAAGTCCCATAGGTGAACTTATGTTCATAGCTTCTATCAACATACACAATTTCAGTTTGATAGATTAATAGATATTGAGAACCGTCTAAATATTTCGGTTGGTCGCCATGTTGGATTTTCATAGAGTTATGTACTATGAGAAGACCATTATTGCGTAGGTTCATTAACAAACGTTCATTTCCGTCGCATGATTAATACACAGGAAATAAAAATTTAATTAAAAATTTCGCACATCCGCCATGTTAAGGTTATGTAAACAATTGAACTAAACTAGATGCCAGTGCATTACAATGTGTATAGACATTTACTGTACCAAGTTTCACTCCGTTTGGATGGTTAAATCGCGAAAACAGTCTTGTAGTTAACAGATTTTCAAAAGTCATCTATATGAATTTCTAGTAGCGCTCTTTATCACTGTACAAAATTCCAAGGTGATATCAGTAATAGTTTCGGAGATATAGAATGCCGGTGAATATTTTGCACAGCCGCCATGTTAGATTGGTGGGACGTAATGAAATTTGATAGGCACGGTTGGGGTCAGCCAAAATAGGTCTATGACCTTACCGAGTTTCATTGAAATCGCTCCAGCCGTTTAGAAGTTATCAAGGGAGGGACACACACACATACACACACATATTCACACACACGGACATAAGGTGATCTCATAAGCCTATTTTTTCATCAATGAAAATAGGCTAAAAAGATCAATCTTATTCTTCAATGTGAGCATTAGTGTTTCTTATGGCCGACGACTAGTGATTAGTATACTTGTATTTGAAAACAAATCATGTTAGCATATAATATGAATCTTCTTTAGTCGCTCGAATGGGGTACGAGAAATAAAAAAAGAAGTTTGAAAATTTCAAACTGATGTCTTCTTGAATTTGTGAAAACAATTGAAGACCATTAGAATTATCTGTAATATGCTCTGAATGAAGATTCGATGCGCTAAATCTCATTGCTCCCGGGTGATTATATAGCAAGAAAAGTAATTTGAAATATTTGAAAACCATATGGCCTCTATCTTGTTTCAGTGTTTCTGAGGATTTTGAAAGGCACATATATGTGCTTACTTAAAAGGCCTCTATTACCATATGAAATTGCGATTCGATTACTTAAATAATTTCACAAGTATTGCGAAGCGGTGAAAAATGTCGCATGGACGCCCTGTTAAATTGTTATATATAGAGGCTATAGAATTACGAGTATATGGCAGCAGATAAATATTATAAGGGTGGTTCTTTACACCAACCTATATTTCGTACAGGATACGAGAAATGAAAACGTCAATTAAAATGTTTTGCACAGCCGCCAAGTCACGAATATCATGAAAATTGAAGTAACTTAAACACCCGTATGATAAGCCATGTATGAAGATGTACCGTGCCAAGTTCTCACGGCAGGGGAAAGATTGTCACGAGTATAATACATTAAATGTTTTAAATTCGCGGCCATGTTAGATTTGTGCTTATTGCTTTATTAAAAGTCCCATGGTTGAACTTATGAGGATGTCTCATAAATAATGTCGTTTTTTAAGTTCCGTGTTTCATACGATAGAATTGGTTTTCTTTGGTTCGCCAGTGCTATTTACAGGATGCCATGGCTAGAATTGCGTATATTGCGAGAATGTATACTCAAAAGATACCATACATCGCCAGATAAGGAAACCTGGAAAATCAAACACAAGCGCTAGATATGTACCTTCTGAATTGACCCCTGAACAGGCTCAACGTTGAGTGGATATCTGTTGTCAGATTATCGGTAACCCCATGGAAGTTTGATTTATCGGGATAAAATTGTCAATTGTGATGAAAAATGGGTCTATTACCGCAACGTCGACGCCTCGAAACAGTGGCTCAGTCCCCGTCAACCTGCCGAAGTCATCGTTAAAAAAGGATTGGTTCGGCCCCAATGTGATGTTGGGTGTCTGGTGGAATTTCAAGGAGTGATTCACAGGGTTTTTGTTCCAACTGGGCGTGTACTCAATGCGGAATTTGATTCTCAACAAAATATCAAGTTCATGAAATTATGAGACGGAGATACGCACCATTATTTAACCAAAATAGAGTTTCCTTGTAGCACGACAATGCGAGATCACATACTGCGCGAACAACCATGGCAAAAAATCAGGAATTTGGAGAAGTCAAACTGCTACCACATGCAGCATACAACCCTGATCTTGCGCCTTCAGATTACCATCCTTTTCAATCCATGGCCTATTTCTTGCGTAGTTGAAATTTTGAAATCTTTGAAGCTATGGAAGTGGTTCTTGCCAAATTCGTCTTATCAACACCCAGGAGCTGGTACCGTGGCGGGATAAGAAACCTCGCTGAAAGATGGCTCAAGACCATAGAATCCGATTGTCTATACTTTGAAGAATAGTTTAATTTCTTGTCAAAAATATTTCTCAATAAAATGTTCTTAATGAAACGATATTACTTATGAGACATCCCCTATATTTTAATGGTCTCTACCAAATCAACGTATACATTTCAGTTTGATTCCTGTGATCCTGGCGAATGTTGCCCCGAAGGGGATCTTTAACGTGCCAGTAAATCTATTGGTGCGGTTCCCTCGCATTTGCGCACCCTGCAAACTTTATAATAGCAGGCGAGAACGTTACCGCTGAGCCAAGCAGCATGTCTCGTAGATATTGAGAACTGGTGATTATTAACGTCATGTTGGATTACTCTATATTGTGACAGTAGTCACATTTTGAGAAAGTGAAATTTATTGGGAAGTGTTCGGAAATTTCATGATCGACTAAGAAAGTCCAAGAATGGAAAAGGAGACGACATGAAAGCACCCTGATGGCCAGGAAGCCGTAAAGATGTTAATTTGCAATAATTCCAGCATAAATTGTAGACTGCAATTAAATAAAATTAAGAATAGGTGATTCATGTAATTAATTAAGGAGATGGATAAACATTTAAATTCAGCTCTTCAAGGGAGCACTTAATATTAATTTAAATTTTGTCATGACTAATTTGTAGTCAGGTTGACGGATGCAATCTTTTCTTCTGTTCACGGCATTGCTACAAGATAGACGTGTAAGCGTGTTCGATGTGAAAATCACGAGGTCGAAGGTATTGACGTTTGAGATTAATAAGATCACTCATCGGGTATGAATGTAGTGAAGTACTGTATAAATACCGTAACAATATTGATTTAATAACGCGTAGTAGGCGAAATATTGGGATTTTTGTGATATTCCAAGTTACTTGTATCTGAAGTGACTCTGTAAATTTATCGCACATTTGGCATTAAACATCTAAAGTAGCATGTAAAATAGAATGGAGATAGAGGCAAATGACCTCGCTCTTCCGCCTCTTATAACATCAATATTCATCATAATCATAATCTCCATTTTCACAACATGAGAAACCGGGTGAGTTAGCCGTGGTCGTTACGGCGTGGCTGCAGGCAGTCGCTCACATCCGGGAGGCGAGGAGGTTCGAATGCCCCCATCGACTACCTTGAAGATGGTTTTTAGTGTTTTCCCATCTTCCTTACAGGCAAATGCCGGGGTTGGTTCCTAACTATAGGCCCCAGCCGCTACCTTTCAATTCCTTGTCCTTACATTAACACTTTCCTGTCCAGACAACACTGCACACGCAACGGTACTTGTACCTCACCCAATGGGTGTCCGTATAGAAGCAGCTACAAAACACTGGCGAGCAGAACATGTCCTTGGACACTCCCGGCACTAATAGCCATACGCTAAAAGAACATAAGAAGCCTTGTATCATCATTCTTCGTTATTAAAAATACTGTTGTTTTACTGTTCTTGTTGTCGTATTTGAGAGACTTGTATATCGAGGTTATTTAGTACCGTTCTCAACGTTAACTATTATTGACGAGGTTTAGGTGACACGAGGATCCTGAGAATACGCTGAACACAAAGGTTATCGCGCGAGGGAGGTTCTTAAACTATGTGTTGAAATAATTGAATAGGTACTATCCCAAAGATTCTAACTCAAATCAACAATCTTTCACCCAAATAAGCAAGACAGGTAATACTTCACATAGATTTGGTTAGCTTTTCTGCTCTATTTACTGTATATTTAGTAATCTTTATTTCACTATTCATCAAGTGAGAATGTTCATTGTATTTCAGATTACATTTGTAAAGATGGGCCTTTAGAAAAGGAACTCATCGAAATACTGAATTAATGTATTTTAGGTTAAGTGTTATTGTTGTGTTGTCCTATGGAAATTGGTGCAGTAACTTGTACAGCTAATACATCCACATTCGTCTGTCCTTTATGTATACTTAACATGTCATTATTTAGGTAATCGGTCAACGTGATGATCTAAAACACAGGACAATTCCCGTTATTCCCAGGCTTCTTGCTGCAACGAACCGAGTACTCCGACAAAACGAGTGCCTCGATGCTAGTGTATTGGACTCAATGAGACGAGGCTACTGACATTGGCGGAGATGAAGAGATACAGCATCAGTCTTCCTTAAGAGTATAAGATGCTAAACTCAATAGAAAGAAGGAATGAATTCTTGTTCGGCCCAAGGTAACATATCCACATGTCAAAGAAGTGAGCTTAGGACATTTCAGGGAGTGCGGACGGACGAACAAAAATAGCGTAATAATAACTGTTATAGACAGTAAGAAAATTCTAGATAAAAGGAAACTGACGGTAGGCATAGTGAATACAGAACATTAGAAAAAGGAGCTACTATACGCCCGATGAAAGGTATTCTCAGAAATATTAAAAATTACGGCAAACAAAGAATAATTATATGACAAGCAACGGGAAGATGAAACACACACCGTAATTATGTCAAAATACTATGCCGGACCACAGAGAGAAGGTTCACATAAATGTAGTTAGGAAGAACCGGAAACATACCACACGAACAGAATACGGATGTATGGTGAGTGCAACAAAATACGGTAATTGGGAAGTGTTTCCGACTTGCACAATAAAATAACGCATTGTCACACGTAAAATACAAAGATAGTCTTGAAGGTACGGAATAGTGGTACAAGACAAAGTTCGCCTTGCTCGGAGAAGAAAAAACAGAGAACCATACTTTTGACCTTCGACTTGGGTGCAAGTAGGCTACCAGCCGTAGCAATGCGGTACAGACCACAAGCTATAATACGGGGACGAGGAAGATTTAGTAACTGTAAGTTATGCGGAAATTGTGTAATGAAAGAACGTGCGAAAGCACTCATCCATAGGCACCCAAGGTGTCAAGACAATCAAATTAAGATCCAACGTAAAGCGAGATGGCCACATAGTTCCCACACACATAAGTACGCTCTAGAACAGGGGGATGGGCGGGAGGAGTTAAGAAAAAATGGTCTCCGAAAACAATATAAAGGTAAATATTTCGCTAACTCACCATTATGTAATGTGATTCCGTAAGATAACATAGCAGATAATAAACACGCACGGAGATAACTAAAACATATTTATAAACGAAAATTCCCAACGAAAAATAGGACATACCCGTACAGAGAAGCGAAGTGTCGCTCTGAGTAAGGGAGTACCTTATTTGGTAAATGTAGGGCCTACATGACTGCTGAGAAAGAATTGGGGTGAGGTACGCTAATTTAGCCGCCAGGTAGTGTGAGCGGCAAAGAGCAACAATGGAATACAACACACATTTCGACCTGAAGCAGTACCTCGGTATCTACCAATAGAATAAGCAAGCAGGAAGTTCAAAATATGAATCGTCTGATCGTAAAAATGATAATACATTGTAAATTTATCAGATGTAATATTTAGGTTCCAGGAATTAACCTGAGAGGAGTCCGTGTGGCTTTTGCTATCGTATGGCCCTGGACAAATGGGGGTGAAATGCGTCGTTGCTTGTCATCTGCAACCATAACACATTGGGTTCCATAAGGGAAACCAGAATAGCCTCTTTCACTTCAACTCCAGCATGTAACCTACAAGAGGTGCCCCTGTGAAACCGAGTAACCCAGTGGATGGTTGGGTAACCCATCCAAGTGGGAAACTGGACTGAAGCTAGGTTACAGGAGAGACAACCTCTTCGTCCCTTGCCTAGCCTTCGCTGATGACCTCATTCTACTGGCAAATAATATAGAGGAGGCTACATACAACTTACAGAGTCTTTATAGTGTAGCGGTTAAGACAGGTTTGAGATCAACAACCAGAAGACTGAATTTATGACCAATATCAAAGAGACCCCTTCTAATATTCCTCTCACAGACACTACCATACGAATATTAACTGCAGTTAAGTACTTAGGAAAATGGATTTCTGCGAATCAGAGCCAGATGCCAGATGTACCAAGTTTGAAAGGACTTACCATTCCTGTCGTAGTATCTATTCATCTAAGTGCCTCTACAAAAACCTCAAACTCAGACACTATGATCCGGTCGTCAAGCCATCTGTTCTTTATGCTACTGAGTGTCTTGTAATGACCAGAGAGGGCCCACTCAGAAAACTGGAGTTAAAAGCGAGGAAGTTCCTGAGGAGGATATTAGTTCCAATTAGAGAGTAAGGAGGCATATATGGAATCCGTCATAATGATGAATTGTATGAACACCAGGAGGACATCATCACGTCTATAAGGAAAATACACCTGAACGTTTATGGACACTTGGCACGTCTGGATTCTGAAAGACTCACCAACAGGGTATTCACAGTAACAGGAAGAGCCAAGGCTTCTAAGAACCAATGGATTGCGTCAGTTAAGTCAGATATGGAACAACTAGATATCCCACTGAGACAAACTCATGACCATCTGATGTTCCGTCAGGTCATCCGACAGGGCATTTTCCCAACGTCCCTTTTAATTAAGAAGACTACAGGAGCTAAGTGGACAGAAGAAAGAAGACTGACTCATAGTCAGAAAATGAAGGACTATTGGAAGAGGAAGAAGGAGAAGAAGAAGAAGAAATCAACAACGTTACCGAAGAGCAGACACGAGTCCCATGCTCCTAAGTAGTCCTAAACGATAAAGAAAGAAAGATGTAGTATTTAATTTAACTCATCTTAAATGAGTCAGAAGAATAGTCCCGTATTTTGACCCAGCTAAATAAGAAAAGGTACTTTTCAATCGTCCAGTGTGGATATTAGCTGTATAAGTTACTCAATTTACCCTGAATGTATGTGCATCTACATGAAAAGGGCCCATTCGTCGGGTTTCGGTTTAGCATTATTATACCACTGTATCAATGTACTGCAGTTATGCGCTTTTGATTTTAATATTAATATAATATAAAATCATCATAGACATTTTGAACTAACATCCAGAAATTAGATACGCTGCAAAATTCCTTATTTTCTTAATTTCGTATGTTTGAGGCTTTATATTATTCTTCTGATTCATAGGATCGCATTTAAATTGGAATTCTTCGTGAATCAGGAGAAGGGGACTTGTAACTGTTCATGTACACGCACATACGTACATTATTATAGGTGTACTCCTGAACGACTTGATTGAAGGACGTTGCTGGCTCCTCGTCCAAGCTCGTATGGGCCATTTTAGTTCCGTGCTGGTTTGGAAGGGCGGTTAGCGGCTTGCCTAGTGCTACCAGTTTATTTTCACTTCACCTTGTCTGTGTTATATATGTTTATTTTCCTGTGGGGATAACATCGAAAGGCTCAAAGCCAACGCCACTGCGCTTTCCTTTCAGTATCTGGAATTGTGACTGGGATTCCAATTTCACCTATGACACGAATGTGTGTTTTGACTGGTAGACCACGTTTAAGTGGTTGTGGTGGCACAAAGATACAAAGTGCCTAAGAATTGCATATGCATCATTATGAATCATTCATTACCCATGTTGACATTACGTACTACTTCCATCCTTTAACAGCAGTAGATGGCGACTAGGCTTCAACCCAGACCTGATATTGCAAGTGAGCACGTGGCAGAGCAATGTATGAAATCAATGAGTTATCCCATTCCAAATACCCAACACCGGCCTATAATGTGTCAAATCTTCTCAGCAATTTGACCAATATAGTTTCCTTTTCGAAGGAGGTATAATTTCAAAAAAGCAGACAAGCAAAAGCTCAGCTCGACTCTTTTTTACAATCATATCAGATATCCTTCCAACATCAGAGGAGTATGATCCGTTTGTGAAGTTGTGAACGAAGCTTACCACGGGGATGTAGAACTATTTATATACAAGTCCTAACTTCGGATACAACTGCTCAAATGAACACATATATTTCATTATTTCAGGAAAATCCACTAAGTAAAAATACTGTCTCAGCTGGAAGGGAATTGCATTCCTTAATTGCAGAGGTAAAGAAAGATGCTTGGATCAAACTCATGGAGGAAACAGACATATCAAGGGACAGTAGAAAGGCTTGGAAGCTATCCCGGCCATTTGAAATAAAGGTTTCACAGAAAGCAATTCAATGTGGCAAAAATGGGAATGTGGCAGGATTAGATGACATCACAATAGAGCAAATAAAACACTTTAGCTCAACCACATAGGTATGGCTTCTGAATTTCTTCAATAATTGTTCTTCTTCTCTGAAAATTCCTAAAATATGGAGAAAATCCAGGGTGATCGCATTTCTGAAACCTGAAAATTTCAGACCAAATTCCTTACTCTGCCACCTATACAAAATAATGGAATGGATGATACTCAACCACTTAATGGGAGTAGTAGACCAATTACTAAACCCTCACCAGTGTGGCTTCCACCCAGGTAAGAGCTGCACGCCACAGGTTCTACATCTGACTCAGCACATTGAGGACGGTTTTGAGATGAAGAAGATCTGGTGTGGTATTTGTGGATTTATCCGCCGCCAACGATACGGTTATCATAGAATATTATTGCTCAAGTTCTGTAGAATGATTAAAGACTTCAAAGTAACCAAGAAGATAGCTACTCTCCTGAAAAATAGTCGCTTCTTTGTTGAATTTCAAGGATGCCGAAGTAGATGGAGAAATCAAAGGAATTGTCTCCCTAATGGCAGTGTACTGGCTCCTATTCTTTTCAACATGTACACACATGAACAGCCAATGCCAGAAGGCACTAAAAGCTTTATCGATGTCGATTACCTTGCACATACTACTCAGACCGATACATTTGATGAAGCTGAGTTTTCTATATCTGTAGCATTAGAAGAGCTAGGTATTTATTATGAGAAATATCACCAGAAACCAAATCCAGCTGAGACACAAATATGCGCCTTCCATCTACGGCATGTACAGGCCTCTCAGAAGCTCAATGTATTCTGGAAAGGAAGTTTACTGGCGCAGTGTTTTACAGCAAAGTACTTGGGAGTTATGCTGGATCGCACATTAACATGCAAGAAACATTGCCAAAAATTAAAAATAGGATTTTCTAGAAACAACATCCTACGCAAATTTTCAGGAACCAGCGGGGGAACACAACCACAATCAATCAGAACATCAGCTCTAGCTCTGTACTACTCTGCAGGCCTATATGCCTTCCCGGTTTGGTACAGGTCAGCTCATACAAAGCAGATCGACATCGCTCTCAATGAACGTTGCAGGATCATTACAGGATGTTTAAAACCAACACTTATTGAGAAGATACAACTTCTAGCTGGTATTGCTCCTGGTGAGATTCGTAGGGAGGTAGCAGCTAACAATGAAAGTCTCCAAACATCTACTTCAGAAGCACATCCCCTCTATGGATACCATCCTGCCACACGGAGGCTAAAATTTAGAAAGTATTTTCTCCACACATGAGTAAAGCTTCAAGGAATAGGAGAGAATGCTAGGATCAAAATGTGGAAAGAAAGAACTAACCACGTTTCCAAATGGATGGCTCCGAAGGAAAGTCTCCCATGTGATCAGGAAGGAAACGAAGGATCGCTAGCCAATCAATACTGAGAGCTTGAGAGTGAGTTTCCGAACTAAGGAATATATAATTAATATGTTCAGCACGCGACTCCATTTTTATGAAGTCTCACCTATTTATATTTGTTATATCATCTTATAAGAATCTTCGTTATGCATTATTATCAAGCAAAGATAACAGAAGATATCAGTTGATAAATGGTTAATTTATTTTAGCAGAGAACCAATTATTTCCTTTTAACCATATATGAAGCTCCTCATGGTTGGCTAGTGACGACAGAGAGGGGGTATTTCTCCTACCCCCTTCCACCCACGTGACAAGAAAGTCAGATTTCCAGTACAGTGTCGAACCCGACTCGAGGACACCCTACATTCGTTTTACAATGACATTACGGTTGCTAACACGCAAATTGAGTTCGTGAGTGTGACATATTTGAACTTACAGTGATAAACTGCGATCGAAACATATTTACTTCGCATATCCGACGGGAGAATGATATTGTTTTCCGTGTGCACAATCTGATATTAAATTCAGTGCAGATGGAGATCAGCTTTAAATACCAAGACACCGCATTCCATTACAACACCTATAAGGCCAGTGAGTCCATATCACACCAACTGAACACAATGACAGGAATCACCATGAATTAAAGCATTGATTTTTATTTCAGGTGACTGATATATTGTGCCTGATTTCTAAACATTAAGAGCACATTAGAAATAAGACATTGCTAATTTTCTTTACACATATTCTTCGAGGAATTTAAAAATTTTATAATTTAATTGTTTAATTATTCTAATTAAATTAGATTAATTTAGTTCCATTTTTGTAATATTT
This sequence comes from Meconema thalassinum, assembly GCA_946902985.2. Lineage (NCBI taxonomy): Eukaryota > Metazoa > Arthropoda > Insecta > Orthoptera > Tettigoniidae > Meconema > Meconema thalassinum. Next base: position 1,320,784,858 of record OX336389.2, on the reverse strand, counting down.
TTCCATTGTGGATTTCTGTGCCCAATTCATTTATTGATGCGATTGCCGATGGAATATCGAATATATCACACCGCTAGTTAAAGAGTTTGACTTATCTAGTCAAATGAAACATAGTTAAACTTATAATGAATTATTAATGAATTATTAATGAAGAATTAATTTATTATAATTACTCGGTAATTATTATTTATCATGATTTTATATAATGGCAATTAATGGATAAATTTTGAATTTTGATTGCAAATATTAGGCAGTTAAACTACAGTGATTTTTAATTTATTTTAAATTTCGCATTGATCAGTTTAGATGGATTCAGATAATTGACATTTATAGATTATCCGGTATTATAAGACAGTTTTCGTAACATTTTGTAACAGCACACATAAGCAGAGCACGATTAATAATAATGTTGCATACACTTTATTTCAAGTGGACTTATATTTGGATATGAGACAGGTGACCAATCCAACAAATTTCAAGGATTAATATATATATATATATATATATATATATATATATATATGATAAGAGGATTTCACAACGGATGTTGGTGATTATAAGTATTTAAGGATGTGTCAGTGTTAACACAGTACTATTATGGTAAATTATGATGTGCGTGCTACTTATAATTATGAATATTGACAGTTATTTATGATTAAATAAAGGTGCTTATAGACGAATACTGATTACATGATCTTCGAGAAATATAATACGATATATCAGAATTAAGGTCAATTTGTAATTTTTGTTTTGAATGGTTAATGAAATCACAGGTGATCTGAAACTAATTAATCACATATATTTTACATCGCAATCCTAATTTATTAATTAAAATTATCTGATGATAATTATTAATGGCATTAATAATAATAATAATAATAATAATAATAATAATTTCATGGAATTTGAACTTGGAATAGACATTCATGATTGAGAACATTGCTGTAATTAGTCAAATGGATGAGAAAATCGTCGATGGACATCGATATAAAATGAGATAAAATTAGGAGAGGTGACATTTAGTCATTCCTCTACTATCATATTGCAAATTATTTGTATATACTTTTCTTCGATTTATTGCGTCATATTTTCTTATAAGGTATGATCTATCAGTGATTATCAGTCGACGCAGTAGAATATTTAGGTGAATATGTGTGAATAATTGAAGTTTATTTTTGTCAGTTAGATTTGTTACTGGGGAAATTAAACATGTAAAATTTCAACTTTTTTATTCAAGCTGAATAAGTGAAAAAGTGAAGTGTTATTTTTAATACAGTTCAAATTCAGCTTATTCAACGAACAATTGAACTAAAAGTTTTATTTGCGCATAACCCCAAGATATTAAGACAGAACGATCAATTGGGAGTCTAGAACTTAGGATCCCACGATCCCAACATAATATCAGACCAATTGAATCGTATGAGTGTTTTTTTTTTTTGGTGTTGGTCTGTTTTTGAATAAAAGAGAACATTTTATCTTAGAAATTTTTAATTATTCCTGCAGATTTGAGCTTCTCCCTGATTGAATATTACGATCCTATTCTATTTTGGAAATATATGTCGGAGTTAACCTTTCTCACCTATCCCGTTAAACGACCCGAGATATTAGATCTTTTGCCAGCCCGAGCTTTTACTGTATATATATTTCAGGGACATCATTTATCGTACTGTATCGTTTTTTGGAAATCGCGTTGTAATTGCCGGGCCGACGTGCAATCTGGGAAACGGGTACAATACATACATTAGATTCAGTCTGCGTACAGACCACCACCAGAAATATCGTCAACAATTTCTAATTCATACCTGTCGCTTTCAGGTCGGCTCCGTTGTAATGGGGTGGCGTATTTGCCCCTCGCCACGGAGGTCCCGGGTTCGATTCCCGACTCCATCAGGGACTTAACATGCTGACTTGCGGGTAGGAAAGTGGTGCATTCAGTCTTGTGAGGACAATTGATCTAACAGGCAGGGAAATACTATATTAACGATCTGTAGGCCAACGGGCTGAGCAGCTACCGCTTAGTAGGCCAATGCCCTTTAGGGACTGTTGTGTCTTGGGTTATTATTTTTAGCCTATTTTCATTTTATGAAAATATAGGCTTATGAGATCACGTTATGTCCGTGTGTGTGTGTGCGTATGTTTGTTTGTTTGTTTGTTTGTTTCCCCCAAATAACTTCTAAACGGCTGGAGCGATTTCAATAAAACTTGTTAAAGTCATAGTACTATTACGGCCGACCCCGACCGTGCCTTTAAATTTTATTACGTCTAACCAATCCAACATGGCGGCTGTGCAAAATATCTCACCGGCATTCTACATCTACGAAACTATTACTGATATCTCCCTGAAAAACTGTACGGTGATAAAAGGCACAACTAGAAGTTCACCCATGAGACCTTCAGAAACTTGTTAACTACTAAACGAACATGGCAGCCAAGCAAAGTTGAAACTTTTAAATAGACTTTTCTCGCGATTTAACCATCCAAATGCAATGAAACTTGCTACAGCAAATCTTTATGCATATTGTAATGCAATGGCATTTAATTCAAATCAATTGTTTACATAACCTCAAGATGGTGGCTGTGCGAATTATTTCACCGGCATTCAATATCTCCGACACTATTACTGATATAACCCTGAAATTTTGTACGCTGATAAACGGCATTGCTCGAAGTATACCTAAGATACTTTCAAATACCAGTTACCTACTAAACGAACATGGCAGCCAAGCGAAATTGAAACATTTAAAAAGACTGTTCTCGCGATTTAACCATCCAAACGCAATGAAACTTAGTACAGCAAATGTCTAAACAAATTGTAATATAATGGCATTTAATTTATTAGGCCTACAATTGTTTACATAACCTTAAGATGGCGGCCGTGCGAAATTTCACCAGCATTCTATATCTCCGAAACATTTACTGATATCACCCAGAAATTTCGTACGGCGATAGAAAGTACTCCTAGAAGTTCAGCTATTAGACTTCCAAAATCCTGTAAAATACAAAACGAACATGGTGGTCAAGCGATGGTGAAACATTTTAATAGATTTTTTTATTTATTTTTTATTTTTATTTATTAATCAAAGCACTAACTACGCTTGTACAAATAACAACCAAATAACAATTTTAAATAAAATACAAGATACAATTTAACAAAACACCAAACAAAACAACTCCAGATCAAGAGCTGGTAGAATGTCCTTGCTCGTAGCCGTGTCGTCAGTGGCCAAGATGACAGTTCTAAATGCAATTTAACTTCTCCTTCGCCTGCTTCAGGAACGTCCTCTTGTTTGTGGATATGTCCAACTCGCGTTTCCTTGCAATGCTATTGTATAGGGATGATATGCGGATTTGGAAGGATCTTTGGATTATGGAAGGTTTTGTGTGTAAAATGAGCAAAATATCTTTGAGCCTGGTAGAACGGGAAGGGGCTCTTAGTTTGGAAAGTGACAGCAGGTGGTCCGAACGGTAATGGCCATTTAAAATAGAATGTACGAAGGACAGGTCAGTAGCCAGTCTTGTCGTGTTGAGGAGAGGGATGTTTATGGCTGAAAGTACCTGCTGAGAGGTGAAGTGTCTAAACCTTGGCATTCTGTTCCTTACTATGGCAGCAAAGAAGGATTCTGTTTAATTTAGTTATGTTTGACGGGCAAGAAATTGTCCAAATAGGAGAGCAGTAGTTTGCAATGAGCTGGAGTATCGAGAGGTAATAGAGGCGAAGGGCTGTGGGATTTGATATTTCTGAGAAGCGGTGGAGTATGCCAAGGCATTTCATGGCTTTGGATAAAGAATATTGTATGTGTTCTTGAAAGCTTAGCTGGTTGTCGAATATGACCCCGAGATCTCGCTGATGCGCAACTGCAGTAATGGGCCTGTCAATTAAGGAATATGTTGTGGGTACTGGCGAATTGCGTAAGGAAATTGTTAAAAGGCTGCATTTATCTGGGTTTGGTTTCAACTTCCATGTGCGGCACCATTCGGATAGAGCGTTAAGTGAGGACTGAAGAAGTGCGGCGTCGGCTGGTGTCTTAATTTCCTTGAAAATCTTGCAGTCATCTGCGAAGAGTAGGGTATCGGCTGTGTCAGAGAGTTTGGATGGTAGGTCGTCCAAAATTAATGAAAATAAAAGTGGCCCAAGGGCACTGCCTTGTGGGACGCCAGAGAGCACAGGTAGCCAAGGGGATGAAGTGCCTGATATTACGACTCTCTGTTGTCGGTTTTGTAGAAAGCCGGCAAGGAGTGTTAGGAGATTGCCATGTATATTGAACCGAACAGCGATTATGTGGAGTAGAAGGGTATGGTGTATTGAGTCAAATGCTTTCGATATATCTACATAGCAGATATCTAGCTGGGACCTTTCTGCAATGGCATTTGTTGCATAGCTGTGCATAGTGGCCAAGTTAGTGAGGTACGAGCCTCCAGGAAGAAGCCATGCTGGCTGGTTGAAATATATGGTAAGGTAAAAGACAGAAGACGTTGGTGGATTATTTTTTCAAATATAAATGATAGTGTGGGTAGTATAGAGACTGGTCGGTAGGATGATACGTTTGTTTTGTCCCCAGATTTGAATATAGGGACGATGTTGGCCTGTTTCCAGGCAGTGGGAAAATAGCCCTTGGTAAAGCACCTGTTGAAAAGATTGGGAAGAAGTGTACAGAGAACAGTGGCGGTGTTTTTCAGGAAGATGGGACCAATATCATTGGGACCGGTAGCTTTGTTGGTGCGGAGAGATTGAAGTAGACTGAAGTAGACTTCATTTGGTGTTGTTGGTATTTCCGAAAAAGTGCTATTTGCTGCTGTTTCTACCGGTGGAAGGGGTTGATTTTATTTGGGAGTGGAAAAGTTTTCAAAGAAATACCTGTTGAATAGCTTATTGCGGTCTGGTCGCTCTGCTGAGGTTCCCTGGTGCCCTACGCTGACGGGAATCCTTTCGGTTCTCCTCCTCGACTTGATGACGGACCAGTAGCACTTGGGATTTTCCCGGACGTTCTTAGTGATGGCTTCTATATGACCCATGTAGTCTCTTCTGAGCAGACGTCTTGCGTGTCGGCGAATGTACTCGAAAGTATTACGAGTGTCGGGGTTGAGGAAGTCCTTCCAAACCACCAGGCCTTCTTTTTGTTTCCCATGGCCAGCCGAGTTTCACAGGAAATCAGGAACGGGTACTTGCTGTTGGAAGGCTGCCGTGCCGGCACGAAGTCCAGTCGTACACAGTCGTACAGCTGGCAGGCGTGGATCTAGAGTTAAGCTTTACTGGGGGTCACAGAATCGAAATTGTTAAGAAAAATTGTATCACTAACAACGCAATCACAAAATAACCAAACGTACAAAACCAGACCAATTTTTTTTTGGAAGCTACATGGATAGAAATTTGATGCGTTTAGCGCACCAAAAATATTCGTACAAATTGCAACGGCGTGTTTTGCGACTTTTACATCGAGCTTCGAGAAAAGTATCAAGGTACGTTATAGTTTCGGCAAGTCGAGTTGGTACCGACAAAGGGAGAAAGTCACAGCTTAAATTGCCAACCAAGCTTGCAGTTTGGACGTCGGCCAAATTTTTTGGTGCAAAAAATGCCACAAATTCCTATCCGTGCATTGCTGCACTTTCATCGTGACATCACTCTAGTCATCGATTCAGTAATCACAAGGTTTGCTAAACAAAATATACGAGTTGATTTTGTTATATAAATAATCGTTTTTATATAACCGGTATGAAGTTGTAAATATGTAGAGTTGTAACAGAACATAATAATTGCAATAAAGATATTTTCAGTATTGAATAAAATGAAAAAAAAAAACTGTTTATCAATTAAAATTCGTTAAGTTTTATTTGTCTGGATATTGTGTTTTCGTTCTTTGAGTTTGCAAAAAAAATTGGTCTCCGTTTGGGGGGGGGGGGGTTCATGACCCACGTGACCCCCTCCTTGAATCCGCGCTTGACAGCAGGGCGATATCCGACTCCACGTGAGGTGTTTCGAGGAGGGTCCAAGGCTCGGCATATGGCTGGCCAGTCAGCTCGGCGCCAGTTGAAGGTCGGGCGCGAGGGTGGCTCCTTGACTACTTTTGAGTGTGGGGTGGGGAGGAACAAAGAGGTGTCGAGGGACTTATGTTCAGAGACAAAGGTGTTTCCACCAGCAGTGTTGGATTTCAGTTCAAGTGAAGATAATATCAAGTCCAGTACGTTGGGGCCCCGCGTTGGGTACATGTTATGCTGCTGTAATCTGGGGCCAGTAATAAAATTATCTATAAAGAAGGGGTCATCATCATTATCAGGTGTAGGCTATCTGTTGTTGGAGAGGTCCATTTTAATGTGGGAAGATTGAAGTCACCCATTAACACCACTTCGCCTTGCGATACAGTTGCAAGCTCTGAGCCTAGACACTGCCGGTAGTGGCTACCCACAAATATATGGCGGCCTGGGAGGAGTAACTCCTCCCAAACTAACTCACAGTTCCGTTCTAGGTCTGATCTCCTTTTGCACGGTAAAGCACTGTTCACTGCTATCAAAACCCCTCCCCCTCTTGTAGCACGATCACTGCGAAATATACTTAAGTTAGCATTGAGAAGCAGTTCACTATCGCTAACCATTTGGGTAAGCCATGTCTCGGACAGCCCCACAACGTCTACATGCAGTGGCGGATCCAGGCCTTGCGGGGCCCTGGGCGATATGATCCATGGTGTGTCCCACAACAATAGGAAATCAAACCAATCAAATGGAAAGTAGTTTTGTAATAATAATAATAATAAAACAAAGAATAGATACAATATGTTGATTACACTACAGTAAATATTTAATAATATGAAAGAAACCTTTAGTCTAAGTCCCATTGAAGAATATTATGTAAACTATGTAATATTAAAATATTACTTTGCCACTTTTTTCCGGCCAAAGTCTTCTATCATTTCACTGAAATCTAAACTTGCTAAACGGTCAAGGGAGGTCATAGTTGCACTGAATAAAAAATGAATTATAAATAACTATGAAAAGTTTGAAAAGTATAATTAATTATTAATTAATTAAATTTTAAAAAATCCATGGCGCGGGGCCCCCAGAACCGTGAGGCCCTGGGTGGTCGCCCTCATTGCCCTCCCCTAGATCCGCCCCTGTCTACATGACTTAATTCAGGCAGATGAATTTCACAGTCAGAGAGTTTATTATTGAGGCTACGCAGGTTTTGATAGTAGGCTGTATGTTTAGTTCTGATTTGGTGTTGTGTACAGAGAAAGTGGGCCCAGGATTCAGCTGTATGTCTCCAGCCAACAGCAAGAGACACAGCAACCTCATAGCGGCCGAGTAACCTGCCCGGTTCTTGGCTGGCCCAGGCCGAGTGGCCAGGTGCCTGCCTAACGGGAATATGGCGTACCCTGACAGAGAGAAAGCCGGGAAGTAGTAAGTTCTATCAGATAACAGTCACACGAGAGTGCCACAGACTTTTCCAATTGCACTTGCGGATTCACAATATTTATTATTGTCTCGTGGGCCACAATTTGTCACCATGACTTTTAAAAATACCGCGCAAAGGAAACCAACTGCTGCAGCACTGTACACACGCGCACTCACTCTTTCCGCCATCTTGCTTCTCACGACTTAACCATCTGAGCACAGTGAAATTTGGTACAGCAAATGTTTATACACATTGTAATGCAATGACATGTAATTTAGTTCAATTGTTTACACAACCTTAAGATGGAGGCTGTTCGAAATTTATAAATTGTTTTCATTTCCCGTGTCCTAATTACGTGATCGAAGTCAACGTTTGAATAATGAACCTACGCAATAATCGTCATTTAATAGTTCATAACTCTATGGCCTACACACAGTAAATAAAAATACAACATGGCGACCATCCGAAGTATTTAGACGGTTCTCAATATCTACTAATCTATGACAGCAATCAAGCTGAAATTTTATATGTTGTTAAAGGCTATGAACATAAGTTCACCTATGGGAATTTCAATTACGCTACCTGGTGAGCACAAACCTAACATTGCGGCGACGTGAAATTTAAATATTGAAATGGATGTTTCTCGCGATTTAACCATCCGAGTGAAGTGAAACGTGTTACGGTAAATGCCTGCACAAATTGTAATCCACTGACATGTAATTCATTTCAATTGTTTTCATATCCACAAGATGGCGGGTGTGCGAAATTTTAAAATCCCGTTTTTATTTTTATTTCTTGTGTCCTAATCATGAGATTAAAGATCGAATAATACACCTACGCAATAACCTTCTTGTAATAGCACATAGCTCTATGGCCTTTATATATAACAATCCTACATGGCGACCATCCAAATATTTGGAGCTTTCTCAATATATACGAATCTATTACAGCAATCAAACTAACATTTTGTATGTTGACAAAGGCAATTAACATAAGTAGGATGTATCGAAATAGGCTGTATAATTCTTCCCGGAACTACTTGCTTTTACTGGTGATAAAATAGAATATTTCAGAAATTGATAAACATTCTGACTTCCAAACCTTGCAACGAAGACACTATTATTCTTTTACGTGCAACAGAATTTGAATTAATGAATGGATCTCAGGGGAGCTTATGCTCACGAGCATTTATTGGCGCGTAGTCGAGAGCACCAAATTCAATTTAAAGACCACCGTGGTACTCGCGAGCACCGGTTGAGAACGCCTGCTCTAGGATAGAGAGGTGTTACTATTTTCATTCCCCTGTGTGGTGTACAAGACCTATGGACCCAGGATATTGTTGATATGGCCTTACTCAATCATGCACCTCAATATTTGTAATATATTAGTTTCATTACAAACTCATTTGCTCTAAATTCGTTGCAGTTAAAAGAGATGTTATACTTCTGTGCACTTGGATATCAGTGAGTGATATTATACAGATGAGTGGGGTAGCCTATAACCAGGCTGCCGGTTACATATGATTCCCCAGGACAAGGAGGAGTTGTAAGGCCTGAAGCAAGTATAGTATAAGGACTGTTGTTTAGCAGACTAAGCGTACTGTGTGGTTTGCTTTATGTTCATGTCTAGCCTGATTGTATATTGAATGCTATATGTACACAAAACACACAAGACAGCATCGAGCTCTAAATTGTTAGTGTTGGTATTTTTATGTGTATCTGGAGGCCTTTATAGAAAGACGATAATTAAATGTCAGAAGAGCATATGTAAATTGTGTCATGCAGCTTTCTTCGCCATCTCAGTGTTTCATAATATTTGGACCCTTTTCATTTAATACACCATCTAGTTCTGAATTCAGAACTGGCTGGCCGGAGTTGTGGGTCGAATCCTGGCTCAGTTGGTGGACATTTGAGGGTGCATAAATGCGCTAGACTCGTATCAGTAAGTTTATTGGAATGTTAAGTATCACTCCGTTGCATAGCCTTGAGGATTAAATGGCGCACTACCAGTATGACCGCAATGGGGGAAATGTGGGTAGTCTGGAGCTTGGCTCTGAAAGTGGTCATCCTCCAGGTAAATGCCAGATGGGTACCTGGGCACCTAACTCAATTCCTGACCTTTCTAGAGCCGGTGGATTGGCTGAGACGATAAACAGTCATGAATTGAATCTCACTGTGCTTCTGTCGTTGCATTTCGACATGCTTGTGCTCTCTTTTGCAATCATCAGAACTCCATGCTTCGTACCGGTAAACATACTCGCTGTATGCGCATGTTTCTGTTTGGATCTGTGTGACGATTACCACATCCCACACTTAATGATTCCATATTGTCACTTCCTTGCGATTGGATCCTCAACCGGAGCCTGGTGGCTAACAGGGCTATCATTATTTCATTAAGGGATGGGTCCTCAATCTGAGGGTCAATGTCTACCTGGTATTCCTCTTCTTACTTTCCATCTCAGCCCTCACTAGATTCAATCAAGAGCCACTTTTCAACGTGTCTTCTCTCAGCAAAGTCGAGAAAATATGGAAGGAAATTATTATGGAAACAATTCTGGTGGTGGAGTTGATTGCCGCAACGGTCGGAGCAGTGAGGTCATCTCCTCCTAAAAGAATACTGAAAAGGAATACGCAATTACTAGTCCTAATTATAACAAATTATCTTTACAAATCATAGAACTGTAAAACAAACACCACAATTCGAATAATTTATTGTTGCATTTCAACATCTATTAAACCTCGTGCAAGGAAACAAGAACAGTTTTTATACACAGTGTAATTCCCAAAAAATAATATATTTAGTGTTTTATATGTCTTCCGTGCACGCGCATATGTTGATATACTCCATCCCGGATAGTATTTATCGAGCACTATATAACTTACTGTAACAGTCGGTCGGATTTCACCACTAATATTTCGATTATCAGTGAAAAGTACTTCAACTTGGTGGAATGACGTCGACAAAGCTGTTTTGTGATCGGTTTGTCGCTAATCACATTCCAACTGACCAACATGTAAATTAAATGTTGGGCACTTAGTAATGTGATTAGCGTCCTACCGCAGATCGTGCACTCGAGTACTCCTAATTCATTTCTTCACGTAAGGTGAGATATGTGGTATATGTGAAAGCCTTATTTCAATAATGGTACAACTCTTTTCAAATGAAGGGTGTTATCCTCTTTTTCATGTTCATACAAGTCAGTTTTCTCGTATTTTAAAAATGGTACACGTCTAGCTAATGCTCTTCTGCAAAGAGAGTGCACCACAATGCACATTATTGCCTCTCATTTATATGAAAAGAGGATAACACCCTTCATTTTAAAAGTGGAGTTGTACCACTATTGAAATAAGGCCTTCATGTATCGTCGACCATTGCATGCGTCTTAGTGTACCTGTAAGTGATATGGTGCATTCTGCTGCGGTGTTGCCTTCTACCACAAGACCGGCAACCGGGAAGTGTGCAATGTAGAAAAGCGCTCATCATGGTGTTACATCCATTTCAAAATAAAATTTTCAATGGATTTTTTCATTTTTTCTTTTCAGTCTTTACTAGAGCCTATTCTTTGATTCACCACAGTTTCATTGCTCTAAATGAAAAAAAAGAAAACGTTCAAGTAATGAGGTAATAAATTTACCAAAAAGTCATAAAATTTTGACATTTTAGGTACAATTTCTGAGAAAACTTTTCAAAATTTGGTGATGAGAGTTTCACATGTTAATTATCCACTGATACTTGACCTTGGTGACTAAATTAAACTTCTTAAATGAAATAGATTTCAGTAAAGAAAATAATTACCATACATAAAAAAATCTGCCTAATTCTTAACATTAAAAAAAATAATATCATAGAACCAATCAAACCTAATTGCATAATTTTAGACGACAGCACTCAGTATCACAAGTTAAATGTACGGTCCAAATTTCAGCTTTCTATGCATAACAGTTCCTGAAAAAACTGTACCTATGTTTGCAAAATTTGTGATATTGAGAAAATGTGATATAAAGATAAAATTAATATTACATCTTACTTCAGTGCATTCCAGAAGAATAGTCATCATTATCTGCTTCAGCTGATTCATCTACCTTCCTTCTTCTTCTTTTTTCAAATCAGTCTTCCTTTGATGAGGCCTTAGCAGCTCTTTCTGCATATTTTACTCGATCTTGGTCGATTCGACAGAATGCTGTTGTGGTGTTATGACCTGGTTCAATGCCCATTGCCCTCAAAACTTTTAGCACAATATTCTATGGAAACATTTTTTGGTAAGAGTTCCCACACACAATTTTAAAACTTTCAGTTACATTTTTGAGTCTGCCCACACAGGCATTTTTTCAAGTGTTTTTCTGCACTGAAAACTGTGAAAACATGTCTCATGGTTATTATCACAGCACTAGGAGGTGAGTGATTGTGTTTGTGTTGATAAGTAGTACCACCAAGTAATGCTTTCTGAAACCCACACCATGACTCCTCACCTTTAGGGTACAAGGTATGTTGTGGGTATGAATCAAAAAAATGTAAAAATATCGCCCACACAGCTGACCTCATATGCTTCAAACTGTGGGCATTTCTCGTAATAGCTAACCCATAATAAGTCCGAATCAGATCTATTTCTAAATCAGTTAACCTACCAGCACAGCCAAATTGTTTTTTTTAATCTTCCAACACCTTACCTTCCAAGTCATTTTTTAGTTTCCTAAGTCTGGCGCCCATTCTTTTTTGCACATGCCCTACACATTCAAATTTCTCTATAATTACATTAGGGCCATAAGGCTGTGCTTCACTGACTAATAATCCTTAGAATCCCCAACAAAGTTTACTAGAATACTTTATCTCCACAGGGGTGAGAGATATTTAGATCAGAGTGCAAATGGACGTGGTATGGCTCAACTTAATGAAGCGCGCAGTCCCTTAAAATATTTCTTTATGAACTGAATATTCATATAACAATATTAAAATGCATATCATTTTGTTCAGAAAACTCTGGAGAATTTAATGCAATAAATACAAAACTTTTTTTAATCCTTTCGCCCTTCCCGGTTCCCTTTGTAATGAAGTTGTGCTTTGTTATGTACTGTATTAATTAATGTATATTTTTTGCACACTAATGTTACCGTACTCGGGACTAGGCTACTCAAAAGCCGCAGCAGTTAGAAGGGATGGTGTACCTCTTTGAACTTGTCTGCCTGTGAAACAATATATTGAATGTTGTATGCTCATACGTGGTACTGGCAAAACGTGGCTGTCTCGCGTAAAATATTGTACATATTGTTAGTTTTCATTATAGGTGCAAATGACCTCGCTGTTTTGCCCCTTAATAATTAATAACAATAGTTTACTAACTGAAGCCTCCGTGGCTTAGGCCGCAGCACGCTGGCTCTCACCGCTGGGTTCGTGGTTCAAATCCCGGTCACTCCATGTGAGATCTGTGCTGGACAAAATGGAGGCAGACAGGTTTTTCTCCGGGTACTCCGGTTTTCCCTGTCAACATTTCATTCCAGCAACACTCTCCACTATCATTTCATTTCATCTGTCATTCATTCAATCAATGCCCCAGAGGAGTGAGTCAGGCCTCGGCAGCCGGCACAGTTCATATCCTCGCCGCTAGATGGGGGCTTCATTCATTCCATTCCTGACCCGGTCGGAGACTGGAAGCAGGCAGTGGATTTTCATTTCATTTCAGTTTACTAACTAGTTACTATCCTAAGGTTGATGCAGACCTAGTATACATTGTTGGAAGACGATAATTTGATATCAATTGAATATTTGTAAAATGGGCCTTGTACCACACTTTTGCTGTTCATAATATCAAGACTTATTTATTGTGTGAAATTTACAAAGAAGTTATTTTCAAAAATCTTGTCACAACTCACACATTGTGAACTAATATCTTCTCTGGAAATACATGAACGTACAATTGTACAAAGGGCACTGGGACACACTTCTTTGCCCTACATCGCAGAAAGATAGCTCAATTACATGCTATTCTGAAGTTGTTCTGGTGCAGCCAGAAGAGTACATGGTTGTGATTATCATTGTAATAATAATATTATTATAACTATTACCATTATTATTATTATTATTATTATCATCATTATCAACGCAACATTGGTGAAACGTTAATCCAGATAGGCCTTGTTTGAATGAGCTATATGCACGTAAGTTCGTTGTTTAATGATTCATTCCGGGGCTAGCAAAATCAGGTTCATTCAGCCCAGTGTACTTGGGTGTGCATAGGATTCATCTGATAACCTATGATATTGTACATCAGTAGCAGTACATGTATTCCTAACTGAGACTAGGATTGGGAAGATGCCCAAGTCTTAGGCTTTGAACCATTCCAGTATTAACTTGGAATTGAAGTGGGAAACCACGGAAAGACACTGCCAGGATGGCTGCGGGCCGAACAAAACTCACCTCTTCTAAGTTCTGGCTCACGAGGCTGAGTCAACCCCGTTCCAGCCCTCAGCAAAATTAGATTTCTAGGTTGTGCTGGGAATTGAACATAGGACATTAGGACTGAATTCTCAATGTGTAGCACACCACCACAGGAGGTGGTGGGTGATGACTATCTTTGTTTCAAACATTTATATTTTCGAAACCAGAAACCCTTAAGTTGAAATAAAATAATAATGAGCCTCTTTGAAGTCTTTTACTAACAAGGGAAGTATCAGGTACGACAGGTCGAAACCTATCTTGAAACTTTGTGAACGCAATCGTTGTACTATAAGGGGACAACATACGGAAAATCAGCTGCCAGATTGAACTGCAAGGCTCCGAAATCATGTGGCCAATCTTTCATATAAAGCAATAGGAAGTAGCGAGTAACATACATGTTGGAATGGACAGCCCTGACAGCCCAAGTACTCAAGGCAGGTGGGAAAGAGCTGCATGCTCCAATCTGTATATACGCCCCGCCTCGCTACTACTCCGAGTGCTACAGAGATATCCAGCTCTTCCAGATGTCATGCCTGCGTACCAGGATATCAGGTACGATTTCGGAGCCCTGCAGTTCAATCTGGCAGCTGATTCTCCGAGCGTTGTCCTCTTGTAGTATAATGATTACGTTCACAAAGTTTCATGATAGGTTTCGACCTCTCTTACCCGATACTTCCCTGGTAAGGAGAGTTTTCATACACATTTCATTTATATATTTAACACTAATGTATTTTGAGTGAAGTATATTTACCATATCTGCACATGTTGGTGTATTAATTAGCAGCATACCTGCAACAGATATATGCTTTGGCCTCCAATATTCTGAACATCTGTGTAGTGTATTCTGGCCTAGCTGAAGACGTCAACCAAGCTATTGTGAGACCTGTTGTTCACCTCTTCGTTTCACCAACATACCGAAAATAAATAGAATGCTGTGTGTTTGTAGATGGAGCAAGTGTCTTGCAAAAGAACTTCAGGTACAATTATGCTGTGTCCGCTTTTAAGACGAGGTGTGTTTCGACTCGAGCATGTGCCTGCTACGACAATCATATTCTCAACGTTGTCTTTTCGTGTAATCTCAGAATTTGCAACGGCTGCTGAGCTCTCCCACCCCCACCCACCCGAACACACACTAGAGCCGGGCAAATTTGCTTTAGTTCATATCGGTATCGTCAGTTGCCGCATGGCCAGTATCGTCCCCCAACAAGCGCACTCAAGGCCAGGTCTCTCCACTGAATGAGAATCTTAAGTCTCGATAATACCGGTACTGAGTGGGAACCTTAAGTCTCGATGATACCGGTACTCGTATTTTCTCGCCGTTATCTTCAGAATCAATTTAAAGGGAAAAGCAAACTCTCCCACGCCGCTGCACGTGTGAAATTAAAGGCATCTGTTACTCCGGAATGAAAACCATTCCTCAACAAATTTAAAACTGTATGAAGAGATCCTCTTACGTCGAGGAACGCCATATTGAATTGGGTTCGTTATATTTTACCATGATTTCTCTCACTATAGATATGATAGCAGATGGAAGTCTGAAGTTAATAGAAAAAGCAAGCAAGCGTCTGCTTGACGAAATTTTAGGTAGGTTCATTATTATATAAACAAATTAAAGTGGAATTAATTTTCAAATCGTTATCATCTACTCCAGAAAAATATGAAAAGATTAGCCTAAGTTCTTGGCTATATACGCACCGTGAAATAGGATGGTCCATTACATGAGGGAAGAGTTTTCACAAATTGGGGGTGTATTATTATTATTTATTTCCTATCGTGTCCACGATCAGTTAAATGCTTTGATGGTAGCATATAAATAGCTTGTGTTGTCGCTGTGGTTGTTGAACCCAACCTCTTTAAACGACGAAATGAAATTTAATATAGGAATTCATAAATGTGAGGAAAAATACCGTATATCATTTTTCATCAGATAGTTTCATATATTAAAAACTCTGATTTTGTGCTTGAAAGCAATATCAGTTTGTGATATGCGGTATATTAATCATGCCAGTGCAAACACCTCGCTGAATCGTCTATGAAAGCCAAAAATATTACAGTTTGAGTGACAAGAGTAAGACGGAAGTTCGCTGAGAACTGCTCATTGCCGCGAAGTGTCACTTTGTCCGATATTCCACAGTCTCATTCGATCACAAGGTAATGTTGATATCACTACCTATGATGCAACGTGTGAGCACGTGCCTAGGAATGCGATTGAAATGGCGGTGGCTCAAGCATATTTCAAAGCCATCATAACAAAATTAACAAGTAGATCCGTGAAGAAATATACATCCTATTTTCTTATATCCTACTGTATGTTAATTGCCTCTATCTACATACAAAATTTCAGTTTGATTGCTGTAATAGATTCGTGGATATTGTGAACCGTCTAAATATTTCGGATGTTCGCCATGTTGTTATGTACTATTACATGAAGATTGTTGTCTAAGTGTAGCATTCAACTTCAATTGCATGATTAGGACACAAGAAATAAAACCGTTATTTTAAAATTTCGCACAGCTGCCATTTTGTGGTTATGAAGACAATTGAAATAAATTAGAGGCCACTGGATTAAAATATGTATAGGCATTTACCGTACCAAGTTTCACTGCGTTTGGCTGATTAAATCGCGAGAAACGTCCATTTAAATATGTATATTTCGCGTCGCCGCCATGTTTGATATGTCCTCACCAAGGTTATTGAAAATCCCATAGGTGAACTTATGTTCATAGCTTCTATCATCATACGAAATTTCAGTTTGATTGCTGTCATATATTAATAGATATTGAGAACCGTCTAAATATTTCGGATGGTCGCCATGTTGGATTTTTATAGAGTTATGTACTATGAGAAGAACATTATTGCGTAGGTTCATTATTCAAACGTTCATTTCAATCGCATGATTAATACACAAGAATTAAAACCTTAATTTAAAAATTTCGCACATCCGCCATATTAAGGTTATGTAAACAATTGAACTAAATTAGATGCCAGTGCATTACAATGTGTATAGACATTTACTGTACCAAGTTCCACTGCGTTTGGATGGTTAAATCGCGAAAACAGTCTTGAAGTTAACAGATTTTCAAAAGTCACCTATATGAACTTCTAGGAGTGCTCATTATCACCGTACAAAATTCCAAGGTGATATCAGTAATAGTTTCGGAGATATAGAATGCCGGTGAATATTATGCACAGCCGCCATGTTAGATTGGTGGGACGTAATGAAATTTGATAGGCACGGTTGGGGTCAGCCAAAATAGGACTATGACCATACCGAGTTTCATTGAAATCGCTCCAGCCGTTTAGAAGTTATCAGGGGAGGGACACACACACGGACGCACACACACATACACACAAATATACACACACACGGACATAAGGCGATCTCATAAGCCTATTTTTTTTTCATAAATGAAAATAGGCTAAAACGATGAATCATATTCCTGAATGTAAACATTAGTGTTTCTTATGGCCGACGACTATAGATTAGCATACGAACTGGTAGGAGCGTTTTAGATAGAGAGAGACAAGTATCCAATGCAAAACTCCTCACTCTGTATCTTTGTCATAATTTATACTCTAATATGAGTATCTCCGTGGCTGAATTGATAACGCGTTGGACTCATGAATGGCAGGATCGGGGTTCGATTCTTGGTCGGGGAAGTATTTTAGGATTTGCTTTCGTTATGTTTCATAGTTTGTGTCGACCGCTTTACCAATATCTTACTACAAAAATGATACGAAAGATCCCTGTTGCATCACAGGGGCACTAGTTATATAGCCCTGCGAGTGCATGAATTTTCAGGTTCCAATCCGTGAAAGTTACATACTGCTTGAATGGGGCATTACACGAAACAATCTTAATACTGTATACACATCAAATAGAATTTTCATTTGCTGATATTAATAAATTAACAAGAAGTTCCATGAAGAACTATACAGCCTACTTTTCATGCCAATGATTATTCTACAGTATATGAACCTATCTAGAATAATGACGAAATTAAGATGGTAATATCGAAATATCTAATTAGTTCAAAATATACCTGGTATAATGCAGCCTAATAGAGCACTACAGTTGGCAGCCCTGGTGACTGAATATATTCTTAGTTTTACCTCGTAAGGTACAGAATACAAAATTTGGTTGAAGTCCAATGGACGTTACATGCAGTTAGACACTGGATCTATCAGCACGCGTAAAAGCATGTTGCCAACAATACAATGCGTGTGCTGGTCAGAAATAATCTGAATTATAATGATATATTGTTGTGCCAATTTTGTATGAAATCCATTTGTTTGTATAGAAGTTACATGTATTTTAAAATTGGACATATCAGCAGGCATAGAATCATGTTGGCAGCACTGCCTTGTATTAATTACTCCAAATTAATCTAGAATGTCAGGTGCTATACGTGTGCAAAGTATAGAGCTGTTGTTTGCATACTTTCTGATATATTGATATTAGGGTAAAAATAATATAGACAGCATTTATTGACAGTTGGCAGCTCTGATTGCTCTTAACAATACTTATAGTCATATCTGTTATGGTACACATAGCACATACGAAATTTGGTTGAAATCCAACTGATAGTATAGAAGTTACATGTATTTAAAAATTGGTACTATCAGCAGGCTTATAATCATGTTGGTAGAACTGAAGTATATAAGTTACTCCAAATTAATCTAAAATGTCAGAATATACGTGTGCATAGTTTAAAGCTGTTGGCTTGCATACTTTCTGATACATTAGTATTTGGATAAAAAAATAGAGAGAGCAATTATTAACAGTTAGCAGCCCTTGTGGCTCTTAAGAATACGCTCAGTCATATCTGTTTATGTACAGATATTACATACAAAATTTGGTTGAAATCCAATTGATAGTGTAGAAGTTATATGCATTTAAACATTGGACCTATCAGAAGGCTTAAAATTATTTTGGCAACACTGTCATGGTTGGCCTCCTGGAAATTAAACTGAAATAGTATTATTCTACATGTGTGCCAATTTTGGAATAGCTCCCATGCATACCTTGCTAGATATCCAACATGGAGCTCAAAATTCTAGTGCGTTTTTTCAGCAGTTGGTAGCACTGACATCATTTTCAAATATGGACGTAAGCTATTCCGGTGCACATCTTTACTCATACTAAATTTGGTTTTGATTGCTACAGCCGTTTAGGAGTTGATAGAGGGGGGACACACACACAGCTAGACAGACAGACAGACACACATTTTCCCGGATCGATCTCATAAGTCTACTTTTTCCTCATTTTTGCAAATTGTGAAAAGTAGGCTAAAAATAATACTGAGGGATATCATAAGACGCGATGCAAGTACTAACGATCAAAATCTCCTTCGATATGTTACGAGTATTAAGATGATATCTATATATATAAAGCTCAATGTTTGTCTGTCTGTCTGTCTGTCTGTCTGTCTGTCTGTTATGTATACAAATCCACACTGTTTCACCGATCTGAACCAAAATTTGTATACTTACCCTTCGGAACCCTGCGGGTAACCCTGTCCACTTGAAATTTCCGACAGACCACCCCATTCCCTGCATTTAGGCCCTTTGGCCCAAATCTACACCGTTGCACCGATCTCAACCAAAATTTGTATACTTACCCTATGTAACCCTGTGAATAACACTGTCCACTTAAAATTTCGGACAGACCACCCTATTTCCTGCATTTAGGCCCTTTGGCAAACATCTACACCGTTTGACCGATCCGAACCAAAATTTGTATACTTACCCTTTGCAACCCTGCGGGTAACCCTGTCCACTTGAAATTTCGGACAGACCACCCCATTCTCTGCATTTAGGCCCTTTGACCCAAATCTACACCGTTTCACCGATCAGAACCTAAATTTGTATACTTACCCTTTGGTACCCTGCGAGTAACACTGTTTGCTTGAAATTGCGGACAGACCACTCCATTCCCTGCATTTAGGCCCCTTGGCTAAAATCTACACCGTTTCACCGATCTGAACCAAAATGTGTATACTTACCCTTTGTAACTCTGTGAATATCACTGTCCACCTAAAATTTCGGACAGACCACCCCATTTCCTGCATTTAGGCCCTTTGGCAAAAATCTATATCGTTTCACCGATCCGGACCAAAATTTGTATACTTTCCCTTTCGAACCCTGCGGGTAACCCTGTCCACTTGAAATTGCGGACAGATCACCCCATTCCCTGCATTTAGGCCCTTTGGCACAAATCTACACCGTTTCACCGTTCAGAACCAAAATTTGTATACTTACCCTTTGGTACCCTGCGAGTAACATTGTCTGCTTGAAATTGCGGACAGACCACTCCATTCCCGGAAAGAGGACTGGGTCCGTCCCAAAGGCAATGAAAAAAAGGGGTAAAACCGGACCCGCTCAGGAAACCCTCAGGGTTGCCATCTCCCGAACTCACCAGCCATGAGGCCTTGAGGATGTAGCACTATCCAGGGTGCACCAGAAGTGGTGGGGCTACACACACTCTGCCTCCTTGAGGGTCTTGAGCAGAAGACATGAGATATTAAGAAAAGAAAAAGAAGGCTGACACCTCGAAGAATGAGGCTATCAGGAATGATTAGACAAGGGCCAATTAAGGCGGGAAAGTGAAAGAGTCGCTAGGCCTCGGATACCCTGATACCATCGGGGTCGGAAGAGAACAAGAGTTTGACCAAGGGAGGCTGACAGGAAAGAGAACTGAAAGGAGCCCGGCACCAGTAAGTAGAAGCAATGCCGGACTCAGTTGGGGTCCCGTGGTCGCAAACCCACATCCCACGAGTTGAGAGACCCTGGTGGGTGGAGGGGGGAGGAGGGGGCCAGGTGTGAGAATAGCTTGCTGATTCATCGCGAGTTGACATGAGAGAAATGTCCAGACCCCGCCGTGTTACCTGGTATTGCTGACTATGCTGATGTTCATACAGGGTCTTTGCTCAAACCACTGTCGTGTTACGAAAGAATTAGTGATTCACCGGTCAATGTGAATAGGACCGGGAACCCCCCGAACGTCTGTCATCATATATCGTCATCATCTGCGATTCGTGCAGCTTGGACCCGGGCAGTACTCGATAAGCTCTTTCACTACACGCATCGAGTATAGGCCTAAGCCAGAAAATAACGTTCAGACTTTGGAAGACATCGAAGGTAGAAATCTAAATTGCCTATATCAGATTTAAAATTACACCATGTTCGTTTAGTAGTCATTTTTCATTACCTTATTATTATCATAAGGGCAAATGACCTAGATGTTACGCCCATTATACCACTAATCACCACACACAATAAGTCTTCATCGCCTGTGAATTTTGAAATTGTTCTTTCTATCATGGTAGTTTGTAAGTTTGTCGTGTCAATTCAACAGTAGTTTTCATTATCATACTCATCAAAAGGGCAAATGGCCTAAATGTTACGTCCATTATACTACTAAGTAACACCACAGTCTTCATGGCCTGTGATTTTAAAATGTGTATTTCCATTAGTTTGTAAGTTTGATATACCCGTTCAGTAGTAGTCGTCTTCATTATCATCCTCATCAAAAGGGCAAATGACCTAGATGTTACGTCCATTATACTACTAAACAACACCAGAGTCTACCTAGCCTGTGATTTTAAAAATATGTATTTGCATTAATTTGTAAGGTTGATATACCCGTTCAGTAGTAGTCGTCTTCATTATCATCCTCATCAAAAGGGCAAATGACCTAGATGTTACGTCCATTATACAGTACTACTAAGCAACACCACAGTCTTCATTGCCTGTGATTTATAAAATGTGTATTTCCATTAGTTTGAAAGTTTAATATACCCGTTCAGTAGTAGTAGTCTTCATTGTCATCCTCATCAAAAGGGAAAATGACCTAGATGTTACGCCCATTATACTACTAGGCAACACCACAGTCTTACTCGCCGGTAATTTAAAAATATGTATTTCTATTAGAGTGTAAGTTTATTATACCCGTTCAATAGCAGTCGTCGTCAGTATAATCTTCATCAATGACGTTGAGTGTTAAGGAGACTGAAATATTATCATCATTCCACCGGGCGAAGCCGGGTACTACTGCTAGTGCTCAATATACCTATAGTATGTTAATATGACACCGTTGAGTTTGGGTGGATTCTTCCAATTCGCAGACTCCAGTCAACGGAATGAACAATTCCCATTTATTCCCTACACAACAAGCCTCAGTGTCTTCAGGCAGCACCATATTGCCCAAGCGAGAATGTCGAGAATTATCGTTATCGAGCCCACGTTACCGGTAATATCAGTTCCGGAGCCAGCATTTACGTTCTTCATTCTCGTCCAACGAGACCGTTCGGAACTCGGGAGCTTTTTTGCTCTAAAATACACATACATATCTTGTAGATCATTGTGAGTTATATTTCATTACATTGGTTGTTCAACCTTACATGCAACCTTACATGAAATGAAATAAAATAATGTGAATTGAATTGAGATGACTTTGGCGTCAACGGCATTGATTTTTTACAACAAGTAATTCTCAAAGCACTTTATAAACTCCTCTCACTCAAAGAGTCCGTCTTGTATAAGACAAAACTACGCTCACGTGCTGGTTAATTAACGCACCTTGACTGCACGTACGAGCTGGAAGTACAGAGATCGACGGTTTGAAATCTGGAGCTGATAGCCATGTTGAATGTGGGTTATACCCGCGTTTTCTCCCACAATCCCTCCTAATTTCTTGGCCTGGATAAACTACGCCAAACAATAACCCTATAAATTACAGATTCAAATGCCACTAATGACCCCACAGCAACGCAGGTTATCAGATTTAAAAAACTGTAAATAAGTGTATATACAGTACTGAGTACAGTATATACACACACTAAAATTATAAGGGGCAAAATGACCGCGATGTTTTAAGCCCCTCAAATGAAACAACTACATTATTTGAGAATCAACCCCGCACCTAATGCAAAACGAGCCATTCTTATGGCGAAAAAAATATGTTGTGGAATGATGTTTGGTGAAGATGAATATTTACAAAATTAGTTAAATTGATGCCATCCCCACCAAAATTGAATCACGAACTGAACATTGTATGAGGTGAAAACTTGTGTTAGTAGAAATCATTCTTAATTACCTAATTGTTTGTCCCAAAGGAATGACAAATGAATAGAGTATAAATTGTTTCCCTTGCAAGTCTTAGACAAAGCAATGATTATGATGATAATTGTTGTTTGAAGGGGCCTAACATCTAGGTTAGCGGCTCTAAGACAAAGTAACAAGAACCATTCTCTTATCCAGTGTATCTCCCTGTTTAAAAACATATTCCTGTATATTTATCGTACTTGCACATCATATTGATGTATAAATCACAACAAAAATTATGAATATCGACTTGACTGAGTGAGACAACCACTCTGACTTGAGATTGTTCGGTCGCTTATTCTGATCGCATTGTAGAGTAGGCCAATGTAAATGAATTACAATACTCTGAGATAAAGGTGAAGCCTCCGTGGCTTAGGCGGCAGCACGCCGGCCTCTCACCGCTGGGTCCGTGGTTCAAATCCCGGTCACTCCAAGTGAGATCTGTGCTGGACAAAACGGAGGCAGACAGGTTTTTCTCCGGGTACTCCGGTTTTCCCTGTCAAAAAAATTCCCGCAACACTCTCCACTATCATTTCATTTCATCTGTCATTCATTTAATCATTGCCCCAGAGGAGTGCGTCAGGCCTCGGCAGCCGGCACAGTTCATATCCTCGCCGCTAGATGGGGGCTTTATTCATTCCATTCCTGACCCGGTCGGAGACTGGAAGCAGGCTGTGGATTTTCACTCTGAGATAAAGAATGAGCGTCTTGACAAAGAACTTACTCTGCAGTCCTCCTGGTACTGATGTTCACACGAGGTGAGTCAAGTGTGTGTTATATGTTTCCTGATGGCTCAGATGGGTGTGAATATAAAACATGCAGATCTTGTCATTCTCAATATTATATCTTTCGTATATTTAATGTTTCTCCAACAGCTGTTGTGCTCTACCTCCTACACATCTTGCAGATGGGCGTTTATTAATATAAGTTATTGTAGGTGTTTAAACCAACATGAACATTCATGCTATTGCTATCAAACAATTACGTTCCAGGGCCAGATAATCATGGTTACATGCCTAACAAGTGGTTCCTGGAAGAATTAAGTAGCCTATTTTCGTATATTCAATTAGTCTTTTTCATTAAAAACGGGCTGTTAAAAGAAATTTCCTTGTGATAAACTAAATAACATTTTGGTACACGTACTGTGTGTCCGCCAACATTATTATATTGAGAAAATATCGGCTAGAGGTTTCATAGCGTTAGGATGATTAAGTCGCGAAAAACTTACGTTTACATATTTAAATATTGCGTTGCCGCCTGAATAGTTTTTTGATCACCAGGTTATTGAAAGTCCCATAGTTGAAATCAATTGAATGGCGTCTATCAACATAGTGGTACAGGGTGGGGCAGAAACAATGACCCATTTTAAGTTGCCCGCCATTGTTGCACACGGCTTTCTAGAGAGTTGATATTGGTACCAGTGTGTAGTGCAGTTCAAAGCATTGCCAGTCAGTATGGAGCGTTGGTCAAACGAACACCGTGCGTTTGCAATAGAAACGTTTTTCAAATGTGGTGACAGTGTCGTACGAACACAGCGTTTGTTCCGGCAACACTGTGACATTGGTCGGAATGATCAAGTTCCGTCTCGGAAGTCGATTACGATATGGGTCCAGCAGTTCAGAGCAACAGCATCTGCAACAAACAAGAAACCGTCTGGTAGGCCACGTCCAGTTCGCACCCCGGACAACATTGCACGCGTGCGAGCTGCTGTCGAGTAATGTCCAACGCGATCATTTCGTCGGCATTCACAAGTTCTTAACATCTCGGCCAGAAGTGTGCGACGGATGTTGCATCTGGATATGAAGTTCCATCCCTACAAACTCCAAGTGGTGCAGCAATTATTGCCCAGAGATCTCCAGGCACGTCAAACATTCTGTACACAGCTTCTGGAGATGATAAACACTCAACCCGACTTTCTCAACAATTTCATGATGTCTGACGAGACCCATTTTCACTTATCGGGCTATGTAAACAAACAAAACTGTAGGTACAGGGCGCCTACCAATCTTCATCAGATGCACGAAAGACCACTTCATAGCGCAAAAGTTACTGTGTGGTGTGGTGTGTGTCTGCAGGGTATTATTGGTCCGTATTTTTTTCGAAAATGATGCAGGTGACGCTGTCACAGTAACATCAGATCGATATGTTGTTATGTTGCAACAGTTTGTAATGCAGGAAATGCGCCGCAAGAATATCAATTTGCGGTCGTTATGGTTCCAACAAGTTGGTGCAACCGCTCACACGGTCAGAACATCCATGACAGTCTTACGCAGAATGTTTCCAGATCATCTTGTATCCCGCTTTGGCAATGTCAACTGGCCAGCCCGTTCGCCCGATTTATCGACTTGTGATTTTTTTCTGTGGGGATTCCTAAAATCCAAAGTGTATGCTAACAGGCCAACAACTACTGAAGAATTGAAAAACAACATTCAAGCCGAAATCGAGGCCATAACAGGTGACACTCTTCGTAAGGTTATGGAGAATTTGCGTGTTCGTGCAGAAGATTGCATCGCCAACAATTGTGGACACCTGAAGGACATAATATACAAAAAGTGACATGTGTAATTAATGGTAGGATGTGTTCTTTTGAACAGTGTACAGTAATAATATGTAGTTGTATTTCTTAATGGTTAAATAATATGTTTAAAATGGGTCATTGTTTCTGCCCCACCCTGTATTAAGTTCTAGTATTAAGAACCTGAGAAAAACTTTTTATGATCAGCACTTTGGATTGTTCTACATGTGGGCCATAGAGTAATGTAGGCCTACCAGTGGAGGATGATTATTGCGTCAGTTCATTGTACACACGTTAACTTCCTTCGAATGACGAGGACAAAAAAAATATTACTTGATTTCAACATTTCGTACAGCCGCCATCTTTAGGTTATGGAAACAATTGGATTGAACTGATGCCAGTAGTTTAAAGATTAACTGTACCAAGTTTCACTGCGCTATGATGTTTGAATCGCGAGACAATTCCATTTAACTATTTTACTTTGCTTGGTGTATGATGGTGTTGTACTTAACAGGTTTTTGATGTGTAACATCTTTCCACTCGGTTGCTGGATATTTTTGTGGGATTGACTTTGAAAAATGGGACGGAAGTTGATCGGACGGAAGTGTGTAAGACGCACTGCCAGCTAGATCGCATCCCTCCAGGCTGCTTTAGCATCCAGGAGGGATGCGATCCGATCCAGCTGGCAGTGGTATCATGTGGAATGTATATAACATACGGATTACTTCAAGGTTTGGAGCCGCCATTGCAGATATTTCTACAATAAATCATCATCAAGTTGTTGTTCTTTGGAGTAAAAATATTCATTAAATCATATTTGCTGAAAACAATTATGATTTATTAAGAGTCAATCTCAGAGCCTCCGTGGCTTAGGCGGCAGCACGCTGGCCTCTCACCGCTGGATCCGTGGTTCAAATCCCGGTCACTCCATGTGAGATCTGCTGTGCTGGACAAAACGGAGGCAGACAGGTTTTTCTCCGGGTACTCCGGTTTTCCCTGTCACACTTTCATTCCAGCAACACTCTCCACTATCATTTCATTTCATCTGCCATTCATTTAATCATTGCCCCAGAGGAGTGCGACAGGCTTCGGCAGCCGGCACACTTCATATCCTCGCCGCTAGATGGGGGCTTCATTCATTCCATTCCTGACCCGGTCGGAGACTGGAAGCAGGCTGTGGATTTTCATTTTCAAGAGTCAATCTCGCCGAGTAAATTTCATCAACACGTTCATACTGAACGGTAAACGCTCATGCGAACTCTGGTGTCAACTCATTGAAACACTCATTTAAATGATGATATGCTTTTATATGGAACATCGTAACTAGTCGGCAAAGCCAGCATTATGTTTCTGCACAATGGCCATTCAGATATTAACCCACATTGCAGTAATACAGTGATCAAATTAATATATATCGATGATTTTATACGGGAACTGGGCTAGCCTTTCATAGACCACTATAGGAATTCCCTTTACTGTCAAGTAGGCGTATTCTTAACTAATTTAAAACTCAATTCCACGCAAGAACATTATCGAAAAAAAGCAAAATATTAATGGAGCATAAAAAAATACTTCCATATTATTACCGGCACGTGAAAATGAGTACCTGCCTTGTACATCAAATGCCTGTGGTTATAATGGCTGCGTGGGTAACAACTTCGTCTGCGAATCGTGAGGTCTCAGGTTCGAACCCCAGTCCCGTCAATTATTTTTGCTACCGGATTATCGATTTAAAAGATAACTTATGTATCATAACATTGTGCGTCATGTTAACAGAATCTACATGAAATTACGATTTATCTAATTTTAATTACAATAGTTTGCACCAAGCAGGAGTTGGGAAATTTGATTGTATTGAACATTATTTCTAGTAGTCTACAGATAGGCTAGAGACTATGGTTTCAATCCTCCTCTTAATTTACAATATAATATGTGATGTTTGTTCAAGCAAATGTGACAGTAGCATATCTGCAATTTAATCTATACATTCATCATAGTACCAGTATGAAAACGGAACGTAAATTAACATTTTACGAATGTCCAAGCTGTGTAGTATATGAGTAGGTTAACATGTCAGGTGAGTTCACATACATTTCATCTCAATTTCATAGTAGGATAACATGTCAGATGTTTCACATCATATGCGACTACTGTAAGGCTCGTATCTTTTTTTTTATCATTGAAAGTCATATAGTTGGACATTTAGGATAAGTCTTGTGAAGTATCCAGGAGCATTCAATTCCGTCCTTCTGGTTACGTTCCTCACATGAGGTGAGAAACAGTACGTGTTACATGTGTACATCTCTATCACCGTACAAATGTTATGGTGATATCAGTAACAGTTACGGAGATATTGAATGCAGTGAAATAGTTCGCGTGGACGCCATGTTAGATTGGTGAAACGTAGTGGATTATAAGTAGAAAGACACGGTCGAGATTGGACAAGATAGTAGTATGTTCTTGATGAGGTTATTGAAATCGCTTCCGCCGTTTAGATTGTGGTAGGGGACACACATACACAGATCACAAGGTATGTATATTATTGCAGTCCTATAAGTGACTTGAACTAGTGCTCCCAACTGAGCTACCCATTTTATAAGCTTGCAAGTGTATGTACATTATGTCAGTGCTGTACAGGACTTCCACTAGTGTTACAAGTATAGCCACTCATTTGCCAGTCTTCCAAGTTTATGTACATTGTGTATGCTGTACAATCCCTCCTAATTTCCTGGCCTGGATAAACTACGCCAAACCTATACCCTATGTAAATGCCAGTGATGTACGTGATTTTAACTAGTGTTCTGAAGCTAACCGTTCATTTTATAGACTCACAAGTGTATGTACATTATTTCAGTGCTGTACAGGATTTAGACACGTGCTCCTTACCTAACCGCTCATTTTATATTCTCCCAAGCGTTTGTACCTTATTTCAGTGCAGTACAAGACTTAAACGTGTGTTCCGAACCCAGCTGCTCATTTTATAAGCATTGATGTGTATTTATATTATGTCAGTGGTGTACAGGAATTCAACTGGTGTTCCAAAACTAGCCACCCAGTTTATAGACTCCCAAGTATATGTACATTATGTCCGTGCTGTACAGGACTTAAGCATGTGCTCCCAACCTAATTGCTCATTTTATAAGCTTCTGAGGGGCATGTAGGGCTACATTACGTCAGTGCTGAAAAGGATTTTTACTTTTGTGCACAACATAGCCGCGCACGTTTTGGTTCGGGAGTGTATGTACATTATGTCAGTACTGTACAGGACACTAACTGGAACTCACAACACAGCCGCTCATTTGATAAGCTCGGAATTGTATGTACATTATGTCAGTGCTGTACAGGACTCGTGTCCACAACTAGGCGCTTTGAGTTGGCAGATGGACATCGACCAAGCTGACCTGTGATCGGCAATCCACTTGGTATATTCCAATTGTAACAGCTAGTACTGATAAATAGAAAGTTGGACGATTGGGATAAGTCTTGTGGCTTACTCAGGAGCGTTCACTTCCGTTATTCTGGTTAGTTCCTCATATGAGGTGACAAACAGTACTAGAGTGTGTTACATGTGTTTAGGTGTTCCTGCAGGATAAGGAGGTGTTACTATTTCAATTCTGCTGTGTTGTGTGCAAACACTATGGAACCAAAATTGTCCTGATACAGCTTTGCTAAAGCATGCATCTCAATATATGTACACACATCAAAAAAAGTTTTGCATCACCTCGGTTCCAAGAGTTCCGGAACCGTTAAATACAAAGGGAATAGAGATCAACACAAACAACATTTCAGCTCGTTTTATTGCTCATGAGACCCACACATTGCATGTTGTACCATCATACAGCTAGACTTTCAGCATTTGTGGTCCAGATTGCAGTACACACCACTACCTCTAATACCCAGTAGCACGTCCTCTTGCATTGATGCATGCCTGTATTCGCCGTGGCATACTATCCACAAGTTCATCAAGACACTGTTGGTCCAAATTGTCCCACTCCTCAACGACAATTCGGCGTAAATCTCTCAGAGTGGTTGGTGGGTCAAGACGTCCATAAACAGCCCTTTTCAACATATCCCAGGCATGTTCGATAGGGTTCATGTCTGGCGAACATGCTGGCCACTGTAGTCGAGCGATGTCGTTATCTTGAAGGAACGCATTCACAAGATGTGCACGATGAGGTCGAGAATTGTCGTCCATGAAGACAAATGCCTCTCCAATATTCTGCCGATATGGTTGCACTATGGGTCGGAGGATGTCATTCAGGTATCGTAAAGCCGTTTCGGAGCATTCCATGACCACCAGTGGCGTACGTCGGCCCCACATAATGCCACCCCAAAACATCAGGGAACCACCACCTTGCTGCACTCGCTGGACAGTGTGTCTAAGACGTTCAGCCTGACCAGGGTGCCTCCAAACACGTCTCCGACGATTGTCTGGTTGAAGGCATATGCGACACTCATCGGTGAAGAGAACGTGATGCCAATTCCGTGGGGTCCATTCAGCATGTTGTTGGGCCCATCTGTACCGCGCTGCATGGTGTCGGGGTTGCAAAGCTGGACCTCGCCATGGACGTCGGGAGTGAAGTTGCGCATCATGCAGCCTATTGCGCACAGTTTGAGTTGAAACACGACGTCCTGTGGCTGAACGAAACGCATTATTCAACATGGTGGCATTGCTGTCAGGGTTCCTCCGAGCGGCAATCCGTAAGTAGCGGTCATCCACTACAGTAGAAGCCCTTGGGCGGCCTGAGCGAGGCCTGTCATCGACAGTTCCTGTATCTCTGTACCTCCTCCATGTCCGAACAACATCGCTTTGGTTCACTCTGAGACGCCTGGAAACTTCCCTTGTTGAGAGCCCTTCTTGACACAAATTAACAATGCGGACGCGATCGAACTGCGGTATTGACCTTCTAGGCATGGTAGAACTACAGACAACATGAGCAGCGTACCTTCGTCATGGTGGAATGACTGGAACTGATCGGCTGTCGTACCCCCTCCGTCTAATAGGCCCTCCTCATGCATGGTTGTTTACATCTTTGAGCAGTTTTAGTGACATCTATGAACAGTCAAAGGGACTGTATCTTGGATACAATATACACAGTCAACGTCTATATGCCGGAGATCTGGGAACCGAGGTGATGCAAAACTTTTTTTGATGTGTGTAATATGATCGTTTTATTTTAAACTGTTCTGCTTCAAAGTCATTGCAGTTTTACTAATGTGTGCATGGACATCAATGAAAGATATTACACCGTGTGGGTGGAGTATAACATCGCAGCCGGTAACGTTTGATTCCCCAAGTCAGCAGGAGTTGCAAGACTTGAAACACGTATAATAGAAGGACTGTTTTTTACTGAGAATAATCGTTCGCGCAATTTCTCTGTGTTAGGCATTATTTTCGAAGCATCAGAAATCACTCCGCAGTTGGCTGTTCCACGTAAGCAACCTAGCAACAATGTTTCAAACTTCGCGTGCCAACGACCGGTAACCAGTTTAACAGGTTCCCTCCCTGCTCTGAAAGGCCAGCCTGTGTGACCAGCTAGTGCAGGTCTGTTACGTTTCTCAAATATGTTAATGCTTAGATATAAAACCAGCTGAACAGGTTCGCTCCCTGCTGTGCAAGGCCGCCCTGTGTGACCAGCTATAGTAGTGCAGGTCTCTTACGTTTCTCAGATAAGATAATGGTGAGACACAAAACCAGTTAAACAGGTTCCCTCCCTGCTCTGCAAGGCCGGCCTGTATGACGAGCTGGTGCAGGTCTCTTACGTTTCTCAGATGCGATAATGGTTAGAAACAAAACCAGCTAAACAGGTTCCCTCCCTGCTCTGCAAGGTCGGACTGTGTGACCAGGTGGTGCAGGCCTGTTACGTTTCTCAGATATGATAATGGTTACACACAAAACCTATTTATCACGCTCGTCTTATCAGTAGTAGGCTTGCAAGCTGTGTTATTGAATGCGCCTACTTTTCCTCCGGTGTTCTTGTAAACAACACAGCTATAACATGTTATACTTTTTTCACTAGTTCGGCGCTACTCGACCTCGAGAATCATACGTTCCTGGCTGCCTAGTTATACCTCATCAACCTGTATATTGAATGCTGTATGCACACAAGCAAGTATTGGTATCTATATTGTGGGTCTGGAGAATCGTTTAGAAAGACGATAATTCATTTACAAAAGAGCATTTTAAATTGTGTCATGCAGCTTACTTGGCCATCTCAGCAATTCATAATATTTGGGCCCTTTTAGTTAAATCTAGAGTAGTTCTGAATTCAGAACTGACTTGGCAGGGTTGTGGGATAGAATCCTGGCACAATTTGTGAGGCTTTTGTGGGACCCTAAATGCGAGAAGCTTTTATCAGTAGATTTATTATACAGTAATGTTAAATATCACTCCGTTGCGTAGCCGTGCGCATTAAATGGCACATTATGACCGTGATGGAGAACTGAAGGTAGTACAGAGCGTGGTACTGAAAGTGGGCATCCTCCAAGTAAATGACGATATGGTACTTGGCCACCTACCTCAATTCCTGCATACACTACTAGAGGCGGTCCGCTGGCTGAGGCGATAAATAGTCATGAGTTGCCTGTCACCGTGTTTCTGTCATTGCAATTCTACATGCTACCATTCGCCACCTGGAAGGCTAAGTTGAGGTCCCCTTTGCAATCCTCCAAACCATCCCCAGCAGAGAGGACTGCGTGCTTCGTACCGGTAAATAGGAGCACTTTCATGCTACATCACTCGCTGTATAGGCATGTTTCTGTTTGGATCAATGTGACGATTAAAACATACCACACTTAAAGTTGGCATATTCTCACTTCCCTGCGATTAGATCTCCATCCGGCGGCTGGTGGCTAACAAGGCAACTTCTAGCTATCATTACTTCATTGAGGGATGGGTCCTCAACCTGCGGTTCAAGGCCTACCTGGGATTCCTCTTCCTCCCTTCCATCTGCACTCTCACTAAATTCTCACCTCCTCGAAGTATTTCATCCTTCAACTTGACTCCACTCAGCATGGTCGAGAGAATATGGAGGAAAATTATTATCAAAGGAAGGAGTGTATTGCCGCAAAAGTCGGAGGAGTGAGGTCATCTCCTCCAAAATATTTCAGATAAGAACGAATTATAGTCATAATTAAAACAATTGAAAACAGGTAACAAGAAACGTTTCCGTATACTGTGTCATTCTCTATTTAATAGGAAAATATTTGGTGTTTTATATATTTTCCTACTAGCAAATGCTGATATATTCCATCTAGGATGTGATTTTAACGAGCACTAAGTACATGCACTGTACCAGACAGTCTGCTTCCACCACAAATGTTATGAGAATCAGTGAAGAGTACTTCGACTGTTGGAGTGAAGTCATCAAAGCCAAATTGTGATTGGTTTGTCGTTGTGACGTCTCCAAGTGAACAGCATGTAAATTAAATGTCGACACATGGCGACGTTACTAGCGTCCTACCATGGATCGTACATTGGCGTACTCATAGTTCAGTTCTTCAAGTAAGGTAAGAAGATATGTAGAATATATATCGTCGACCATTGCATGAGTCTTTGTGTACCTATAAGTAATATGTTGCAATCTGCTGTGGCAAGTGAATTCTACCACAACACCTTTTAAGCCAGCATTGTGTTGAAACTGTGCTTTGTTATGTACTGTATTAAATAATGTATATTTCTTGCATATAAATGTTACTCTGGACAAGGCTTCTCGAAAGCCGCATCATTTTTAAGGGATGGTATACCGGTTTGAACTTGTCTGTCTGTGAAATAATATTCTGAGTGTGGTATACACATACCTGGTACTGGAAAAATGTGGCTGTCTTGATCAACCCATTATTCTGAATCTATTGGAAGTTTTCATCATTATTTCTATTGGAACTAGTGAAAGTTTTTGGAAGACGATAATTCAATACCAATTAAACATTTGAAAAATGTTTCCTGCAGAATAGCGGTTGTGTAATGGTTCTACTGCCTCGACCTCCACACACCTCCACACAAGATGGCGGCCATAGCTTAACTTAACATACCCTAAGGTAACTTGATGGTGGCCATACCTTAACTTAACGTAGCCAAACCAAGCAAGATAGTCGTAGTAGATTAACCTAACATTGTGTAGCTAACAAGCTAACCAAAGCACTTCCCTCCCCCCCTCCCGACAACAGGCGTCGCGGAGCGTCGAAGTTAAAATAGTCGATATCTCTTGAAGTGTTAATCGGATGAAGTCGTGCGACAACTTAAATGATAGGGCGTAATACCACTTTTGCATTTTCATTTTTCAATTTCACCAAAGGGCCTAACTGGAAATTTCGGCTGAAACACAACCGAACCGAACTGAAATCGAAACTGAACCAAACCGAACCGAAACCGAACCGCGCAGATTCGAACTGAAGCGAACCTACCTTAAATTAAACTAGTCTAGCTATCCTAAGCTAACCTAACCTAATTTTGCCTGACCTGTGGGGGTGTAGAGTCGGTTTTAAACCTATTCATCCTCTACCTGCTCCTTTACCTCCAAGTTGGAGTCATAGCATAGCCTGTAAGAGTTTTAATACCACTAATGCCACTAGAGATTTGTGTAGCGGCAACGGAACATTGGATGAGGAATGGGGAGTTGGACTCGAAGTTGATGAGAGAAATATGATTTTTAGAGTGACAAGCAGAATCCCGTCACACTAACTTGCCAAACCGTGATAACGCTGCATCGACAGATATTTGATGCGATGCAGGTCCACAAATGTCAGCGAAACATGAAGTTACTGGCTAAAATCGTGGGAACACTACATCGGCAGATAATTGATGCGATTCAGGTGCATGCATGTTAGCGAAACATGAACCCACCTGCCAAACCGTGAGAACGCTACATCGACAGATATTTAATGCGATGCAGGTGGACGCATGTCAGCGAAATATGAACTCACCTGCTAAACCGTGAAAACGCTGCATCGGCAGATATTTAATGCTATACAGGTGTGTTCGTGAGAACGCTTTATCAGCAGACATATGATGCATCGCAAGTGTTAATAATTTTACGATTGCATCAGCAAAACTTGAACCAACGTGCCAAGTTGCTGGAATGGAATACGCATACACTCGATTACTAGTATAAAGAGCTAGGGAGGGGGAAGTTGTTTTTCACTTTAACGTTGAATCATGTGAATGACAGTGAACAGCACATTATCTCTACAGCTTACTTGTGATAATAATGACGGGAGAGGACATGAAATCCAGTACTATTGTGGTAAGTGTGGGTATTCTTATAATTAGCAAAAATGTTATATCCAACCTATTCTTCATGAAATTGATATAGCAGTATCTATGTTGTCAAATTTATAGGCTATATTTGGTTGGTTATATGTGCTCTATCAAGTTCCAAAGTTCGCCGCTAAGTGTCAGTGAAAGTGAAATTTAACAGATTAAGTTGGAACTACTTGAAATTGAACTTGTTTGGAACCCACGAGTGTCCAATTAAAAAAACAATGCTATGACTATTTGCTGTAATTCATTATGGGGTTTGAAGCCATTGTACATATCGTAAATATTTTCACCTGTATTTTCAAACATAGATTTTACAGCCGAAGTGTAATGGACCTGATGACGATCGCTTGACGATTGAAACTCGTCATCTTAGTGTATTTATTAATCTCATGTAATTTCTGAGCGTTCGTGAATAATGAGGCATCCTGAATTCACATACAGTGTGTGTCTCCTCCAGTGTATAGATGTGCCCTTCTGTAAGATATTATAATAATAATAGTTTTAATGCAGCCAATGGCCATTGAAAAAGTAAAAAATACAATGCAGGTACTGTCAGTCGCTACAAAATTGCGTCAGGGAAGTTAATCTTCTTTTACAATATGCCGCATGATATCGGTCACAGGGCTCGCTACACAATTCACATATGCATGTAGCTGCATTTGGAGTGTGAAAGTCTTTTCTTCCGCAACACCTGAAATGAAATCCATGGACTGCGAAACGCGTCACAGTGTGGCGTAAATCGTAGTCTGCTCTCTTCCAGTCAGACGATAACATCGCTTCTGTCCCATAGAAGTCCAACCATATTTCTTTTTTTTAAATTGAAATTCCGCAAGAAGTTCCTGATAGGCAGCGCTAGATGGAAGCTGCATTTGTAGTCTGATTTGCTCAATACAGAATGGCTCTGCAGACAGCTCATACATTAGCCGGGACGGAGTAAATTTCGATACACACAATGCTTTCTTTAGGAAGATAGACTTTACTTGCACTATTTCCTTTAAGTTGGTTTTGGTCAGATGAGGCCAGATCAGTTCCAGACCGTAGGTTAAAATAGGTGTCAGTGTGGAAACAAAGAGCTTCATAGCAGTAACTAAAGATAGTTTACGCAAATGCTGTATGTTGTTCATAGCTATTAGTGCAGCAGTCACTCTGTTTCTCACATGCATTGTGAAAGAAGTTCCTGTCGTCTGGAAAATTAACCCTAAATAGTTAAAATTCTTGACGGTTGTTATCGGTAAATCTCCAGGTCTGTAATAAATCTTATCTCTATTCGAAATCATTCCTCCCTTACGGAAGACCATGTGGGCTGTTTCATTCTCGTTGATCTGTAATTTGTTCCTCTCGGCCCAGAGAAGCAGACGATCCATACATTCCTGCAGAATGTGGATTAACTGAAGAAATAGTGTGTTTATGAATCGGCGTATGATATTATTAATGGCAGATTCTTATTTTTGTGTAACTCCCTGTGATGTCCCTTGTAACTAATGTGTGTATCGCTCTGTTGAACGTGTAAAAAACGTTGACCCGTAATCTAGGATTAAAGTTTGCTGCGCGGTATTTCTGGTCATTACATTTTTCAGTTTAAGATCGGTCTCTTATACTATGGCTTTGTGGTATATTAGCCCTCCTATCCCTAAAATGATTACACGATTCTCCTAATACATAAAATATCATATTGCAAGTTATTACCGTGTATCAATCTGTGGGGGCGTTGGGCTTATCGGTTAATTCTCCTTGCTGCGGTAAAGGGTTGTCTACTCGGATCTAATTCAATGTGCTCCCCTGTAGCCAGTGTTTTCTGCTAAGGGTGTCATGTTCCTTTATGCATTTACTTCTTTATGTATGTGTGTTTTATGTATGTGCCTAACAGTGAGTATTTTGTGTGTGTATGTTTGGAGTGCATGTTGCCCGGTCCTCGGTTTGACACTTGCCGTGCCTAGTTAGGCTTATCTGGACTGTTGGCCATGTGTATTTTAATGCTTCATGTAATTATGTGTGTTCAGGTTCGTGCAATTGTGGAATACCTCATATCTATCTTCTTATACCCACCGTTTGACGCTTTGTTCGGATATTAATCGTTATTGAGGCATAGGCCTCCCGTATCCACTATGGTGGCTCCTGTTGCCCTTTCTGAGGCGTTTGCAAGAGGGTGATCCTAGGCCTTCCCCTTACGTACTCCTCCCACGGCGTGTAAAGCGTCCACATATGTATGTGTGAGGATATCTGGCGAGGTGAAAGAATGGCGCTCGCAGGGGTAGGTAGCAATACCCTTCTGCGTGGCTGAATCATGGGAGTGGAGAGTAATATACGCCGGGGTTCCTGAACAATCTATTCGTGAGCCGGAAATGTAGCTCGTGTATTTGTATGTGTGGTCGCCGCTTGTATAGCTTGAACAGCGGTCTTGTGTGTCTGGGCTACGGCGTACTCCTCCCTTTTTGGGGTGTTGGCTATGGTGATTCTTAATCTCTGAAATAATTGTGTGAGTTCCTCCAGTTCCTTCTCTAACGTCGCCGGCCTATGCATTTCCAATGTTAGCACCATGTTATCAGCTTGTAGTTTGTAATAGTCCTGTTAAAGTGTGGCGTATTCCTGGGTGAGTCTCATGCGCTCGTCCCCAACTTGCGTATCCCCTGTCCGCATCTGTGTGTGTTCTGTCGTGAGTATAAGGTGTTCAGCTCTAATTAACAATGTAATTCATGTAATCTATAGTGTGATCTGTTGAACTGCGCACAAATGGTGCAGCTCCTGGCTTTAATTTTATCCTCCTGTGCATATTCCTAGTTTGTTTGTATATAGGCCTTCAGGATCCAGTGGTATTTATTGTTTAGGAACTCCTGTACTTTGTGTAAGTGCGCCTATTTAGCTCTAATTACTTGGTGGCTTACTATGAGTTGCTGATAGGCATACATGTTCTTGATCATGGTCTGGCGGGCTAGTGTCGTCATGTCTGCTTTCAATAAATATGTTGTAAGGGTGTGAAAATATGTAACTGTAGGGGGTTTTACTTTTCCCTTGCTTTTCTCTATTTGCAGAAAGGATAAATGTATACGCAGTCACTTAAACTAATTGAAGTATGCCTGCGCCTTAAGGCAAGTATTTGCTATATACCTGGGGGTGGGTGGGTGGGATACTAGTTATTGTATTCGACTATTATTCGCCTGAGATTATCTACTCAAAAAAATTCCTAATCTTGGGACTTGGCGTTAGCTAGCAAGAGTTTTTCGGCGATTTTTGTCTGAGTCTCATACAAAATGCGGTACTCGACGCCTCCACCAAATTGTTTAGCCTTTTTGAGGGCTGAAACAGTTTGTCTAGGGGGTGTAGAGGACTGGGGAGTATGGGGGCTGTTTTATAGGATGTGTTGTCTGTAAGGGTGTTAGAAGATTGGTTGCTAGAGTTAAAGGTAATACGGGAGCAGCTTACAGGTGCTCGGGATATCTAGTGAGGGTTGGGAGTGCTCCTAAATAATTTAAGATTATCGGGCTGCTTGCCTGCGTGTGAATGTACCTCTACGGAGTGCGAGTACGGAGCGAAGCAAGACTGCTGACTAGAGCGGCTTAGCCTTAAGTCATGAGACAATGCAAAATGGAGCGCTTGTAAGCATGCAATTAAATAACACTGCTGGGGACGCAATTAGGTTAGGGTTTGAGGGTGAAGGTTAGCATGCAATCAAATAAAATAAGAGACCAAGAATGCTAGTATCTAAGTAGATAAATTACTAATTGTGTGGTGAAGTTCTATGACTCCACAGATCAGCGTTAGTTCTTATGATTTCAGTGTTTAACAAGTACAATGAAAAAGTGTAATAAGCGTGGGATGTAGGTCTCAATGTAAGGATGTATCTCGTGAGCACACTTACCAGTGGATGGCGTCC
This sequence comes from Meconema thalassinum, assembly GCA_946902985.2. NCBI lineage: Eukaryota > Metazoa > Arthropoda > Insecta > Orthoptera > Tettigoniidae > Meconema > Meconema thalassinum. Next base: position 1,320,746,292 of record OX336389.2, on the reverse strand, counting down.
GTCGAGGTGTAGACCGTCAAGGGTTCAGCAGGACACAGACCAAGACGCTGGGGACGTGTGGTCTTTTATAGTTCCGCCCACTGCGGACTGACGTTTCTGTACATAACTGACCTAGTTGGTGTTGACTGTCAGTGTTGGGCCATGGTGTAGTAATAATAAAGTTGTGTTGCTGTCAATACCTCCAGGGTTTAATGGAGTATTCTGTAGCATTGAAAATAGGGCCTGAAGGGGTGTAGTGATTATGGACAGATTATGTAGGTTTCTTGGGTGTTCAGCCCTATAAAATGCTTATGGGATCTTAGGGATGCAACAATATGGAGGAAAATTATTATCTAAGGAAAGAATGTATCGTCGCAAAGGTCCGAGGAGTGAGGTCATCTCCTCCAAAATATTTCAGAAAAGAACTAATTACTAGTCATAATTATAAAAATTGAAATTTATAGAACATTGAACTCTAAAGCAAGTACCATTATTCCAATAACGTATTGTTGCTTTCAACATCTATTAATAGGTAACAAGAACAGTTTCCGTATACTGTGCCATTCTCTATTTAATAAGAAAATATTTGAAGTTTTATATATTTTCCTACTTGCATATGTTGATATATTCCATGTAGGATGTGATTTTAACGAGCACTAAGTACATTTAATGTACCAGACAGTCTACTTCCACCACAAATATTATGAGAATCAGTGAAGAGGACTTCGACTGGTGGAGTGAAGTCATCATAGCCAAATTGTGATAGGTTTGTCGCTGTGACGTCTCCAAGTGAACAGCATGTAAATTAAATGTCGACAATTGGCGATGTTTCTAGCGTCCTACCATGGATGGTACATTGGCGTACTCATAGTTCAGTTCTTCAAGTAAGGTAAGAAGATATGCAGAATATGTATCGTCGGCCATTGCTTGAGTCTTTGTGTACATATAAGTAATATGTTGCAATCTGGTGTGGTAAGTGCCTTCTACCTCAAGACCTTTTAAGCCAGCATTGTGTTGAAATTGTGCTTTGTTATGTACTGTATTAAATAATGTATATTTCTTGCATATTAATGTTACTCTGGACAAGGCTTCTCGAAAGCCGCAGCATTTTGAAGGGATGGTATACCTGTTTGAACTTGTCTGTCTGTGAAATAATATTTTGAGTGTTGTATACACATACCTGGTACTGGCAAAATGCGGCTGTCTTGATCAACCCATTATTCTAAATCTATTGTAAGTTTTCATCATCATTTCTATTGGATCATTGTGAGGTTTGAAGCCATTTTTCAGTGTTGCCTAAGTAAACAAAGGTTTGGTGCTTTTCAGTTGGTCAACACGAATGTACCAAATAAAGCTGGGTTATGCCCTAATCCTGAAATAAATTACATGAGATTACTAAATACACTAGGATGACCAGTTCCGATCGTCAAGCGATCATCATCAGATCCATTACACTTAGGCTATAATATCTATTTTGAGAATACAGGTGAAAAATATTTACAATATATACTATTATTTAGTTGCAGTATTGGCAATGCAACTCTCAGTGTAAGCTAAATGTAGTACAGTATATCTAATATTAGGTGAAATGCTAAAATGGTGTTAAAAATCCGGAGTTAGTCTGTTTGGGGTGATTATATGGTTATAAAAAATCAACTATGGTTATACTGTAATAATACACTAATAATACTAAAAAGCCATTCAAACTAAGGGCTTCCCGGTCTATTGAAAACGTCCCGGCTTTGTGCCGGTGGAGAAGACAGTTCCACGGTCTTTAATAGTTGTAGATCTTCCTGTATTCAATAACATATATTCTTATCTAGATTTGGCAACGTCACACAAATAAACATTGCACTGAACTCAGAAAGCACATAGGAACAAAGGGGGGAGAAAGAGAAAAGCCAGTTTCGTCCAGCTAACACCCGGGTTCAGTCGACCAAAACTGGTGCAAGAGTGAACACGAAACTGCTCGGCGTTCCAACCAGGGAGACAACCGGATAAGTATCAGCCTGTATTATTACAGTATAACCATAGTTGATTTTTTATAACCGTATAATCACCCCAAAGAGACTAACTCCGGTTTTTTATCACCATTTTAGCATTTCACCTAACATTAGATATACTACATTTAGCATACGCTGACAGTTGCATTACCAATACTGCCACTAAATAATTGTACATATTGTAAATATTTTTCACCTGTATTCTCAAACATGGATGCTATAGCCTAAGTGTAATGGATCTGATGATGATCGCTTGACGTTCGAAACTGGTCATCCTAGTGTATTTATCAATCTCATGTAATTTATTTCAGGATTAGGGCATAACCCAGCTTTTTTGGGTACATTCGTGTTGACCGACTGAAAAGCACCAAACCTTTATTTCTATTGGAACTAGTGAAAGTTTTTGGAAGACGATAATTAAATATCAATTGAGCATTTGAAAAATGTTTCCTGCAGAGTAGTGGTTTTGTAATGGATCTACAGCCTCGACCTCCACACACCTCCAGCCATAGTTTAAGTAACCCTATCCTAACGTAACAAGATGGCGGCCATACCTTAACTTAACGTAGCCAAACCAAGCAAGATAGTCGTAGTAGCTTAACTTAACCTGAGCTAACCTAACCAACATTGTGTAGCTACGAATCAAACCAAAGCACCCCCCCCCCTCTTCCGACAACAGGCGTCGCGGAGCGTCGAAGTTAAAAAAGTCGATACCTCTTGTAGGGTTAATCGGATGAAGTCGTTCGACGACTTAAATGAAAGGGCGTAATACCAATATGCATGTTGCATTTTTGCATTTTTCAATTTCACAAAAGGGCCTAACTGGAAATTACGGATGAATCAAAACCGAACCAAACTGAAAATGAAACTGAAGCAAACCGAACCAACACTGAACCGCGCAGAATCGAACTGAAGTGAACCTAACTTAAATTAAACTAGTCTAGCTAACCTAAGCAAACCTAACCCAACTTTGCCTGACCTGTGGGGGTGTAGAGTCGGTTTTAAACCTATTCATCCTCCCCCTGCTCCTCCTCCTCCAAGTTGGAGTCATTGCTTAACCTAAACTAACGTGTAAGAGTTCTAATACCACTACTGCCACTAGAGATTTGTGAAGCGGCAACGGAACATTGGATGAGGAATGGGGTGTTGGACTAGAAGTTGATGAGAGAAATATGATTTTTAGAGTGACAAGCAGAATCCTGTCACACTAACTTGCCAAACGGTGATAACGCTGCATCGACAGGTATTTGATGCGATGCAGGTCCACAAATGACAGCGAAACATGAAGTTACTTGCTAATACCGTGAGAACACTACATCGGCAGATAATTGATGCGATGCAGGTGCATGCATGTTAGCAAAACATGAACTCACCTGCCAAACCGTGAGAACACTACATCGACAGATATTTAATGCGATGCAGGTGGACGCATGGCAGCGAAATATGAACTCACCTGCTAAACCGTGAGAACGCTGCATCGGCAGATATTTAATGCTATACAGGTGTGTACGTGAGAACGCTTTATCAGCAGACATATAATGCAACGCAAGTGTTAATAATTTAACGATTTCATTAGCAAAACATGAACCAACTTGTCAAGTTGCTGGAATGGAATACGCATACACTCGATTACTGGTATAAAGAGCTAAGGAGGGGAAGTTGTTCTTCACTTTATAGTTGAATCATGTGAATGACAGTGAACAGCACGTTATCTCTACAGCTTACTTGTGATCATAATCGTGGGAGAGGACATGAAATCCAGTACTATTGTGGTAAGTGTGGGTATTCTTTTAATTAGCAAAAATGTTATATCCAACCTATTCTTTATGAAATTAAGATAGCAGTATCTAAACAGTACACCACTTAGTGTAGTGAGGTTTTGTACGGTTAAGAATTTTAAATAGACTGACACGTTGCTGAGTAAGTGGGTGAGGATTGTAATACTATACATATCTTGTAATTTATTACCTATAATTAAAGCCAACGTCATAGATTTATGGTATGTAAAAAGCCTACCGCTACAATTCTTAGTGTAGTGTAATTTGTAGGCTATATTTGGTTGGTTATATGTGCTCTATCAAGTTCCAAATTTCGCCGTTAAGTGTCAGTGAAAGTGACATTTAGCACCTTAAGTTGGAACTACTTGAAATTGAACTTGTTTGGAGCCCACGGGTGTCCAATTAAAATACCATGCTATGACTATTTGCGGTATTTCATTATAGGGTTTGAAGCCATTGTGCATATTGTAAATATTTTCACCTGCATTTTCAAACATAGATTTTATAGCCGAAGTGTAATGGACCTGATGATGATGGCTTGACGATCGAAACTGGTCATCCTAGTGTATTTATTAATCTCATGTAATTTCTGAGCGTTCGTGCCTAATGAGGCACCCTGAATTCACATACCATGTGTGTCTCCTCCAATGTATAGATGTGCCCTTCTGTATGATATTAATAATGTCTGATTCTTATTTTTGTGTAACTCCCCGTGATGTCCCTCGTAACTAAGGTGTGCATCGCGCTGTTGAACGTGTACAAACGTTGACCCGTAATCTAGGATTAAAGTTTGCTTCGCGGTATTTGTGGTCATTAAATTTTACAGTTTAAGATCGGTCTCATATACTATGGCTTTGTGGTATATTAGCCCTCCTATACCTAAAATAAATACTTGATTGTCCTAATACATAAAATATCCTATTGCAAGTTATTACCCTGTACCAATCTGTGTGGGGGTGGAGCTTATCTGTAACTCCCCTTGCTGCGGTAAAGGGTTGTCTACTCGGATCTAATTCAATTTGCCCCTCAGTAGCCAGTGTTATCTGCTAAGGGTTGCATGTTCCTTTATGAATTTACTTCTTTAAGTATGTGTGTTTGTATGTATGTGCCTAACAGGGAGTGTTTTATGTTTATATGTTTGGAGTGCATTTTGCCCGGTCCTCGGTTTCACTCTTGCCGTGCCCAGTTAGGCTTATCTGGACTGTTGGCCATGTGTATTTTAATGCTTCATGTAATTGTGTGAGCCCAGTTTCGAGCAATTGTGGAATTCCTCATATTCTTCTTCTTATAATCACCGTTTGATGCTTTATCGGATTTTAACCGTTATTGTGGCTTAGGCCTCCGGTAGCCACTCAGGTAGTGTGGCGTATTCCTGGGTGAGTATCTTGCGCTCGTCCGCAACTTGCATCCCCTTGTTCGCATCTGTGTGTGTTCGGTCGTGAGCTTAAGGTGTTCAGCTTGTAATTGATAGTGTAATTCATGTAATCTATAGTGTGATCTGTTGAGCTGCGCACATATGGTGCTGCTTCTGGCTTTAATTTTATTCTCCTGTGCATATTCCTTGTATGTATATAGGCCTTCAGGATCCTGTGGTAATGATTCTTTAAGAATTCCTGTACTTTGTGTAAGTGCGCCTGTTTAGCCCTAATTCCTTGGTGGCTTAGTATGAGTTGCAGTTGGGCATCCATGTTCTTAATCATGGTCTGGAGGGGCTAGTGTCGTCATGTCTGCTTTCAAATAGCTTGGGGTAGTGTAAATATGTTGTAAGGGTGTGAAAATGTGTAACTGTAGGGGCCTTGTAGTTTTCCTTGCTTTTCTCAATTGCAGAACGGAAAAATGTATACGCAGTCACTTGAACTTATTGAAGTATGCCTGCACCTTAAGGCAAGTATTTGCTATATACCTGGGGGTGGGTGCGTGGGATACTAGTTATTGTATTCGACTATTATTCGCTTGCATCTTCGCTTCTGCGATTATCTACTAAAATTTTCCTAATCTTGGGGCTTGGCTTCGGCTAGCAAGAGGTTTTCGGCGATCGAACCGTGGAGCTCGTTGTCTGAGTCTCCTGAAAAATGCTGTACTCGACGCGTCCACCAAATGGTTTAGCCTTTTTGAGGGCTTAAACAGTGGTGTGTCTCGGGGGTTTAGAGGGTTGGGGTGTATAGGGGCTGTTTTGTAGGATATGTTGTCTGTAAGGGTGTTAGAAGATTGGTTGCTAGAGTTAAAGGTAATACGGGAGCAGCTTACAGGCGCTCGGGATGACTAATGAGGGTTGGGGGTGCTCCTAAATAATTAAAGAGTATCGGGATGCTTGCCTGCGTGTGAATGTACCTCTACGGAGTGCGAGTACGGACCGAAGCAAGACTGCTGACTAGAGCGGCTTAGCCTTAAGTCATGAGACAATGCAAAAATGGAGCGCTTGTAAGCATGCAATTAAATAACACTGCTGGGGACGCAATTAGGTTAGGGTTTGAGGGTGAAGGTTAGCATGCAATCAAATAAAATAAGATACCAAGAATGCTAGTATCTAAGTAGATAAATTACTAATTGTGTGGTGAAGTTCTATGACTCCACAGATCAGCGTTAGTGCTTATGATTTCAGTGTTTAACAAGTACAATGAAAAAGTGTAGTAAACGTGGGATGTAGGTCTTAATGTAAGGATGTATCTCGTGAGCACACTTACCGGTGGATGGCGTCCGTCGAGGTGTAGACCGTCAAGGGTTCAGCAGGACACAGACCAAGACGCTGGGGACGTGTGGTATTTTATAGTTCCGCCAACTGCGGACTGGCATTTCTGTGCATAACTGACCTAGTCATGGTTGACTGTCAGCGTTGGGCCATTGTGTTGAAGTAATAAAAGTGGGTTGCTGTCAATACCTCCAGGGTTTTATTGTGTATTCTCTAGTATTGAAAATAGGGCCTGAAGGGGTGTAGTGACAATGGAGAGATGATGTAGGTTTCTTGGGGTTGCTGCCTTACAAGATCGTTATGGGATCTTAGAGATGCAACAACTCCCCTCGTGGGTTTAGTCGACGGCCTCGTCGACTGTACTCAGACGTAGGGAGTAGTTTTTTCCTTCTTCTTCCTCTTCTTTCCTGTCATCATCTTTTCTTCTCTTCTCTCTTCTGTCCTCTGGTCCGTGGTGGCTGTGCTGGGGTAGTGTATGCGGAGTTGTGTAGCCTCGTGGTAGGCTAGTCGTAGGTGTGGGAGTATATATGGGGAGTATGTGGTCGTAGTTTGGGAAGTGTCATTCGATGTAGTGTTTGGCGTCGTGTGCTCAGAGTTGATAAGGGTGAAGGTGTGGAACAGTTTTGTACATGTATATGGATCTTCTTGTATTAAGTTAATTGGAACATAAAAAGGCAATTGTGAAAATCATAGATCATAAGTCAACATCATAAATCTAAATTATACATCGTAAATCATTAATCATAAATCATAAATCTAAAGTCACAAATCGTAATCGACAATGATAAGTTATAAATCGTAAATTATAAACCATGAATAACAAACCATAAATCGTAAATCATTATACCATAAGTCATAAGTCTTTACTTAGAATCATGGCGTTGCCGCAGAGAGGAAAAAAACATCATGGCAAATAAAGTACCCTTTGCTGTGTGACGAGCAAAAACTGCTCAATTCGTGTACAATGTAAAATGTAAAATGTAAAACGTGTTAAAATGTAATAGAAGGAAGGTAAAGAAAAAAATAAATGCCCTGAGGAGTAAGTTATGGGTATTATTATAATGTGTTTATTGTGGGGTGAACTGGGGTATTTTTACAAATGTGTTCGTTAAGAAGAATGAAATGAAAAGGCATATATAAATGTATAAAGTGTACAGTGTGGTGACATCATCTATGGAAATACATTGGTAATAATAATAATCATGTAGTCATCACAATGATAACAATCAGCATAATAATGATAATAATCATAATCACAATAATAATAATAATAATAATAATAAGAGTAATGGTAACTCCACCTGCAGCAACTACTGGTTGGATTGAGTAGCACAGTCGTTGCTGTTGCCGGTCCCAAGTCCGGGTAAAGGAGGAGGGTTGGCTCGAAGCCGTAAAATAATATTCAGCCCAGAACACCAAGAGGCACCAGTAAACCACAGCATAACATCAGCTGCCGTATGAACTAACAATCCTTACGATGAGAGTGAATTTTATGGATTATCAGCGATTCACTCACCCTGGGCTCACGCCCACCAGCTAAAACCAACCACGAACTTAGCATGGTGGAAGCACAAGCAAAAAATCAACTACCTCAGGCCATAGCTAAGAAGAGCGAAGGCGAACCTGGTCATTCGGCTTCTGGGGGACCAGGATGTCATGCCGGGAAGGATCGGAGCTTCCCAAAACTCCCCAAACCTAAGCGAAAGCAATTCATTGGTACACTAAACGTACAGACGCTGACCAAAACTGGGAAACTCAAGACACTGACGGTCACAAGCGACAGATTCGGAATTCTCATACTTGCAGTACAAGAAACACGATTCCGTGATTGTGATCACTTCGACTCCGGTGGATACCGTATCTATAAGGGAAAACCAGCAACTAAGCTAAGAAATAGTAATTTACATGTGTTCGGAACAGCATTCCTTGTGCACAACAGTATCCAGAACTCAGTGATAGACTTCACATCACCTTCGAATCGTCTCTCTCTACTCACAGTTAAATGCGCCAATAAGGCCTATACATTGATAAACTCACATGCTCCAGTTAACAATGATCCTGACAAAAACAAAGTTGAGAAGTTCTGGTCTCAACTTGAACGGACACTTACTAAGATTCCTCAACACCACATTAAGATCCTCCTCGGAGATTTCAATGCGCAAATTGGCAGAGAACGGGAACACAGACATATCATTGGGAATTCCTCGGCACACAAAAAGACGAATGCGAATGAGCTTCGCTTAATCAACATATGTGGAATGGCCAACCTACAATTAATGTCCACACATTTCAAGAAACCACCACGAAAAATGACTACATGGAAATCTCCCATACACCACATCGGGGAGTATCAAATAGATCATGTAGCAATAACCAGACAATTCTCTCCAGAAATCATGAACGTGAGGGTAAGCAAAGGTTACGTAGAGTCCGACCATCATCTCTCGCAGATCAAAGTCCGCTTCATACCCAATCGTAAAAAGCGTCCAAATTCCAAACTCCCACGCATAGATCCGGAATACCTTTAAGAACACGCACAGGAGTTTACACAATCATTACAGACTAACACGGAAGCATGGGATGAACTTCTCAAGGCCATCCAAGAATCAACAAGAAAACTCGGCAAACCACCAAGGAAACGAAAACACAGATGGTGGAGCATAGGCTGTGATAAAGCAATAGAGTCCCGAATCCGAGCATGGAAGACATGGAATAGCAACCGAACACCAGAACATTGGCAGAACTTTTTAGAAACGCAGAAGCAAACATCCAAAACAATCAGACGAGTTAAACGCATGTACCACCTCAAACGATTGGAAGAAATCGATAATGACTTTAAGAGGAACAACACACGAAATTTCCACAGGACATTTAGGGAAGAACTGACGAACTACAAGCCGCCCAGTCTTTGTTTTCGCCGCCCTGATGGCACACTTGAGACAAACACAAAGGCCAATTGTGATATCCTGAAACATTTCTTCGAGGAGCTTCACAATTGTGAACCACCTGCAGAGAATCTCCAACTCCACTTTACTGCCCCAAACCAGGACTCAGTACCACCAACATATGATGAGATACTACGTCTCAAAAACAACAAGGCACCAGGAGAAGACGGTGTAATCGCCGAAGTGCTCAAGATTGGAGGTGAACTCTTGACTGAAAGACTACAAAGCATCATTGCTAATATATGGGAGAGTGACACCATACCGGTTGATTGGAAAACTGCTTTGATTCACCCACTACACAAAAAGGGCGACAAGACAGATCCGAATAATTACCGAGGCATTTCACTCCTGCCAATCGCCTACAAGGTACTCTCACGTGCCCTCCTCACCAGATTGGAGCAACAGACAGAGCACATGATCGGTGAATATCAGGCGGGATTTCGACCGCGTCGATCATGTGCAGAACAGATCTGGAACCTCAAGATGGTACTCCAACATCGCCAGTCGAATCGCACAGTTGTCACCTTCGTAGATTTTAAGAATGCATATGATTCAATCGACCGCTCAACTCTGTTTAATATACTTCGTGAATATGGTGTGGACAACAAAACAACTACATTAATCCAACAGACCTTGACAGATACAACTTCTAAAGTTAAATTTATGGGTGAAGTGTCCGAAACTTTTCACATTAGAACAGGCGTAAGACAGGGTGATGGGTTGTCCCCACTCCTATTCAACCTGGTACTAGATAAGATCATCAGAACATGGGAGAAAGAAATACCTGGAATAAGTATGGGAACAAAAGAACAACGAATCAACATAAAATGCTTCGCCTTTGCTGACGACCTAGCAATAATTACCCGGACTCCAGAAGAAGCCAGATATGCCATCGAGAAGCTTCATGAGATATCAATCAGAACCGGCCTCCATATCTCTTACGAGAAAACACAGTACATGGATTCCAAGAGCACAAACCTGGCATCAATTACAACCAAATATGGCGACATCACACAAGTTAAGCACTTCAAGTACCTAGGTGAAATTATCGGGAACACTGGTAACGAAAGAATGGCTAACAAAACACGTGCAGAAAAATTACGCAAAGCTTACACAATCACTTGGAATATTTACAACAAGAAATCACTTTCCACTAAAGCCAAACTCCATCACTATCAAACAGTCATCCTCCCAGAGGCACTCAATGCGATTGAGACGTCATCGTTAACCATCAACATCAAATACATTGAGAAGATAGAACGACAAATACTGAGAAAAATCTTTGGACCAAAGCTTCAGGACGGTATCTGGATGAGGAAAAGCTCAGACGAACTGTATTCACGGACTGAACGATTCGCCTCACTCGCACGTAAAAGACGCATGAAATTCTACGGACATATAGCTCGAATGGACAACTCCCGACTGACCAAGAAAATCTTCCTCATAGTCAATGGAAACCGACAAACCAAAGTACGCTGGCAAGCAGACACCCAAAAGGACCTCAGTGAAATCAATATTGACCCACTGACAACGACGCGGACTGCATATAGACAAAAAGTAAATTCGTATAAGTTTCCACCCAAGAACCCTACGGGATAGAATTTGAAACTTAAAGCTGCATGGACACAAGAAAGAAGACAGGCACATAGCGAAAGGATGAGGAAGTTTTGGGAAGATAAGAAGAACAAGAAGACCAATGTTAACTAATGGTTCTACGTGCTCCTTAGAGGGCCAAACGCATTATATATATATATATATATATATATATATATAAGAGTAATGGTGACAATAATAGTAATAATCATAATGATAATGATAATTATGTGTGTAATATATCCTGATAATCGCACGTGTGCACTACAATTGCGTTGAGCTCCTTCCTGGCCAAACAATTATCCTTATGCGCGCTACTTATAATTTAGTCTTACCTGCTATGCAGGCAGTCCTATAAGCTTATGGTACGTACGCTATCCCCTGTGGGCGAAATAGACTTACCTTGACAATGAAGTTCGGCCTTTAGAATGTTGGGTACGACCCTTATCGCCGTATGTTATGCCTCATGTTAGGCGTTTGTCGTCGATACGTCCGCGGTGATAAGTACCCCTCAGGTATCTATGACCTTGGTACTGATTTGTTATCATAACCTGTGTGGGTTATTGTGCATTGATAAAAATGAACGGTGGGTGTGACTTGTGTTTTTAGAGTAGGGAGGCTTGTTCGTGTTTGGGCTTTTGAAAATTATATTTACAGTAGCTGTATGTACAAATTTTCGCCACCTGTGAAAAAATACAGAGTGTCCATGTATTATTACAACTGTCTGTCGTCTGCTGATCTGAAAATAGAACGCATGATAATTATTAAATATATATATATATACACTCTTCAATTGGCATTGGTACATGTATAGCATATGCTCTCTCTCGTGCCTTATAGGCTTTTTATGTATTAGCAACTTCAGTCTTATGTTAGCTACTTATAGCTATGTCTTATAGCTGTGTCTGTGTAAAAGTGTAAAATGTTATGGTGTAGTGTAGTGTAAGAAATGTGTTTGATGGTGTGTAACAGGTAAAAAATTGGTGCCCTGATGCATGGACATTACCTGTTACTATGGTATTTTTCTTCTGTTTGCTGCGTTGGAACTCATATCTGGAATAAAATATAGAATTATTAATATGAACACTCTGGCCATATATGCGCTCGTTGTATTCTTCGCGCATCGCTGTTCGTGGGTCGGTCAGCTTCTGTGGCTGCCGTGCTGGAGATGTCTCTTCGGGCACCTTGTCTATTATACTATTTATGGGTAATTTTGTAACCTAATGTTTAATGGCACTCCTGTGCCAATATTATTTGTTGGGCATGTCCTCCCTCTCATTGGGCGTGTTTTCCATTCCTGTTTAGCGCATTCTCCCCGTTTTTTTTCGCATTTTATGATCATTTTGACCTTTAGCCTCGCTTATTATTAAAAAGTCGCATATAATCGCCTTTCAAATCGCTTTGTCGGACTTATTTATCATCAGTCATCTATTTATCGCCTTTAAATCGCGTCGTCGGGCGTCCCCGGAAAATCATTTATTATATTAATTCTCACCGACAGCTGTCCGACATATAAACATCGCACGGATTCTTTATTATCACTCATGATTATATTCATATCGTCGCGGAAAAATTCATTTATTATATTTCATTCTTCTTTCTTCTTTATTCACCTACTCGCATATATGTCTTACCTCCCGCGCAATGAGGGCTTTTTACTTACTTACGGCTAACTAACTTACGGCTAATGGGTCAATGTCAGGCGTCCTGAACCTTCCACGAAGCCGGCTGGTCAATAATGACGTCATAACTTGGCGAGGGGTGTACTCTGGTCTTTCCAGAGTTAACGTCGCGTTGGAAACTGTGTTTTCTAGGCACCTGTCTGAAACTTGGTTTAGCTCTGACTTGTCTGGTTTTGTATCAGTAATGTCTGATTCTGTCTAACAATCACTTATTCTGTCCTGATAATCTCTGACTCTTGTTCTAACCGTGGTCTTCCTGCGTCGTCCTTAATTTATCTCCCTCGAACATATTATCGAGGTGAAGTGCACTCACTAAGATAGTGGGGGTGTGTGTAGGGTTCAGTGTAGGTTTTAGGGATGAGAAGCACGGTGCGCGTCATTGCACCTGGCTGTCAGACACTCATGTATTCAGTGGCGTTTCGTCATTCACTTCTTAGCGGGTAAGATGCGAGGAGTGGGAAGGTTCCCATGTTAATAGTGTTTCGTGGTATGTTATTATTTGTTAATACCAGGTCATGGTCTAGGATGGCTAGTGAGGTATTAGATGTTGCGGTCCTATCCGGGATGCGGGATGTAATTAGTAATTTGTGATGGTTAGTTGGTTATCTAAGTAAGTAAGCTTTTGTTAATGGTGGAGGATCGGGAGCATAGTTCGGTTGTTAGTTGTCGAACTGAGGGTGTAAAGGTTAATTACTAAATATTTCATGCGGGTGAGGATACTTGCATTATGGATTCATAGTTTGTTAGTAGGGAAATGATCACGCTCTACTGATAGCATGTTATTTCTGAAGTGGCACTAGCCTTTGGCGATAAAGCTTGGTGCACACCTATGTCGGTATTGGCCCACCGCGTGCCTTGTATTTAATGGGGTAAGGTGTGTGTGGATTGTCTTGTGATGTCCTTATGTTAAAGATGGCGTTTGTCGTCTGGTATTTCACTATGCACTGCAGATTTGTGACAGTCATCGTCAGCCTTCTTATTTGTATACAATGGTCTCGGATCCTCATGGTCATATTAATGATAATATCGATAAATTTTTATTATGTTATGCTGCCGTAGCTGGATCAAGCCTCGCCGTGAATTATATATGCCTGATCTACACCGTATTGGCAATTTTATTATGATTTCCCTCCTGTGCTAGCTAGTAGCCTAATTGTAGCTCAAGTAGTCATTATTATATCTTATCATTCATGTTAATTATAATTGCTCCTTCATTGTATTCGTTCTTTTTGCCCGATTCGTGCTATGCGCCCACCTATCGGCTTCCTTCCTCACTATTGTAATGTCGCTTGCCTGCTAAATCCTGTCTGTCTCCCGGCCAAGTTCAAATTATTAATTATATATCACCGGTATCCGTGTCTTGGTCTGTTGTCCTTTCTGTCTGCTATTTAAGTTATTATATATGTGCTATTACTGTTTAAATGTTAACCTACCCGTTATGATCCAACTTCGGTAATTCCCTTGACTATTTTTATTAATAGTGAATCCTCATTTTTAATACTGATAATGTTTTAATTATGTGGGACGGTGGGGGGTGAAATTATTAATTAATGCCTGTTAATTTGGGGTTGGTGCCCTATGCCTATCTCTAAATATCGATATCCTTCTATTTAATCGTGGTAAAATTAATAATTATTTCCTATATTTCTCCTGGCGATGGTATATACTCCGCTACAGCGTTCATAGTCGCTTCTACCTTCCGTTAATCTGCTATCGCCTCCTGATATTTAATATCTACTCCGGCATTTTAATTAATATGTGTAAGTATGCATTATCGTTCGCGGCCCGCGCCGTATTCGTTTTAGTATTGTAGCGCGCTGCCCGCTTGTATCCATTAATATTCTATGCCTGGGCGTACGCTATATTGCGACTGTGTTTACACGCATGACGTGTAGTTATGACGTCATGACCTGTGTCTTAAAAAAGTATGGCTGCCGCTCAGTGGTAGTATCGCTATCAGTGACGTATATTCCCGCGCGCATGGTTTCCAAGGTAACGAGTATAGGTGGAGTCCCTGATAAGTCTTGCTCCACGTCATGACTAGGTGGGCACTTGCGACATGATTCGCTGTGTACTCTAGCCTAAGCTGCGATAAAATGGCTGCGTGTATCAAACATTGAAAGGTTGTTATTTCACTGCACCTCCTGTTAATTGAGCTAATTGTGGCTATCATCTATTTATATGTATCCAATGTTTCACTGTTCTTGTGTTTATTCCCTATTTTCTTATACTTTGTGGCTATTGATACCTTTTCACGCAACTGGTGCCCTGTCCGTGGGTGGCTTTCTGCAACCCTTATCCTAACTGTCGTGTATCAGGAGTGGCAAGTGTAATTGCTGTATATTCTTCTGTTTATTGGGGGTGTACCTACCGTTGCTTTTGTTTCCAATATGTGTGTAAGATTTCAGCGTTCCTTCACTTGTAATCCAGGTAAATGATTTCTGTCGCTATCTTTCACTCTACCTATTACTAAAAATATATTGAAGTTTCTGGGCTTGTCTCCCTTTTTCTATGTAAGCTGGAAAAATGCATGTAATTATGCCGTGTTCCTTCCCTATCTTGTGTAAGCCGTATAATTTCTCTTGTAGTTTAGTGGTCTGCGCCTCCTATCTGTGTGGAATGACAAATTGTATCAGTGTGTTTTCCTATTTGTATATGATGGTAACTGTGTCCGTATTACCTTCATCTTAGTATTGGTTGTCTACTCCTCGGTGTGATTAAATACCTACGCGTGTGATTGTGCCCTTATGTGCAGTTAGTAAGATCATTGCATCAATTATTCAATTATTGTTTGTAAATAGATTTTATGTGATCTGGCGTCGCTTGTAGCTTATTATCACAACTAGCCACAAGTCCCGTCAGTCAATAACCTTGCATCTATATTGATTATTGCTTACAACTATCAATAAGTCCGCGTTATAGGCCGTAAACTTAGCCTGCTATTAGTTTAATTTATGATTATATTGAGATGAGGCTTAAAAATGATCTTGAAGTTGGGAACATGTTTCGAATCGTGTAATTGTGTATGTTTGAGAGTATATTTTTGACGTGTAAATTTTAGAATCATTTTGCCTTTCGTTATTACTGTACTATAAGTGAAACCGTGACATATGGTCACAATTGTTGCATCCTATTTAGCTAAGACGCCACTGACTGTGAAAACACAAGGACATAAACTGGTTGCAACCATTGGCGATCAGATGTCATATCAATGACTTTAGTTACCCCCAATGCAGGTAAAGACGTCACTTAGCGTGTATACACGGGAATTTCTTTCAAACGGGGGATAAGCTTTGCCTTTCCTTTATCGTTGAGGTTGAGTTTAACTTCTTTTAATTTATAATGTCTTGAATAAGGCCAGTGAAATAATTCTTTGAAAATAATGTAACCCTAGCGTGTAATCTGGATCGTTTCTGGGAGTCGCTTATTGTCCTCCCTTGAAATGAATTATTATTAAATTTTATCTAGGTTTTCGTGACATGTAACCCCTGCACTGAATTGGCGAACCTGGTAGTATTTAGATGATTTTGATGAATTCCCTAGCACGAGTTACGGGTACTCCTCGATAATTGTCACCTTTAGCGGCACACCTCGTGTCATAGGCTAAGAATGGATGGTATTTTTAATGGATAATGAGTTTCCCTAGTCGGAGGCTACAAGATAAATGCTCCGGTTACTTCCAATTGTATGTTTGGTCCAATGCCGTATAATATTAGTCAAGTTGACTTTCAAAAAAAATCGATCCAGTTTAGACAGAAAAGGAAATATGATTGTTGTGAGAAGACCCGTTTCTGCCACCAGGCGTGCCAAGTGTGGCTTACCTATTTTGGCTTCCCTACGGGATACGTGCTTACTGAGTCCTACTGTTTTGGCGGCATGTGCAGTTTCGGCTTCCTACTGGTCGAGTGCTTGCGTAATTGCGTGTTGCTTTGTAACTTTGCTGCGTCAGGTATCTGACTTCCGTATGTCTGTGTAGCGCGTGCCAATAAGTTGGCAAATGGTGTGATTACTGTGTGTAGATGTCCTACTTGAAAGTATGTAACTATGTGCCTGGAATGTTTATTAGTTTTTCATATTGGCCCATCGCGCCCTTATGCATCGGCATGTTCTTTTCATATACCGTATTTCTTGTAATATTCTGCATTCATTCCTTATAATGTTTTCCCTGCTTCCTGAAAATCTAGTTCCGTGTACTTATGTATGCCAACCCGTGTTATTGTCCTGCCATATCACTGCAGTGCTTTTCCCATCGTTTGCAAAAAAATGTAGCTTTGATATCTTGGGCGCTTGAAATGTGGTGCTGGCACCTATGGTTACTGGCCTAAAATAAAATATCCCTGCCTGCTCGTTAGCTGTAGACACGTGTATAATATAAATCCTGTTATTTCTGCCTCTTTTTAGTGTCCACTAATCTGTGTTATTGTACCGTCTATGCGTTACAGTGTTGTCTGTTCCTCCCTGTTCTTGGCGACGCCTAACCTGTGTCACTGTGCTGTCTATTTTCTATGATATTTTCTCTAGTGTGCGTAGCATCGTTTAACTGTGTTTCTCAAATCTATCACTACTATTTTGTGTTTCGTTCTGTGATTTTGTCACTGAAATAGGAAAGGTGTTTTCAAAATCAAAATCAATATTTATGCGTAAAAATAACAATCATTCATGCACATAATTATATCATACACAATACAGTTCTAAAGCATCATCTTGACACAAATATTGTTGTATATTAGCGCTATGCTATTTAAAGCGTCATTTGTATGTCTCGCTTGCGAGCTTTTGCCGTAATGCCTATGTAGGCTGTACGTGACCTTTAAAAGTACTGTTAATATGTAAATCTATCATGTTATCACGCTAACAAGTGTAACGGTTAGTGTATGCGACCGTTACAATTCTATGTTGTAAATGAGCGTTTGACGCGGTGGATCCTCCTGTGCTTCTGTAAGGCTCCTGGTTAGATTCCTAGTGTTCAACTGTTGTGACTACTCCCTGCAGTGTGTACCGTGTTCGTCTATGTGTGTTGGACAGATATTTGTGAATTTAAGGAGTACGTTAAGTCTTCTTTTACCTAAAAGGCTCCTGGTTCGATTCCCAGTCGTGTTGCTCTACAGTATGTGTGTAACTTGTTGGTAGCTTGTGTTTTGCTGACGTATGTCTTTTTACGACATGCTGGTCGAATTATCTGTATATTGGGACAACTTCTTTTCAGTCGGTCGCATGTTTGACCGGTTTTCAACTGTTCTGTGTGTAATTTTCTGTGCATGGCTTTTAATCGCCTATGTCCAACCCTTGGTGTCATATCTAATGTTTTCGACCCTGTTCGCTATTCTGGGGGTTGGTTTTAGCTTTTAATCGGTGTTATTTGGGGGTGAGCATCGGTCCTCGTGGTGTAAGCTAACTAGGCGGCGCTGTTAAGTTATTGAGGGCTAGAAAGCAAATGTCGGAATTTTTATTAATGTGACAGTGTTTACTAATGATAATGATCCCTAGGGTGGTGAATTCCGCACTCGACAATTGAGCGGGATTGTTCAGTTGTTTGTAGGACAATGTGGCGTGTATGGAAAGGAGCTAAGTAGCCCACGCAGTGGACTGCTTGCTTGTCGTAGCCTTGTGCCGGCTTGTGCTGACGTATGCTGAGGCATCATGTTACAAGTGCTGGCTCGTGCCACTATAGTAACCTCAGGTAGTTATCGTACCTGCTGGCTAGAATTATGTCCTTGCCCTCATTACATGTTACAATATATGAACTCCTAAACTGGGTGAACACTGTGGCGAGTATAATATGAATATCACATTTAAGACAAATACTAGGCGTTGGAATCGTGTTTTTGTGTCAGGGAGTGCCTGGGTTCTAGTTTCTGAGCGTTCGTGCCTATTGAGGCATCCTGAATTCACATACCATGTGTGTCTCCTCCAGTGTATAGATGTGCCCTTCTGTATGATAGTATTAATGTCTGATTCTTATTTTTGTGTAACTCCCTGTGATGTCCCTTGTAACTAATGTGTGCATCGCGCCGTTGAACGTGTACAAACGTTGACCCGTAATCTAGGATTAAAGTTTGCTGCGCGGTATTTTTGGTCATTAAATTTTACAGTTTAAGATCGGTCTCTTATACTATGGCTTTGTGATATATTAGCCCTCCTGTACCTAAAATAAATATATGATTCTCCTAGTACATAAAATACCATATTGCAAGTTATTACCCTGTATCAATCTGTGTGGGGGTGGGGCGTATCAGTTGACCCTCCTTGCTGCGGTAAAGGGTTGTATACTCGGATCTAATTCAATGTGCCCCTCTGTAGCCAGTGTTATCTGCTAAGGGTGTCATGTTCCTTTATGAATTTACTTCTTAAAGTATGTGTGTTTGTATGTATGTGCCTAACAGGGAGTATTTTATGTGTGTATGTTTGGAGTGCATTTTGCCCGGTCTTCGGTTCGACACTTGCCGTGCCTAGTTAGGCTTATCTGGACTGTTGGCCATGTGTATTTTAATGCTTCATGTAATTGTGTGTGTCCAGTTTCGTGCAATTGTGGAATACCTCATATCTATCTTCTTATACCCACCGTGTGACGCTTTGTTCAGATTTTAACCGTTATTATGGCATAGGCCTCCGGTATCCACTCAGGTGGCCCGTGTTGCCCTTTCTGAGGCGTTTGCAAGAGGGTGATCCTAGGCCATGCCCTTACGTTCTCTTCCCTGGGCGTGTAAGCGTCCGCCTGTGTGTGTGAGGATATCTGGCGAGGTGTAAAAATGGCACTCGCAGGGGTAGGTAGCAATACTCTTCTGCGTGGCTGAATCGTGGGGGTGGAGAGTAATATACGCCGGGGTACCTGAACAATCTGTTTGTGAGCCGGAAATGTAGCTCGTGTATATGTATGTATGGTCGCTGCAAGTATTGCTTGAACAGCGGGCATGTGTGTCTGGGCCACGGCGTACTCCTCTCTATTTGGGTGTTGGCTATGGTGATTCTTAATCCCTGTAATAATTGTGTGATTTCCTCCAGTTCCTTCTCTAACGTCGCCGGCCTGTGCATTTCCAATGTTAGCACCATGTTATCAGTTTGTAGTTTGGAATAGTCCTGCCAAAGTGTGGCGTATTCCTGGGTGAGTCTCATGCGCTCGACCCCAAATTGCGTACCCCCTGTCCGCATCTGTGTGCGTTCTGTCGTGAGTATAAGGTGTTCAGCTGTAATTAATAGTGTAATTCATGTAATCTATAGTGTGATCTGTTCAGCTGCGCACATATGGTGCTGCTCCTGGCTTCAATTTTATCCTCCTGTGCATATTCCTAGTTTGTATTGTGCCCATTTAGCAAGAAATATGCCAATCACAGTATACCAGCGTAGCTCACTTCGGGATTTCGGGGCAGCGGTAAGTTCCCCCACTCTGTGACTCACATATTTGGATTAATTAGAGGATACACTTGCAAAAATAACAACAAAATCAACTCCTATTTAAACACATTTAATTAATAAAATTAATGGCGCTACAAACATTTAAACAATTTAATTACTGACCCAAATATCAACTGCTTGTTCCAAATGAACAAGGGATCACAAAATAAAATAAACAAATATTGTATTCAAAACCTGTGGTTTCCACATAAACCAACAATTCTTACTTAATCTCACTTCCATAAAGCACTAACATTAAGTTTACATAACTCCGAGCTCTTTGGCTCCATGCATTTACATTATTATGGTGTCATTCTTGTACACCTCAAACACTAGCTTTTATATTTTCTTATTTCTCAAAAACAAATATATTCATATTTAAAAATCTATGTTAATTATCTAATTCAATATTTTGGGCATGTCCACACATTCAGTTGTTATCATCTCTCTTTATTTCACAAATATATTAAGGTAATCAGAAAATCAATTGTGTACTCCAGAGCGTGAAGGTACTTGACACAGTCAAAAAAACTATAGTTACTCCCGAACTCAGTTGCCTTCAATCAACTCGTGGAATCCCACGTCCATACATTATTACCAGAGGGATTGTTATTTATCTCTTATGTCTTAATAGACCATTATCATATAAGAAACTACGATCTGAACCGGCAAACGAAATATCCATCTTTAAGGACCTCGGTTCAACGCCCGGGTCGTTAACAACTTTAAACACTCCTGGTGTATTTATTTCTCTTTACAACAGCTTACGAGACGGTCTCTGTTCCCCCTCGCTTTTAAAAGAGCTAGTCTCTACTACATGGGGTGCGATTTATGACCTGTTAGGGTGGCGGAGACATCCCGTCTGACCCAACATTAGTAGCTTATTTTCAAGGCTTTCAAAACAAACCTTCTCATTCTATCCAGTTCTGGGGAGACCGGGCTTTACTGCACCGTAACATTCAAACAACTATTCTTTGGTTCAAAGACCATTTCCGTATCCTTGGCATTTATTAATTATGAGAGGGTCCTCATTGATTGGGAAGATTAAATACACATACGACGACGGAGAATTACAGGGGCTTTTATCATAAGAAGATCCTGCATTCGAATCTCTTCAGGTGCCTCGGGAACAAATCCCATACAGAGGGCTTATACAAAATGCGATTTAGAGTCGGCCGTGGCCCATATGACATACGCTCAATAATACCATATATTAGCTCCCTTTTTAAATACATACACAATGCCTCGTGATACTATGTCACTAATAGAGGACTTACACAATTATCAATTCACTGCAATCAACTACCCTCCATAAGTAATGTACCAAGTATTTAACCACTACGCGTTCCTAGCGTGACACTTTAATATTATATTTGCGCTCATTATGCGCTATGCATTATTTTAAGCCGAAAATGTCTTCCCAAGAACTGATAAAATCTCTTTAGTAACAATTCATAATATTTTTATTCACATATTAATCTTTCCGTGATCGATAAATCGCTCCCTGTTTTAAAATATTCCATTGAACCTCATCTTTTACACATACGTTAAGGCTTAACGTTTTTATGTTCATATCAATTTATTTGATTTTTATTTAACATTTCCATATTTAATTATTATTATTATCTTTATTCTTTAATACAAGCTCAAAAGCTATTTCTTTCATATCTCAACTTTACTTTATTTCAATGTCTTTCATGATAATTAAATGATATTTCGCTTGCTCTTATGACATTTGTTAAATACATTAACCCTTTATTCACCTATTTCCTCTACGGGATTTATTCTTTACATAATTATTCATAACTTCTCTATTTATTTTATTATTGTTCAGACCGTATTCTTGATTATTCAGCATTTATTTATTAAAACACATCCCTTTCACTCCAAAACTCCGGTGGGTTTTGTACACAATCAATTTCTGACACCAAAATAAAAATGAATTTAGTACTTACATATTTTCCAGATCATCCCCTGATCTTAAATCTGGTGCGGTGTTTCATTTTTGGGCCCACTTTGAACTTTTTACACCATATTGAAGGTATTCATCTTACGTAAAAACACAAATAAACATATATCTAACACACTTAATATTGACGACATTTTTATATACTGATGTGTCCCTTTTGAACACATAATAAACACTAAAAATATTATTTAACACACAATCTTGATTATTTTACACTTCACAATGACTCGATCACTAGGCCGTATTTCTGAGCCTTTCACCCGTGATCTTCTTAAATTCCCGTTTCCAAGGGTGGAATTTATCCGATGTCGGCTTCCTATTCTGAAGAATGCGAAAGTCCCGAAACATCTACTGTTCCCTGGAGTTCAATTCTGCTATTCCTATCCTGGATAACCGGCTATCTATCTAGCTTGAACGGCTTCTCTGTAGATCTGTCTATCGATCCTAACGAAAGTCTATATGGATCGAGGTCTCCTCTAAGACCTATAGATTCAGTTTATAGCAGCTAGCACTTCTCGATTCTAGTACTATTAGAATTGTTCGTCTGCTTTCTGGAGCTAATGTTTATAGTCTCCTATCCTATTTATTTGAACTGTTTTAACACTCCTACGTTCGAACCTTATTCTGTTCTTCCCTTTTAGATTGCTTCAATTTAAATAGCAGTTTATCTGTCTGGTACGATACTTCCGTACGTTATGAACTATTCGTTCGTACATTTAACGACCTATCGCCTTTAAGTCCGACGTTCGCAGCCTATTCTGACTATATCTTGCGAGTTTTCACTTTAACTTGTATACAGTCGGGCCTAAATCCTATAATTAGGATTTTCCTAATATTTCACTACGGCGATACTTTAAAATTTTTCTTGACTGCTCCTTATGGAGGCAAGCAAGTCGTTACTACTGTGACGCCTGTGGCTATTGGATCTTGCTTCGGCGGTGTAAAACAGCGTTTCTCCCCTCAAGGAGTACTGGTATCTGTTATCGATGTAACGCAGAGTTACGTCCCCTCACGGACTGTCGGAATGATTACTTCTACGTCGTGGAGCAGCACTTCCCCTCACGGAATGCTCGTAGGACTGCATGCGATGTGACACAGTGACGTGCCCTCAGGTTGTCTGAATACTGCATGATTGGCTTGGAAACGCCCGAAGCTTTATACTGTTTTACTACAAAAAAATAAGACTCAAGCCTTTCCTGTGGTCAACTCCTAAAATAATGGTGCCACAAATATAAAAATTATACCTTCCGAAAGCTCGTCTTCTCAATGTCAAATGATCTTATTGCACCTAAGAATCGATCGTGCAATTCGGAGATATTAATTAATTTCTCGTCCTCAATTGTGTGGGTGTTGAATTCTTTTTGCTCTCTCCCCTCCACAGAGGCTTAGGTAATTCCCAAATGACGTCGTCTTACGTCGGCAGTTTATTTCTGCACAATTATTACATGGTTTCTCTATACTGAAAAATCTCTCATTCAAAATGATTCACCGTGCTGTGCTTGTTTACTCATTATTATGCTCGTAAACGTGTTAATTTTAATTATTCCTCTTCTGGTGCATATGCGGCGTTGTCAAAATCCAGCAACGTCAGCTTGAATTCCGATTCAGGCTTCTCTTTCTATCACGGTGGAAATTTCCACTCAGTTATTAATACTCGTGACCAGCCCTCTCTGAAATGTCGAGTGGGGTGATCTCATCTAAGGAACATCTGTCCCTAGTCGCTTGCACAATGTTAAGCTATATTCCTGGCTTAAAATCTCTCTCCGTTCCTTTAAGAAACTATACGTTTCTTTCATTTCTTCCTTAAGGACATGGATTCGACCGTCATGGACCCTATGGCCCATGGGTTCATCTCTCCCCTCCCTAGGTAAATAAATTTTCGAAAATTTTGAGGAAATTTATTTCAATTTAATTTTGTATTTCTTTATCGTCGAATCCATCATAACGTCATCCGTATTTACTGTTGTTTTTACTTCTTTTAAGTCGTATCCGGTAATTGTGTAGGTCGGGTATGTTCTGTCCCTACCCTTTCTTTCTTTCTTTATATGTCTGGACTTTAAGTTCCCAGAACCTCATTCTCCCTTACGGGTTTGGTCTATCCCTACCCGTTTCCTTATTTCATCATTTTCTTTTCTTAAATTGGAATTTTCTTCTTCAATAAATTCAATTATTTCTTTAATTCCCCAATATACTTTCTCCAATTCGCATTCGCACTCGAATGCTTGAACTCTATTTTCTATTTCTTCCTCATTCTTGTTTATGTCAAAAGCGGATTCATCTCTAAATGTTTCCATGACCAGGGCTTGTTCATTTTCTTCATCAAAATCTTCGGGAGGGTAATATAATTTCAAATTTGCTGAATTCATGGTCACTTCGTGATCCGTTTCACAGTGCCGAATTCTATATGCGTTATTCCTCAAATCTCTGATTATCTGATATGGTCCGTGGTACATTTTCTGGAACTTCTTGTACACACGGTTCCCTGGATCCGAAATGGCTGGTCTTTTCACTAACACCATTTCTCCTGCTAATAATGGTCGATGATACCTCTTATGCCTATTTCTTCTCTGCCTTCTGTCGGCTTGAGCTTTTAGATGCTCAAAGGCTCTCCTAATTCGTACATCTCTTCCCGGCTGAGCGTCTGCTGGTCTAGGAATTACCAGATTCCAAGGTCTTTCTGGTTGCTCATTCCGATGTAACGTTATAGGTATCTCTCCTGTGGATTCATGGATTGTATTATTTATACAAAATTCAATCATATCCAAAATATCTATCCACTTCCAATTTTCTTCGGCACAGTATATTCTACAGTACTTGGCCGTTTCTCTCATAACTCTCTCTACAGGGTTTGCCTCAGGATGGCGAATACTTGACAAAATTTGACGTATTCCAAGTCTTTCTAATTCTCGTCTAAACTCTACACTGGTGAAACAACTGCCGTGATCCGACAACAAGTTCTCAGGTTTCCCCAGGTTCGGTATCACTTTTTCTTTAAGTCGTTTTAACACCTGTTTGGTACTAGTCTTCTGTATGGGAGCAAGGACAACCATTTTAGTGAAGACATCCATAGCCACCATTATGTGTCGATTTCCTCTTCTTGCCTTTGGCAAAGGTCCAAAATTATCAATAGATATGATTTGGCCGGGCCTTTCGGGCAACAATGGTATAGGCTTCTGTCTCATCAGAAATGCATTAGGTTTGATCCTTTGACATAAATCACATGTCCTTAGCGTGTCCCTTACAGTTTCTCTCAGTCTCGGCCATATAAATGCTTCTTTCAGCATCGAGACTGTTTTGTCGACTCCCATATGTCCGAACGATCTATGGGCTAACCATACTATTTTCCTCTGCAAAATTGCAGGTACAACAATCCTTAATTTCGTATGGTCAGAGTCCACAAACTTATAGAATAACCCATTATAAAACGTGTAGTCTTGTGCTATCTTCTCAGCTTCCGTGTACGCTGGTGTTCCTCTTATCAAGCTTCCCTCAAGGAATGATATGAGCATGTTCATCCATGGATCCTCCCGTTGTCTTTGACTAATGCTTCTTAACTCATTAAGAGTACGCTGATCCCTGTCTTCCAAATCTATAGCCATTACTTCCTCTTCTATGGACTCTGGCTGTCTACTTAAGTAGTCTGGAACTATGTTTTCCTTTCCTGGGCAGTACTCTATCTTGACATCAAATTGTTGAATATATAAAGCCCACCGCATCAACCTTTGACTGGATAAATCAGTCTTCATCAAAAAGGTTAAGGCTTTATGATCCGTCCTTAGAATGACCTGAAACCCATATACGATCTTCCGCCAAAATTGCAACGCATGCAATATCGCTAACAGCTCGATCTCGCTGATCGTATAATTTTTCTCGTGTGGTTTCAGTCTCCTACTTGTGAAAGCTAGATAGTTCTTCTTATCAGGGTTCTCCGGGTTCTCCTGATATAGCATTGCCCCTATTCCAATCTGGGATGCGTCTGTCTGAATGATAAATCTCTGATTAAAATCAGGATATCCTAGCTTCACGTAGTTCAAGAGCATTTCCTTGGCCTCCACGAATGCTTTTTCTGCTTCCTCCGTCCATTTCCACTTGCCCCCCTTCTTCAGAAGGTCCTGTAGTGGTGCAACAGTTTTGGTGTATGATGGACAATGTCCTGAGAAGAACCCAATCAATCCCAAAAACTGGCGAACGTTCTTCACTTTCAAAGGCCTTGGAAAATCCCTTATCGATTCCAATTTGCATGGATTTGGTTTAACACCATCCTTGTCAATCACATGCCCTAAAAATGTCACTTGCCTTTGACAGAAGTTCGACTTCTTTAAATTTATCTTAAAATTTGCCCTTCTTAGGTCTTCTAATAATTTCTTCAAATTAACTAAATGTTCCTCAATGTTCCCCGAGGTAAGCAAAATGTCATCTACGTATCGGATAGTGCACTCTTTCACTTCCTCTGACAGGTTTCGATCCAGCGCTCTTATTAATGCCGATCCTGCAGTCTTTAATCCAAACGGACTTCTTCTAAAGCAGTATGTTTGTTGATCGAACTGAAATCCAGTCAACAAGCTGGTTTTCTCTTCCAGTTCGAGATGATGATACGAAGAAGTCATGTCAATATTTGTAAAAATCTTCTTGCCTTTAAACTTCCTCAGTATTTCTTTTATGGGTGGTGCCGAATCATTTTCTGGTATAATTTTTGCATTTAGATTTCTGGCATCTAAACACACCCTTACTGAGCCATCCGGTTTACTCACAATCACTAATGGACTAACATATGGTGTCGCCATCTTTTCTATAACACCTGCATTCATCATCTCCTGCAGTGTTTTCTTGGTTTGTGGGTAATGTTTTTCCGCAACCGGGTATGGTTTTTGTTTGAACGGTGCCCAATCGTTGACTTGGAACGCGTATTTAAAATTTTCAATCTTCCCTGGCTTGGAATCAAATACGTCCCTATACTCCAATAATAATTTCTTTAACTGTTCCTTAATTTCGAGGCTGACTTTAGCTTCCTCCACTTTTCCTGACAGGTTGGTCTCGAACTCATTTTCCACATTATCTTCGAGTTCTATGTTGAGGACTTCAAATATTTTTTCTATGTCCTTATAATCTTCCTCAATCACTTCTTCCATATGCCATACCTGTTCTGCTATTTTCGCCTCCTGATCCTGTAGGTTAATGTTTTGCTCATCCACATCCTCTCTTTGAATTCTAATGCAGTTTTGCGCTAGGTCTATAATGACCTTGTTCTCACGGATAAAATCAATACCTAATATGACATTATACGGTAATTGATTTACCAGCAAAAAGCACTGCGAAATTTCAGCGTTACCCATGATTAAATCAATGTATACCTGAAATTTACATGTCAAAGATTTTTCAGGGATAATTCCCTTAATCTTTACACTTGATGTGGGAATCTTTAGTACTCGGCCCCTTGTTTCCAATTCATTTAAAAGGGTTTGTGTAATTAGGCTTATTGTGGATCCAGTATCAATCAATGCTCTGACCAGTAATCCTTCTATCCTAAGCATAATTATAGGTAGTTCTCTTTTAACAGGTGGGATTCCTTCCACATCCTCGTTAATTAGTTCATCTGGTCTGGCTATCCAATTTACAATTTCTACCTCTTCCCAGCTCCTGGTATGTTTCCACTTTTGACAATTTAAATTTGGAGTTTTTTTTATCCTGAGGGCTCCCTTTTCCCTCATTCTTCAACTGAGCTTGTAGTTCCAAGCTTTGAGCTCCGTCTAGTTGGTCGGGTGATTTCCGGTTCTTGATTGCCTCACTCCAACGGACTTTTTGCCTATCAGGTTCATCTGGTCTTTCGTTCATATAACGAAGACTCTCCTGATATCTTTCTTCTATTTCGGCCCGATATTCATCATCCCTATCGTCTGGCCTTACATTTCTCCTGGGATAATTCTCCCATTTCTTTCTGTTGTCCGGCCTTTGCTGGTTATTGTTATAGGGGCGGCTTTCCTGTTGCCTATAACCCGTCGTTCTAGGATTTCTTCCTCGATATCCTCCCCGGTAATATGGCTGTATCCTTCTAGGCTCCTGGTGCCCATACTCTCGATCTCGTCCTTGAGTATCCGTACTGGTGGATTGATTCCTGGTCGCTGGTTTTTCTCCAGTTTCCTGACTGCTGGCCATGTGTACTTGCTCAGTTTGTCTCTGATGCCGAGGTGTTACGTGCGAAGTCGTCATATCTAACTGACGTAATACGCTTTCCACTTCCACAGCACTTCTGGCTTTGGATGAGATTAGCAGCCTCTGAATCTCATATGGAAGCTGTCTTGCAATGGCGGCACACAAGTCGTTTTCTGCCGGAGCAATATCCAGTTCGCGGAATTTACACAGCTGAGCGGTGAAAAATTCCGAGTATTTAGTGGGTGCATTGGTGCTGTACTTCCTAGAGTACAGATCTAGCCTTAAATTTTCTTGGACATCTGCTGCCCAATATCGCTTTAAAAATGCTTCCCTAAAGCCTTCCACCGTATCAAAAGTGTATCTAAAGCTTCTGAACCAGGTGAGACAATCACCTGCCAACAGCTTTTCAATAGCTCTCAGTCTCCGATCCTGAGGAACCTTCATTTCATTTAGATACTCTGCCACTTCTTTTAGCCAGTATTTTGGAGTAATAGACATGTTATTACCCGTAAACTTTACTGGTCTGTCCTCATTGGATTTAATAATGTTTATTATTTGGCCATTTGTCTGATTCGTGTACGGGGTTGACATCGCCATTGGATATCCTGGGATCTTATAAGGGCTCTCCCCTCCTAAGTCCCTCTCCGTATCTGTGCCTTGTTCACGGGAATCTACCCATCCTGTCTTTGGAAACTCCTCCTGATTTTCGAATTCTAACTTCCTTTCTCTTCGGGCACTTTCTTCATTTGCCATGAGTTGGATTTCCATTTGACTGTTCTTAAGTTCCGTCCTCTCCAATCGGGATCTTAATTCATTTTGAATTCTTTCTTGATTCCTTTTAATATCTTCCTCTACCTTTTGGAAGTGGAATTTCTCATCCTTGAAGCTATCCCTGAATTCATTTATTTGGTCTTCTACCTCTTTCTTAATGATCTTAGCCTGTTGGTCTATAATTTCTGGCTTAACGTCACCTATGGTCTCCAGGCCCTCTCGTATCTCCTTTATTTGCTTCTCCACTTCTTTTCGTCCTTTGACCATATCTATTTTCATTCCTTCAAGCCTTCCCTCAGTCTTCTCTTGACTCTTATACAATTTCATCATTTCATCTTGGACCTGACTAATTTCCTTATTGGTTTTTCCTACATGAACCTTTAATGTTCCGATGGTTTCCTGAACCTCAATAATACCCTGACTTATTTCATTTATTTTATGGGTACTTTCCTTACTTTCGTTCTCTCGTTGTTTTCGTTCACTCTGGAGATGCCCCTCGTATACACCTAATCTTTGATCTATTTTCGTTTCGTATGTCTTCAGATTCTCATCTACCTGCCCGGTAAAATGATCAATTTGACCTTTCATCTCCTGAACATCCTTTAGATTTTGATTTTTCATCTCAGTTACTTCAGTCTGAACTACACCGATTTTGTCCTCGAGGGTCCCTACTTTCTCCTCCACCTTTCCAAATCGGGTTCCTAGCTTATTCACGCTTTGTTTTATTTCCTCCCGGGAGGCCTCACAAATATCGCTGTTAGATTTTATCTGAGCTTCCAATTTTTTCTGCACACCTTGGATCTGGGTTACAAGTTTTTCCTCACATGCCTTTACATTTTTTTTACAAGATTCTTCCATGCTATTTAATTTAGTTTCTATAGAACCAAATTTATTTTCCATGGTATCAATTTTATTCCCTATACTTTTAAAATTATCTTGGCACTCCTTTTTGGATTCTATACTATTTTTGTTCATAGTCTCTATTTGGACTTGTATTCCTGAGTAAAATCCTTTACTTTCCTCTTTCATTTCACTTAGCTTAGTCTCCAACTTATTGTCAAACCCTTCATCAAGAATTTTAAATTTTATCTCCATTGTCTCTACTATTTCAGCCTTCAGTACTCCATTGTTTTCTTTACTGTTGGCTTTCAGAGACTCTAACGTCTCCGTTTTCATCACTTCCCACTGTTGTTTAATGGTTTCCCCACTTTCTGTTTTCATCTTTTCTATCTCAGCCTTCAGTTCCTTATTCATGTTTATACCGTCGGCTTCGATAGCTTCTAATTTAGTTCCCATGGTATCAGTCTTAACTTCAATATTCTCTAATTTAGTGCCCATATTAGCACTATCAATTTTTATTGACTCTAAACTTTCAGTTATGGATCCTAACCTTTCTTTGTTTTCAGTCTGTTGGCTATTCAACTTATTTAAACTATCATTTATGGATTCGAACACTTCGTTATTTTCATCCTTTTGGAGGCCCAATGCCTTGTTTATAGCCTCTAACCTCTCATTACTATCGGCTTTTATCGCCTCCAACTTCTCATTACTATCGGCTTTTATCGCCTCCAACTTCTCATTACTATCGGCTTTTATCGCGTTCAAAAGTTCCTGCCTCTCTTCCCTATTCTCTTTCTTTGCATCTTCCGTACTTTGCGTACTTATTTTTATTATCTCGTCCCTATTCTTTTGGAAATGTTCATCCAAACACTCCTTTAACTCCATCATCGTCACCATCTTTTCTCATATAAGAATACAGTGGGCCACAAATGCCCCCACACTAGTACATGCTTGAGAGATGATACTCTGAATCGGTGTGTCCCAATTTCTTTTAAAATATTACTTTGGTACGGGTATTCACTTACAACGTACCCTTTTACTACTTTTATTCAATTTCATAAAACCTTTATGGAAGTATTTAAAATTCAAAATTTCAAAAAACCATTTTTTTTCAAAAAATGAAAATTTTTATTTTTCGAGAAAAACTCGGGTTTTCCCTAGGAAAACTCAGCCCTGCGTACTGGGCGCCAAAATCCTAAGATTTGCTAGGGGGTTTATAATATAATATGTCAGGGCTGCTCGGTATGAGTTTCCAGGGACCCATGCGGTCAGTTAATATTTTACGTTGTAGCTTTTCCTATCATTACTTTAATTTTACATGATATGACCGACTTAAGTGTTCCTCTAGTTATTAATCCAGCACAGTATTTATATATCCCCCTGTGCCCGTTTAGCAAGAAATATGCCAATCACAGTATACCAGCGTAGCTCACTTCGGGATTTCGGGGCAGCGGTAAGTTCCCCCACTCTGTGACTCACATATTTGGATTAATTAGAGGATACACTTGCAAAAATAACAACAAAATCAACTCCTATTTAAACACATTTAATTAATAAAATTAATGGCGCTACAAACATTTAAACAATTTAATTACTGACCCAAATATCAACTGCTTGTTCCAAATGAACAAGGGATCACAAAATAAAATAAACAAATATTGTATTCAAAACCTGTGGTTTCCACATAAACCAACAATTCTTACTTAATCTCACTTCCATAAAGCACTAACATTAAGTTTACATAACTCCGAGCTCTTTGGCTCCATGCATTTACATTATTATGGTGTCATTCTTGTACACCTCAAACACTAGCTTTTATATTTTCTTATTTCTCAAAAACAAATATATTCATATTTAAAAATCTATGTTAATTATCTAATTCAATATTTTGGGCATGTCCACACATTCAGTTGTTATCATCTCTCTTTATTTCACAAATATATTAAGGTAATCAGAAAATCAATTGTGTACTCCAGAGCGTGAAGGTACTTGACACAGTCAAAAAAACTATAGTTACTCCCGAACTCAGTTGCCTTCAATCAACTCGTGGAATCCCACGTCCATACATTATTACCAGAGGGATTGTTATTTATCTCTTATGTCTTAATAGACCATTATCATATAAGAAACTACGATCTGAACCGGCAAACGAAATATCCATCTTTAAGGACCTCGGTTCAACGCCCGGGTCGTTAACAACTTTAAACACTCCTGGTGTATTTATTTCTCTTTACAACAGCTTACGAGACGGTCTCTGTTCCCCCTCGCTTTTAAAAGAGCTAGTCTCTACTACATGGGGTGCGATTTATGACCTGTTAGGGTGGCGGAGACATCCCGTCTGACCCAACATTAGTAGCTTATTTTCAAGGCTTTCAAAACAAACCTTCTCATTCTATCCAGTTCTGGGGAGACCGGGCTTTACTGCACCGTAACATTCAAACAACTATTCTTTGGTTCAAAGACCATTTCCGTATCCTTGGCATTTATTAATTATGAGAGGGTCCTCATTGATTGGGAAGATTAAATACACATACGACGACGGAGAATTACAGGGGCTTTTATCATAAGAAGATCCTGCATTCGAATCTCTTCAGGTGCCTCGGGAACAAATCCCATACAGAGGGCTTATACAAAATGCGATTTAGAGTCGGCCGTGGCCCATATGACATACGCTCAATAATACCATATATTAGCTCCCTTTTTAAATACATACACAATGCCTCGTGATACTATGTCACTAATAGAGGACTTACACAATTATCAATTCACTGCAATCAACTACCCTCCATAAGTAATGTACCAAGTATTTAACCACTACGCGTTCCTAGCGTGACACTTTAATATTATATTTGCGCTCATTATGCGCTATGCATTATTTTAAGCCGAAAATGTCTTCCCAAGAACTGATAAAATCTCTTTAGTAACAATTCATAATATTTTTATTCACATATTAATCTTTCCGTGATCGATAAATCGCTCCCTGTTTTAAAATATTCCATTGAACCTCATCTTTTACACATACGTTAAGGCTTAACGTTTTTATGTTCATATCAATTTATTTGATTTTTATTTAACATTTCCATATTTAATTATTATTATTATCTTTATTCTTTAATACAAGCTCAAAAGCTATTTCTTTCATATCTCAACTTTACTTTATTTCAATGTCTTTCATGATAATTAAATGATATTTCGCTTGCTCTTATGACATTTGTTAAATACATTAACCCTTTATTCACCTATTTCCTCTACGGGATTTATTCTTTACATAATTATTCATAACTTCTCTATTTATTTTATTATTGTTCAGACCGTATTCTTGATTATTCAGCATTTATTTATTAAAACACATCCCTTTCACTCCAAAACTCCGGTGGGTTTTGTACACAATCAATTTCTGACACCAAAATAAAAATGAATTTAGTACTTACATATTTTCCAGATCATCCCCTGATCTTAAATCTGGTGCGGTGTTTCATTTTTGGGCCCACTTTGAACTTTTTACACCATATTGAAGGTATTCATCTTACGTAAAAACACAAATAAACATATATCTAACACACTTAATATTGACGACATTTTTATATACTGATGTGTCCCTTTTGAACACATAATAAACACTAAAAATATTATTTAACACACAATCTTGATTATTTTACACTTCACAATGACTCGATCACTAGGCCGTATTTCTGAGCCTTTCACCCGTGATCTTCTTAAATTCCCGTTTCCAAGGGTGGAATTTATCCGATGTCGGCTTCCTATTCTGAAGAATGCGAAAGTCCCGAAACATCTACTGTTCCCTGGAGTTCAATTCTGCTATTCCTATCCTGGATAACCGGCTATCTATCTAGCTTGAACGGCTTCTCTGTAGATCTGTCTATCGATCCTAACGAAAGTCTATATGGATCGAGGTCTCCTCTAAGACCTATAGATTCAGTTTATAGCAGCTAGCACTTCTCGATTCTAGTACTATTAGAATTGTTCGTCTGCTTTCTGGAGCTAATGTTTATAGTCTCCTATCCTATTTATTTGAACTGTTTTAACACTCCTACGTTCGAACCTTATTCTGTTCTTCCCTTTTAGATTGCTTCAATTTAAATAGCAGTTTATCTGTCTGGTACGATACTTCCGTACGTTATGAACTATTCGTTCGTACATTTAACGACCTATCGCCTTTAAGTCCGACGTTCGCAGCCTATTCTGACTATATCTTGCGAGTTTTCACTTTAACTTGTATACAGTCGGGCCTAAATCCTATAATTAGGATTTTCCTAATATTTCACTACGGCGATACTTTAAAATTTTTCTTGACTGCTCCTTATGGAGGCAAGCAAGTCGTTACTACTGTGACGCCTGTGGCTATTGGATCTTGCTTCGGCGGTGTAAAACAGCGTTTCTCCCCTCAAGGAGTACTGGTATCTGTTATCGATGTAACGCAGAGTTACGTCCCCTCACGGACTGTCGGAATGATTACTTCTACGTCGTGGAGCAGCACTTCCCCTCACGGAATGCTCGTAGGACTGCATGCGATGTGACACAGTGACGTGCCCTCAGGTTGTCTGAATACTGCATGATTGGCTTGGAAACGCCCGAAGCTTTATACTGTTTTACTACAAAAAAATAAGACTCAAGCCTTTCCTGTGGTCAACTCCTAAAATAATGGTGCCACAAATATAAAAATTATACCTTCCGAAAGCTCGTCTTCTCAATGTCAAATGATCTTATTGCACCTAAGAATCGATCGTGCAATTCGGAGATATTAATTAATTTCTCGTCCTCAATTGTGTGGGTGTTGCATTCTTTTTGCTCTCTCCCCTCCACAGAGGCTTAGGTAATTCCCAAATGACGTCGTCTTACGTCGGCAGTTTATTTCTGCACAATTATTACATGGTTTCTCTATACTGAAAAATCTCTCATTCAAAATGATTCACTGTGCTGTGCTTGTTTACTCATTATTATGCTCGTAAACGTGTTAATTTTAATTATTCCTCTTCTGGTGCATATGCGGCGTTGTCAAAATCCAGCAACGTCAGCTTGAATTCCGATTCAGGCTTCTCTTTCTATCACGGTGGAAATTTCCACTCAGTTATTAATACTCGTGACCAGCCCTCTCTGAAATGTCGAGTGGGGTGATCTCATCTAAGGAACATCTGTCCCTAGTCGCTTGCACAATGTTAAGCTATATTCCTGGCTTAAAATCTCTCTCCGTTCCTTATACGTTTCTTTCATTTCTTCCTTAAGGACATGGATTCGACCGTCATGGACCCTATGGCCCATGGGTTCAGTATATATATAGACCATCAGGATCATGTTCTTAATCAAGTTCATAATCATGGTCTGGCGAGCTAGTGTCGTCATGTCTGCTTTCAAATAGCTTGGGCTAGTGTAAATATGTTGTAAGTGTGTGAAAATATGTAACTGTAGGTGGCTTGTACTTTTCCCTTGCTTTTCTCTATCTGCAGAAAGGAAATATATATACGCAGTCACTTGAACTTATTGAAGTATGCCTGCGCCTTAAGGCAAGTATTTGCTATATACCTGGTGGTGGGTGGGTGGGATACTAGTTCTTGTATTCGACTATTATTCGCCTGCCTCTTCTCTTCTGCGATTATCTACTAAAAATCCTAATCTTGGGGCTTGGCTTTGGCTAGCAAGAGGTTTTCGGCGATCGAACCACGGAGCTCGTTGTCTGATTCTCCTGAAAAAATACGGTCCTCGACGCCTCCACTAAATTGTTTAGCCTTTTTAAGGGCTGAAACAGTGTGTCTAAGGGGTGTAGAGGTTTGGGGTATATAGGGGCTGTTTAATGGGAGGTGTTGTCTGTAAGGGTGTTAGAATATTGGTTGCTAGAGTTAAAGGTAATACGGGAGCAGCTTACAGATGTTTGGGATGTCTAGTGAGGGTTGGGGGTGCTCCTAAATAATTAAAGATTATCGGGCAGCTTGCCTGCTTGTGAATGTACCTCTACGGTGTGCGAGTGCCGAGCGAAGCAAGTCTGCTGACTAGAGCGGCTTAGTCTTATGTCATGAGACAATGTGCTTATGGAGCGCTTGTAAGCATGGAATTAAATAACACTGCTTGGGACGCAATTAGGTTAGGGTTTGAGGGTGAAGGTTAGCGTGCAATCAAATAAAATAAGAGACCAATTATGCTAGTATCTAAGTAGTTTAATTGCTACTTGTCTGGTGAAGTCCTATGACTTCACAGATCAGCGTTAGATCTTAAAATTTCAGTGTTTAACAAGTACAATGACAAAGTGTAATAAGGGTGGGATGTAGGTGTTAACGTAAGGATGTATCTCGTGAGCACACTTACCGGTGGATGGCATCCATCGTGGTGTAGACCGTCAAGGGTTCAGCAGGACACAGACCAAGACGCTGGGGACGTGTGGCCTTTTATAGTTCTGCCCACTGCGAACTGGAAATTCTGTACATAACTGACCTAGTTAGTGTTGACTGTCAGTGTTTGGCCATGGTGTTGGAATAATAAAGGTGTGTTGTTGTCGATACCTCCAGGGTTTAATGGTGCATTCTGTAGTATTGGATGTAGGGCCTGAAGGGGTGTAGTGATAATGAACAGATAATGTAGGTTTCTTGGGGGTACATCCCTATAAGATACTTATGGGATCTTAGGGAGGCTACAATATGGAGGAAAATTATTATCGAAGGAAGGACTGTATTGTCGCAAAGATCAGAGGAGTGAGGTCATCTCCTCCAATGTATTTCTCAAAAGAACTAATTACTAGTCATAATTATAAAAATTGAAATTTATAAAACATTGAACTGTAAAACAAATACCACAATTCCAATAAGGTATTGTTGCTTTCAACATCTATTAACAGGTAACAAGGACAGTTTTCGTATACTGTGTCATTCTCGATTTAATAAGAAAATATTTGGTGTTTTATACATTTTCCTACTCGCATATGTTGATATATTCCATGTAGGAAGTGATTTTGACGAGCACTAGTACTTCACCAGACATTCTGCTTCCACCACAAATATTAAGAGAATCAGTGAAGAGTACTTCGACTGGTGGAGTGAAGTCATCAAAGCCAAATTGTGATTGGTTTGTCGCTGTGACGTCTCCAAGTGAAGAGCATGTAAATTAAAATGTCGACACTTGGCGATGTTACTAGCGTCCTACCATGGATGTTACATTGGCGTACTCATAGTTCAGTTCTTCAAGTAAGGTAAGAAAATATGTAGAATATGTATCGTCGACCATTGCATGAGTTTTTGTGTACCTGTAAGTAATAAGTTGCAATCTGTTGTGGTAAGTGCGTTCTACCACAAGACCTTTTAAGCCAGCATTGGGTTGAAATTGTGCTTTGTTGTGTACTGTATTAAATAATGTATATTTCTTGCATAATAATATTACTCTGGAAAAGGCTTCTCAAAAGCCGCAGCATTTTGAAGGGATGATATACCTGTTTGAACTTGTCTGTCTTTGAAATAATATTTTGAATGATGTATACACATACCTGGTACTGGCAAAATGCGGCTGTCATGATCAACCCATTATTTTGTATCTATTGGAAGTTTTCATCATCATTTCTATTGGAACTAGTTAACCTTTTTTGGAAGACGTTAATTCAATATCAATTGAGCATTTGAAAAATGTTTCCTGCAGATTTGTGGTTTTGTAATGGCTCTACAGCCTCGAACTCCACACACCTCCACACAAGATGACGGCCATAGCTTAACTTAACCTTTCCTAACGTAACAAGATGGCGGCCTAACCTCATCTTAACGTAGGCAAACCAAGCAAGATATTCGTAGTAGCTAAACTAACCTGAGCTAACCTAACCTAACATTGTGTAGCTAACATGCTAACCAAAGCACCCCCCCCCCCTCCCGACAACAGGCGTCGCGGAGCGTCGAAGTTAAAATAGTCGATATCTCTTGATGGGTTATTCAGATGAAGTCGTGCGACGACTTAAATGAAAGGGTGTAATACCACTTTTGCATTTTGCATTTTTGCATTTTTCAATTTCACCAAAGCGCCTAACTTGAATTTTCGGCTGAACCAAAACCGAACCGAACTGAAAACGAAACTGAACCAAACTGTACCGAAACCGAACCGCGCAGAATTGAACTAAAGCGAACCTAACTTAAATTAAACTAGTCTAGCTAACCTAAGCTATCCTAACCAAACTTTGCCTGACCTGTGGGGGTGTAGAGTCGGTTTTAAACCTATTCATCCTCTCCCTACTCCTCTTCCTCCAAATTGGAGTCATAGCTTAACCTAACCTGACCCGTAAGAGTTTTAATACCACTACTGCCACTAGATATTTGTGAAGCGGCAACGGAACACTGGATGAGGAATGGGGAGTTGGACTGGAAGTTGGTGAGAGGAATTTGATTTTTAGACTGACAAGCAGAATCATGTCACACTAACTTTCCAAACGGTGATAACGCTGCATCGACAGATATTTGATGCGATGCAGGTGCACAAATGTCAGCGAAACATAAACTTACTTGCTAAAACCATGAGAACACTACATCGGCAGATAATTGATGTGATGCAGGTGCATGCATAGTAGTGGGATGTTGACAGTTCTGAGTCGCTCCCTACTTTCATATGAATTTTGCCGATATCTCCCGAACGCATGATCGGATTTTAACGAACGAGGTGTTACTGGCGTTGGAATGACGTCCTCTTTGCTAAGAATGTGTGTTGGTATTTAAAATTTTTTTTGAAAATTGTTGATTTTGACATTGGTGCTAGTTTGGAAACGGTGTAGATGAGAAAAAAAGTTTGTTTGGCGTTAATGAAAGGTGGCTATGTCCTCTAGGGGGACAGCAATTTTCATGTGTGTAGGAGGGAAAAAATGATAGCCTACTTACTAGCGAACATTGACGATAATTGGCGAACGGATGGTCGGATTTTAACGAATGAGGTATTGTTGGCGTTGGGGTGACGTCTTGTTTGCGAGAGAATGTATGTGGGTTAAAACAAAATTGAAAATAGTTGGTTTTGAATTTGTCATTATTTTGGAAACGGTGAAGTGCGCCCTTATCCTACGGTCATAGGCTAAGTTCGCATGGTTTTCAGTAATGCTAAAAAACAGCGTTTAAATGAGCCTTGATTTGCGGGGAAAAGGAAGTCTGATTTTCCGTCATTTTAATCACGTTAAGCTCCTGCCGCGTTGTTATTAGGGCGAGTCGTGCAACTGGCCTCTTGACGAACCAAAGGTACGTCACACGGAACTCGCAGACAAAGGCTAGTCGAGAACATACTTCTATAACGCGCATTTACCACGCAGGTGTACGCTCAAGGACTTTCAGAGGGGCTTGCATCAGATTACGTTCTGGAAAGTTCTGTAGTACGTCTTATTCTGGATTCACCACGCCCCTCAGTAGCAAAATTAATTTATTTCTACGATACGGCAGCACCCAGGATCGAACCATTGACTACAATAAGTCGGAAGTAATCCTGAGATTTTTTGCAGATGAACAGAATAATTAAGTCATCAAGAAATTAGTAAATCAGTGGTCCAGAACTGAGATCCTTCCACGGATCCGTCTGGGTTGAAGAGTTTGTTGTGAGAGTGGGGATGGCGTCTATTTCGCCATAAATAGTCCGGAGGACGCAGTGTTGATATCCCCTAAAATTACGATCGATTATCGATGATAATCCTATGATTCGACGGACCTTACTATCACGAATAATGTGTACACAGTGTATTGAAATAGATGTGTTGGAATACGGAGCTCTTGCTTGTGGAACAATCTTCAGGTGCTCTGTCGCCATGTTTTAGATATATTGCACCCCTGCGCAGTCCAGTTAGTGAGTTTCCAGCAGACCACACGGGGAGGAGTTAGTCTCCAGCA
Source organism: Meconema thalassinum (assembly GCA_946902985.2). NCBI lineage: Eukaryota > Metazoa > Arthropoda > Insecta > Orthoptera > Tettigoniidae > Meconema > Meconema thalassinum. The sequence continues at coordinate 1,320,706,662 of OX336389.2, read as the reverse complement.
GTCCACACGGAGAGTTGTTAGTCTTCCGCAGTTTGCTTGTCACGCAGTTAGTGCGCGAATGAATGTTAGTTGATGCATAGTTTTGCGAGCCCGCTCGAGACTGTTAGGGTGTTCGCAATGTGCTATTGTGCAGTTCGACACATTTTCGACAAACAGTTACAAGCACTCGCGATAAGTCAGTTTACAGTCAGTCGTCATGCAGTTTTCACGCTACAGACAATGACACTCAGTTGTATGTAAATGGTCAATACGACTCAAGGCTGCAGGTTGAACATTTCAGAGAAGCAGTAGTAACTTTAGTAGGCAGCATATGTGTGCAGGGAGAGTTTGCAGTGTTACAAGTTAACACAATCTGTATAGCTGTAGAAACAGTACTGTCAGTCGCAGAAGTTGGGAGGTGCGCAGTTGATCGCCCGAGACTCGAACCCTCGCCGCTGGAACAAGGACAGTTCTGTGAATGAACAGTGGGAAGAGAGAACGCAGCGAGGTTGCCAGTCCGGCCCGTATGAAGAGTGGAATAACAGAATAATTGGTGCATGATTTAACGAGTGTTGCGTAATCCTAGCCCGATTTTTATGTGAAAAGTGTATTGTGATGTAACGTACGCGTGTTGGATAAGGTACTGGAATACAAAAAACGTACCAGTGGTGTTATTTTCTTTTGTAAGAATAAAGTGAAATTTAGTGCTAATCATGATTATCAATCACTCAGTGGAGTAGTGCATTGAATGTGAATATGTGTAGTGCCGGTATGGTGTGAAAGGCACATGGCTAGGGGTTGCTGACATCTATTGCTGGAGAGGATGACGGCCAACGTTGGAAATATGATGAGTATTAATTTCCATTAATTATCTATAAGTCATAGTTTTATGGGTCGTGTTTATTATAGTTTGACACAGGAATAGATATTCGTCTTAGTGTAATATTAGTTTTTTTAGTTTAAGTATCATTTGTCGTAGGTTAAGTGTATCCGTGACGACGGAACGCTATTTGTTAGTTCAGGAGATGCTTAGCGATGATATTTGTTCGCAAACCACGCCAAATTGTACACACTGATAGGGATGCATGTGTTCACCCCATTATGTTGTATGTATTTCAGCCCCAGGATGAAGTTGCCGGAAAGAGCAAATGGCACGTAGATTTAGAAAGAGAGAGAGAGAGAGATTCAAAGAATGTAAAATTTATAGACTCACTAATGACGCAGGTTATTGATAATCATAATAATAATAATAAACATGACGTCAAGTAGGGATAATAATAACAATATCGAGAGTAATAATAATATCAAGTATGGATTTTTTATAAAACTTTTACTGATCCTAATTTTGTAATTTTTCTAGTTTCTTTTGTTAAAATAGCAACACCACCTGATTTTGTTTCTGTTCTGCAAAATTGAGCAACTACTTTGTATCCACAATTATTTATAGACAGAATTTCCTGTTGATTCAGCCCATGCTCTGTCATTACAAAAACATCTGTTGCTTATTATTAAGATATGATTCAATTAGGTTTCTCTTATTTGAAGCATACTGAATGTTTTGGTGAATAATTTTTACCTGGCAGTCTTTATATTTATTACTGGTTTCTAGAATTGATTGGCACTGCTCTATTTTAATCATAACAGTGCCTTCCATCAGTTTAAATTACAAGGAAGAGCAATTACTGTTTTTTGCAGAGTGAAACCTTGAATAATGGAACAGATATCCTGTGCAAAGTCATGCCTTCCCTGAGTTATTCATGTGCATACCATGTCTTGTAAAATTATGTCTATCTAAACTGTTTACATCTACCATTTTAACATTTTTGAAGTGACTACAAATCCTAGTCAATCGATTGTTTGTTTTTTCAATCTCCTTATTTACACATGAGAACCCTGAAAGATCATGCCTAAGCGGTAGATTTGCCACTGTGACATTTGTCGTATATAAATGGGCAAGAGTGGATTTTACACCTCTAATTGCAGTATCTGCATCATTTCTTGATACATCGTTGGAACCAGTGCACGGGATTACACAGTCTTCCTTGCAGAAAATAGCACAATGTTCACGTAAACTCGAAGTTACAACAGATGTAGGTGCACTTTGATACACATTACCTTCTACAGCCATCTCACCACATTTTTCTTGAATTTTTGCAGCAAGTCCTCTTCTATGACTGTCACTGTAGATCCGGACTGTAGGTTTGCCAGCTCTCCTGTACACTCTCTTATGTTGAGGCCTAACACTAGAAGAATCGGTACCAACTTTTTTAGTGGAACTGGGTTGAACTTCCTCATACCTATCATCCATTATATTGTCTAGTGAATTAAACCTGTTTTTCATTAAAACAGGTGGTTGTGTCTCTGCAGGTCGCTGCTCCGTCACACAACGCGTAGGCCTAGGCCTAATTTTCACAACGTCACTCCACGTGTTTTCATGCTTTAATTTATTTTCTAAATACACCACCCTATCTAACAACTTAGAATTGTCATCCTGTAACACTCTAATCACCTCATCCTTCGTTAAATTTCCGCTTGAAACTGTTCAATGATATCAATTTCCGTTGTCGGCATTTGGCTTGTAAACAAATCCAAGCTGTCTTCACAAGCGTCGCCACACGACCACATTTCATTATTTTCCGAGCAGGTATCGTCCGACAAACACGACAAATGATACCAGATTTGGCACTTGACACACTGAATACCATTTTTTACATGCTTCTTGTTTAAACCGCACTTTGTACCGTTATATTTGCAAAAAACACAGAGCTATCCACAGAAACATCCCTCATGGTCGCCATCTTGCCCACTTTTGTTGAAACTTCTGTAAGTGTGTTCTCTTGTTGAGAGATACGCGGTAGCACAGATAGATTCGAGTTTATTTTGTTCCTGTCAGGGGAACAGGAATGTTCTAGATTTACCAGTTCAGTCAAAAATTAACTTCAATTGTTGAAAGAACTGTTTTTTTCTTTTTGTCTTTTGTGCATATTGTATCACCCGGAAACTTCTGGACCAAAATACATGAAACTTTTCTTATGTAATAATATGTCATTGAGAAATGGAAATAATTATCGAGTTGTTAATTCACTTGAGGGACTTGAAACATCTTGGTCATCAGCCCCGTGTAATTGGGAGTGTGTTGAAACTGTTTGGCTACCTGCATTGCTGTGATGATTGTCATTGTGTGTGTAAATGTATCTGGGACAGAGATGGGGTAGACGCTCCGGGACATAAGGCATTATCCCGGTAATTTCCGGTAATTTCCTGTAGGGAGTGTGGAAAACCTGGAGATAAACTACACTCAGGGTAACCCCTGTCAGCACCGGGATTCGAACCTACGATAGCAGTACTTACTGCAGGTGCCCTCGCGGCCATGTTGCACGTTTGACGAGCGCGGCTACTCCGCGAGACGAAATGCTTGTACAATTTTGCTTCTAGTAACTATAACCCCCCCATTGGTCGATCCTGGCTACGCTACTGAGTTACAACCCCTTCTTGGGGTTGAGGTTGTAACAACCCCCGATCTCCCCTAATACCTGACCTCAGGTATTGTTAGGTTGTATGGGTCGAGTTTCGGTGTATGTTCTTCTTCTCCTTCAACTTCGGCTTCTTCATGTGTTTCTCCCGCCCATTTCCTGTCTTCTGTGTTGGCGTCCTTCTAGGTTGTGGTGATGGCGTGTTTGTTGTTAAGTTGTGCTTTTAAGAGTTGGGTTGAGGTAGGTACATTATTGTTTACATTAAGTTTTGATGATTGTGAGATGATGGTGTGTACATAGTGTTTGTGATTTATACAGTGGTTTACAATTACAATTTACAATTATAAATTATGTTTCGCAGTAGTTATGATTAATGGTTGTTTAAAAACAGTGGTTAAAGCTAGGATAATTGTGGGTGATGTGGCTTTTCAGTTTCTATAATATGCTTTTTTGTATATATGAGGTGAGGTCATGTTATGGTACATTCTTGTATTTATCCTATGTTTATATTCTAATATCCGTGTATTGTTGAGTTATGTTTATACTTATGCTTATGTACGTAGTGGGTTAATGTGTTTACGCTGTTGAGGAGAAAATCATGGTTTGTCATTTATGTTATTACATGTTACAAGAGTTGCAGGGTTCGATTATGGGTTCCGACACGGTTGGCTTGGTCATGAGGTAGGTAGTACTCCCTGCTTCCTGTTTTGGTCTTTAGGATCGTGTTACCGTTTTCCAATATCCTTGCTTGTTTTGCTTTGGATGCGATGGTGATTGATCTTCCTCCGTACTTCATTCTCGTTCGCGATAGAGGTTGCTTCCTATTCATAGGAACCATTCTCCATGCTATGAGTTGAATGACTGTAGGTACAATGCGTGTAGATCTTGTTGTTGAATTTATATTGTGTAATGATATGGTTTTGAGATATCAAAGTGGGGATTCATCAGGGAAGTGCTCTAATTCCACTGTTATTCAATATTACTATAAACTACCTAACAAATTCAGAAACCCTTACCGTGGAATATTTTGTATACGGACGTTGTCGCACTAATATCTGACAGTATTTATGATCTAGAGGAGAGTTTAGACCAATGGAGGAGAGCTCTCGATTCTAATGGACTGCGCATTAGTATATCCATGACTGAATATATGGTATGCAACTTCCACCACAATAAACCCAGTATGACAAATATGGAACTTAAACTAGATGGTGAAACCTTACCATGATTAACAAAATTTAAATATCTAGGTTCTGTCAATGCTGAAGATTGCACGATAAGCGCCGATGTAACCCATAGGGCCATGTCTGTGTGCAACAAAGGCGCGAACTAACAGGAGTCTTATGTGATCCAAAAATACCCATAAGAACGAAGAGTAACATTTATAAAACTTCCGTAAGACCAATCCTACTCAACGGTAGTAAAACACGGGCTACTACCAAGGCACATGAGCAAAAGCTACATACCACAGAAATGCGTATGTTACGTTGGGCATGTGGAGTTACCTTCAAAGATTACATCCGTAATGAACATGTTCGAGACAGTGTCAAAGTAGCGCATATAACTGAGAAACTTTTATAGAGTCCATAGCTTACATGATATGTTAAGACCGGATAATCATGTAGTGACGAAGTGCCTTTCCATTACTACACAAGAGAGAGAGAGAGAGAGAGCGGCAGACTTCAATCAACATGGATGACGAATGTCCAAAGGGTCATGAGAGTATTGGGCCTATCTGCTGATGATGCTTTACAACGAAACGACTGGCGCCTCAGGATTAAGAAAGCCGACCCCGCGTAACGGGAAAGGGCGAGGAAGAAGAGAAAGAAGTAGAATAATTTGCTTAATTTCGTTGACCTACATAACTAGGGAGTGTGTGGAACGCGAACAGAAGTAGAGTTGCGTAACATTGACACATAGCTACTGAATACACAGAGACTGACAATTATTACAAAATGAGCATACGAAAGAATTACAAAATTCACAAAAGAAATTTCGGTTGAGATTCATGTCGGTGTTGGAAATGGGTGTGGACTGTATTGGACTATCTCGCTTATCAAATGAGCTTGTACATGATTGTCTGTGACTGATTTCTCTCCCTTACGCTCTTTACACGTATTGCTTAGTGCCCGTTGTATGAACAAATTTGCATTAATTTTTAGGGATATTATGTTCCATGTCCTAAATTTATAACGGCAGCCTACCTTTCAGAAAATGTTGTGTGGTTATTAAAATCAAAGTAAGGGCAAAGCGTTCTTAAGGCTGTGGATCTGGAGATGACAGGGTGCCAGAACTTTGCTCTGGAAAAGTCATCTAACGGACCAGAAAATCAACCTACTCAAATACGTTTCAAAATCATCCATCTGAGCCGTAATCGGATCCAAAATTATGGGATTTGATGGCAATAATATTTCAATTGAGAGCAGATGTCTTTTCTCCGTTGCTATTTCTTGGTTTGTTGGGAAACACAATTAGTCTGTATTTGGTACGTGAAGGCTGCAAACAGCCTTCCATGCAGACGGCATGTGTTCGTTTTCTTCTTCTACCATGGATGAGTTTAATCTTGGTGTGAGGTTTAAATCAGGTGTACACATCATCGAGAGGATAAATGAGAGGAGTGTTGTGTTCTTATTCAATTCTCCACCATCCGTGAGTTGGCTTTCAGTGCGTTGATGGGATAAATTTAGCTTACAACCATCCTGGAAGAGGTTTTCCTTAGTTTCCTATCCACGCAAAGGTGAGGGCCGCTTCCTACCATATCCTCCATACGCAGCCTCCACCTACTGCTCTTGCTTGAAGTCACACTGCAATACCAACGGCATAGCTCACTCTTATAGTACCGACAGCGGTAACTACGCTCGCTAAAGCGCAGCGTTAAGTCATGGGGCTAAGCTCTCTGCTGAGTCGGTAGACACGTGGATTCGATCCCCACCGGTGGTCTTCATTCGTATGCACCCATAGAGTAGGAGCATTCGAGTGTGGCGGCAAGTGGGTGAGAGATTTCACGAGCCTTTCAACCAGGAACGCAACCAACAGCAAGGAGGTTCAGTCATGTTTTAGGGTGGGATCATGTTTGGTCAATGTACGCCTCTAATTCCTATCCACTGCAACATGACTGGTCTGGTGTACAGAGACAACATCCTCAAACCAGTTGTTACTGGTTTCGCTGCCACGGTGAATGAGGGCTTTACACTAATGGACGATATTGCTCGTCCCCGTGCTAGAGTGGTCAATCAGTTCCTTCAAATGCAAGGCATACAGAGAATGGAGTGGCCTGCCTATTCTGAGGACATGAACTGTATTGAACATGCATGGGAAGTTCTTAAGAGGACAATTTCGCACCGCCCCAGTCTCCCAACAAACTTGAGCTGGTATCTAAGAGTGGAATGATCTTCTCAAACCAGGTTGGATCTGTTGGTTCTCTCTATGCCTCATTTTCTGCAAGCATGCCGTAGGGCTCGTAGTGGCCATACACGATATTGATATGCCCAAACATGGAAAAGGCGTGTGTACCAAGTCCCACATTATCACTTTTGTTATTCCTTTTGTGTTTCTGTCTCATTTGCTTATCAGATTGTTTGTTGGTTTTCTTTGTATGTACCCTATATGGTTTTGATGTGGTAACATGAATATAGAAAAATAAACAAGTCACTAAATCGCAATATGCAGAACTTGTATTGAGCACTTTATATTTTAAAATTAAACGTACAATTACTGACATGAGCATTCAAACACTAGGCTTGAAAGTGGGAAAATAAAATTATAGTACATAATGTACAGTACATACATGTATATTAGAAAACATTCGGTTAAGGAACATATTAGTACTGCGCTCCTTGCGAAGTAGTGTACATTAGAGACATTCAGTACAAACATAGTAAGTAACTATTTCCTAGACAGCACTCACACGTGTGTGTACACGTTTTCGAAACTGTCCAGAGACGGTAACGAGAGCGATAAAAACGACGACCAGCTCAAACCATGTTCATTACCACGTGGAGCAGTCGCTCAAGCTGTTGCCCTATTGGCAGTGTTTAGCGTCAACATGAGGTGGAAAGGAAAAAAACCAACGTTGTAATCACGGAGCATAACCAAAAACATGTGTTTACGGAACCAGACAGGAGTAACCAAACTTTTTCTGGTACCTTAAGACCTTAAGACATCAAATATAATTGTAAACACATCCCTAATCATAACCACAGTCATAAGGGAGGAGTAAAACAACGGGTACTGGATTGTCTAGCGCCTTAATACATCACATACAATAATTGTAAGCTTACTCTCAGTAACAAGAGAGGAGTAACACAAACGAATACTGGATCGTCCAACGCCTTAAAACGTCACGAACAAAGCAAGTTCACTATCAGAGACAAGTGAGGAGTAGCACAACGGATACTAGATTGTCTAGCGCCTTAATGCATCACATAAAATTTTAAGCATACTCTCAGAGACAAGAGAGGAGAACCACAACGGTTAGTGGATTGTCGAGTAAATTAATACGTCACATACGACTGTAAGCTTACTCCCAGAAACAAGGGAGGATTAACACAACGGGTACTGGTTCGTCCAGCACATTATGACGTCACTTAAGCTTACTCCCAAAGACAAGAGGGGAGTAACACAACGGGTACTGGATTGTCCAGTAACTTAATACGTCACATACAGTTGTAGGGTTACTCCCAGAGACAAGAGAGAAGTAACACATCGGGGACTGGATCGAGCAACACCTTCTGACGTCACATTCAATTGTAAGCTCAATCTCAGAGATAAGAGAGGAGTAACACAACGGGTACTGGGTCGTCCAGCCCCTTAAGATGGCACATATAATTGTAAGCTCAATCTCAGAGACAAGAGAGGAGTAAGCGAGTATTGGATCGTCCTGCACCTTAAGAGGGCACATACAATTGTAAGCTGAATTCAGAGACAAGAGGCAGACAAACAACGTGGTGACGACGAATTTACAAACCGCTTAAATTGTTGTTTGTGTCTTCAGTGTTTTGATTGGTTTGATGCAGCACTCCATGCTTCCCTGTCCTGAGCTAATTGTTTCATCTCTCGTAGCTGCCATACCTTATATCCGAGGCAATTTGTTTTACATATTCGAATTTTGGTCTACCCCTACAGCTCTTGTCCTCGATCCTGCCTTCCATAACTAGGTATGCTGTTGCCATCTGTCCTACCAACCTTCCCTTCTTCCCTTGGACTCTTCTCTTCTTTAGCAATCGGCAGAAACATCTCTCCGCTCCCACTCGTCTCACTACTGAACCCATTTTTATTTTTCTCCAAATCGTTGTTTTTCCGACTTTCTTATAATGTGGCTCTTAAATAGTATTTCATGATGCTAGCAGCACTAAAGGTTCCTACGGCGTTTCCAGTTCTAATGTCGACAATCCTATAGCTTCCGTTATCAAGGCTATGTGACATCCTAAAAGGACCATGGTATAAGCTCGCAAATGTCGAGTACACTCTACTACCCACGTCTGATGGTATAGGCTTCCCAATTAGGACTAGAGTTCCTTCTCTCAAGGGCTCCCTAAATTTCTTCCCTTGGACTCTTCTATTACGTTCCTCAGCTTGTCTTCGCAATATATCCCATCCCTCGGTGATTGCTCTTCCCTGCCATGCTCTGGTGTTGTCTGGCATTGTCTATCTGCTACAAACGCGTTCACGGCTTGAGTATCCAGCTTTGTGTTTCTTTGGTGGAAAAAATGTTTGTTGGAGTGATCGAGACGTTGGAGTACTTCGTCAAACTCCTCCATATTTCCTACGTTTGCGGCTATAAGAGTCCGTTGCATCAATAACGGAAATTGACGAATTAGGGCAGATATCAGCTCGTATTTGGGCATAGGCGGATCTAAGAATTGTAGTTTTGCTAACTGAGTTGCAAAATAGTTTGAGTACTTAGTCGGCTGTGAAGTGGAATATCGCTTTACGTACAGCTCTCACCAATCGTGTTGCTGTGTTTCCGGCGACCAGAATTTTCTTAACAGAGCCTCTGCAAATTCATCGTACGTTCTCAAGCGACTGTGAAACGCCCGAAACCAAACAAGAGCAGGACCATCTAAAAACTTGCCAATCACCCTGATCTCGCGTTCCTTCGAAATCTTGACATCTTTTAAGTAATACTTGACTTCACGCAGAATCTCTACCGGCGAAACAACCCCCGTTCCTGTGAACTTATTTGTCTTGTCTTCTTCAATTCCCGGTCAATGCATGTGAGATTTTCGAAGCGAAATGCCATGTCCTGTGGTTCGGATTCCACGTCAAAAGGAGGTCCCGTGGCTCATGATCAACAGATTAACGGTCACGTTAAACTAGAAGCTTCCTTTTTGTCTTGTCTTCAGTGTTCTTTAGTACGGTGATAGTCGTAGAAGTGTAAACATTCTGAACTTCCCCTGATCTTCCTATCTCCTGTGATCTTTCATTGTTTCTAAGGGTATCTTTGGTTACATTAACTGACCTTTTCTCCGATTGTGACTTATATTCCTTAAATTTGTTTTCTAAATCTTGAATGATTTTCTTCACGCCCTCTACTTCGTTCCTTACTAGAATATTCGAGTTCATCCTTACAATTACCCCTTAATTCTTCTATCATTGTTCCCTGATTTTTCGTAGAAGTGGTTAATTGGTTCTGCAATTTTTCAATGTTTCCTCGCACTGATTGAACATCCCCCGTGATTACCTTTATTTCGCACGAAAAAGCATTCTGGACATCATTGTGAGTGCCTTGTATTAACTGTTCTTTAATCTTCGTCACTACCGTTTCTTTCACTTTCTTCTGTAAATCCTTAATTACCCCCTCTTTTCATTCACCCACGAAGATTTCGTGAAGCTCCTGCGTTACCTTTTGTAAGACTTGCCTAGCTTCAGAGTGAATTCTTTTGATACGTTTATCTCTAGTGTCGCAACACCATCGGCAGTCTCTATAACATTATCCTCTAGCTTATTCTCGAGTGATCGTACCACCTTCTGCATGCCATGTTTATGTTTAACAAGATCCTCCTTCATTAGTTTCCGACTATCTTGAAGACTTTCCTTCATATCCCCATAGTTCGTAAAAAGATTGTCCTTCAGGTTCTTTCCGGTCTCAACTATTCGTGCTTCTAAACTCAGAAAGTTTTTTTGTGCTCTCCTGGCATTTTCTTTAATCTTCGTCTCAAGAACAACTACTCTATCTTATACTTTAGCATCTATCGATATCGATAATTTAGACGCTAATGCTTTGATATTTTTCGCCATTCTATACTGTAATGTTCCTATCTTACTTGAAATCTCAGATTTAAGCGAATCAGATTTCTCCTTCATTCGATTTTCAAGAGAAACAGAATTCTCTGCCATGTTTGTTGCAAGCATTGTCTTTCCCAACTCATCATTCAACGTAATTACTCATTCCATCACAACCACAAATAATTCAGATGGGGTAAAATGTCTGCCGACGTCCAGAAAGTTTATTTTTTACTGTAGATCACTAGTATAATGATTCTGCAATTTCTACCTTAAACCGGGGCAGATGACTTCGTAGTTCCGCCCCTTAAAACAACAATAACTATCTAACTACCTTAAGCTGAGATGTACCCTAATCATGATATTAACATTCTATGTTGCAATTACATTTAAAATTACAATTTATTTTAAAGAAACAACAACTCCCAAAAAAGATTTCAAATTCAAAAGCAAAACTATGAAACTGTGTGGTGTATTTTTGCAAATACACGGAAAGAAAGAATTAGCTTTTGCTCTTCATTACTTTATATCAGTCCATTTATTTAAATTTCTTTCCCGCACACACCAACATCGAACTCTTACCTCCCGTTTGCCCCGTGCATTTGTTCATTTTTTCTGTCAGTTTTTTACAGGAACGCATATTCCGCTGAACCAGCCTGACAGCGTCCCGTTGCTGCCTTCCGAACTTCCATTGCTTCAAACCATGAAGACTCCTACACTAATCCGCTGGGCGTCGTGTTCTTCACCAACCAACTACTCCATGAAGACACTACTCCAAGAATTTTATTTTTGTAAAGATTTTTCATGTTTATGTGTAACCTCTTTGTTCCTCCCCTCACTCGCCCGCTTCCCCCTCTTCTCCCCTCCTCCTACTGCTCTCTCCTCCGCGCGCGCAGCCATCCCGCTCGGTCACTTCACTTCTAAACTTCGTCTCGACTTGTCTCCGCGTCGTGAGCAACCGCTCACTCTCATAGTGCACTCAACTTCTTGTTGGACATGCCGTCTAGGCTAGTGCTTTATCTGCGTCTAGCAGCCCTCACTTGTGCGTCGGAAGTCGACCTAGTCAGTTAGAGCTCCACTAAAGCTCGCCTCCTCAACTCGGGAGGCAAACTTTTAAATTCTACGCCATGTTAGAATTTTAGTATCAATCGTCAAAGGGAACATCACCTTCGCCATGAAGCAAAGCTAAGTACTACTTCTACGTTCTTCAACTTATTTTAATTGATTTTAAATAGCTACATGTTTTTTAATGATCATTTTATAGGCAGTGTGAGATTTCTATATTTGGGGCAATAATCATCCTTCGCGGGATTTTCTATGTTGAGCTTTTGTCTATCTAAGCCAATCTTAACAAGAAGCAGCATTTCTTATGCTTATTAAATGAGAGATTTTCTCACAACGTGGGATACCATTAAATTACCCTCTGTCTATAAAATACTTAGCTCGTTCCACCGCTGGACTAACTTTTGCTCTATTCTTCAGTCATGATTGCTCTGGAACCTTCCAGAATCTGCACTCTATCTACCAGTTATACTGTCATGGGAATACTTTTTCAAACTAAGGAGTCTTCCTTATGAACTACTAATCAATAGCTAATTTTTCTTCCTCCGTTGGGATTTTCTCTGGCGCATTCAACTATAATCTAAAACTTTCTCAAGCAATAGATTCTCTCATATCTAGTGTAACTAGTTATTTTCCATCATTGCAATAACTTTCTTTGCCATAAACTTTTTGTGCTACTACAGTGAACTTTTCAACTATATTAACAGACTATAGTGAAAAACAGTGTTTGTTCAACCTTTCATCCGCGTCGCGTTCGTCCGAATACAATAAATACGGCCATGAACACTTGTCCTCAATCCCATTTGATCTTTCCCAAACCCTTTAGTAACAAACCAAAATAATAGAATTGTTACTTTAGGTCTTTTTTCATTGAGGTGTCACTCTCAATAAGTGCCCTCCCTCTCTCTCTTTATGTATCACGAATTAATGTCTGTAAAACTTCGTGTCTAGTACACGCTTTAAATTATATTGTTTCTCCCTTCTAATTAGGGAATACAATTCTTTCAACTCATAAGTGAGTTATCTCTAGGTTTCACGAAAGGGCAACTTACCCCATTTGTCTCGTGATCCCTACTTAAATATAGGAATTCTAGAAACTTCCTTTCGATTGTTCTCTCCAGGTTTCACAATAAGTGACCTGCCCTATTTGCATAATCCAACCAAGTATTTCTGTATTAATATAAGAAGTCATAGAAACTTCTATTTTATTCTTCCTGCTTTTGTTGTTGTTACTTCGAAGTTGTTACTCTTCTAGATATTTACCTAGAAATTCTTTAAGTACACACCTTGTACTTGATTTATTGTCTAACGTTAATTACGTCAGTTATCTTTAAATTTTTCATTGATTTATCTTCTTCATTTCAAAATCTTGCGAAGATTTTAAAGTATATAAAAGGTTTGAAACCAAAAGAATTGTTAATTGCCTGGCGCAAGCTTTAAATGTTTTCGGAGGTCTGCGACCCCAATTGTTTACAAAATCAAAATTATATATTTGTTACCAAACTACTACCCAACATTGTTAAATAAATTAAAATTCATTCTTTTGATTTATCATTTCTCTAACATAACGGTTAGGCAAGATCCTGTCTTCCTTGACTCTTCCCACTTAATGCAAATAAATCTATTGATAGGGTCTTCAACACTTGTCGCATTTGAACAAGAACTCTTAGTCATCATTATGTCAAACTCTCTTCCTATTTCTCCATCCTTTTTCTCCGGTCCGAAACCCACTTCCTTTTTTTTCATCATCTTCCCTTGGGGGTTAGGTTATTCCCAAGCTAATAATCTACCCAAAATTTGGTCCCAGAAACCCGGGAGAGTCCATTTATCACATTTTCTATTTTGTCAAGGTTTATTTGACAATATTTTGCAAATCATTAATATCTTCTTTGAATTTTTCAGCTATAACTCCGCAGTTCAAAGCTGGTGAAGGTGATAGAGGTCGTTCCTGTCTTCTTCAGCCTGTCTTAACTTGCAACCTGTCTTCTGCTGCCAACCTGACAGCATTTTCAAAATCTCGCTATAGTTTCGTAAGTTACACTTCAATTTACCTATTTCAACATGCCAACTGAAAAGGATGAAACTCTCATTGCCAGACGTTCTTCCTACAAAGGGCAACTCACCAGATTTAGAAATTTCATTAACAAAATAAATCCCGCCGAGTGTGATCTAGACGTCTTGACACAACGTCTTAAGTTGTACGAACGGTCCTTTGATTACTATGATCAAATTCAAACCGTCATTGAATCCGCTTGCCCAGAACTTCAATCGGATCGGGACGAGGTTGAACCCTTGTATTTTGAAGGGATCGCCAAGGCCCACCAACTGATCCGCAGTATCTCACAACCGGGCACTAGGGTCATCAATCCGGCCCAGTTCGTACCCGCTTCAGTTCATAAGGACAAACCAAAACCTTTACTTCCAAAGATAAGCCTACCTCACTTCTCAGGCCAGGAAGGTGAATGGTATTCCTTTTACGAACTTTACTGCTCCCTTATTCATGAAAACACAGACATTCTCGATATCCATAAGTTCTATTTCTTGTGTTCGTCCTTGGAAGGCCAGGCCTTGGCCTTGGTTGAGTCACTGCCTTTAAGCGCAGATAACTACCACATCGCCTTTAATCTCCTTAAAGAATGATATGGTAATGTACGTTTGTCTGTTGCTCGCCACATTCGCTCTCTGTTCAACTTGCCAGTCGTGAAACCTAATGACGTCACCTCTTTAAGAGACCTGTTAGACTCCATGCAATTAAATGTTAGAGCGTTATATCAACTCAAGCAGCCAGTTCAAACTTGGGACACCGTCCTTATTTATCTAGCTACATCAAGATTCGATTTTTCGACATTAAAGGCTTGGGAATTCGAACTCACTCGCATGGATGAGCATTCTTTCGAACACTTAATCTCGTTTCTGAACAGCCGGTGCCAAGTCCTTACAGCACTCTCATTCCAGTGGGAAAATGTCGAAACGACTTCTCAGTGTCACATCCTGGATTAAAAACTTGTCTCTTCAAATGGTCATTAGTACCCATCTGTCGAGAACAAGCAAACCCGTTCTGCCTCTTTCAACCATCCAAGAGAACATATCAGGCCGCTCAACAAATCTTTAAAATGTACATTCTGCAAGGTTTCTCACGCTTTGTACTCGTGCAAATCCTTTAAAGAATTGTCTGTTGAAGACAGAAGGAAGTTTGTCTTCAATAGTAAATATTGCTATAACTGCCTGTCACCTAAGCATTCTTCTTCTAATTGTACGTCTTCCAACCTCTGTTTTCATTGCAAAAGACCGCATCATTCTTTATTGCACTTTCATGATCAATCGAGGTCACTAGTACCTGCTTCTTCAAACTCCATGCAGAGCAGCTCCGAACAAACTAATACTTCTTCCTGCATTTCTAGCGCCGAAACTTCTCACAGTGCGCAAGTCCTTTTGTCCACTGTACAATTCGAAATCCAAGATAAATTTTGAAATTGGTTTCGAACCCGCGGTCTTCTCGACTCCGCTTCAACTCACAACTTTGTTTCGCAATCGTTAATTAAAAAACTAGGTCTTTCTTCATCACCTACTTCCATCAATGTATCCGGCATTGACAATTTGAAAACTCAAGCCTTGCAGTCTTCAAAGTTGAAAATCAGAGACATTTGTCAAAAGAAACACCAATCTCAACTTAAACTGTCTCATTCTTACCAGTATTGGCAAGGACACTCCTAGCAGCTCTATTAATACTTCCGGTTTAAAGATTCCTTCGCATTTAAGGTTAGCTGATCCTCAGTTTAATGCTCAATGCCCCATTGATATACTTTTCAGTGCCAATATTTTCTGGAATTGCCATCGTAAACAAACCCGTAGGCTATCTTCAAACGTGGTCGCCAGAGACATCGATTTTGGTTGGGTCATTACTGGTGAAATCCAACATCCTAGTCTTCAAACCAAATCGCAATGTCATTCTGTTACTGCTGATATAAATCCCTTTTCTGAAAAAGAGAATACTTACGTTTCTGATCTCAATAAATTTGAAAAACACTTGCCGAAACGATGTCTCATTGTAAAGAACTACGTCACCGGTGTAAGTTGTTTAACTGGTTTTGCCTTATTTCCGCACAAAATGGCAATTCAAGTTCGCCTCGCCTTGGGTCACTTCGTTTATCTTCTCATGTCATTTTTTGCAGCAGGTAATTGTTTAAACTTTATATCGAAAGCTATCTTCCCCTTGTGTAAAACCACGGCTATCAGTCACCATCATTTTACTGTAAGCTATGTTTCACTTTTTTCGCGATTTATTAGGATGGCCACGGCCGCCTCCTTCCCCCTTCCTCACACTCGGAAGCCGTTTTTGATACCGCTTGAAAATCTGAGCTCTAGCATCTAGAATAACTATTCTTACGCATAAACTCCTTCTCAATGTCCCAGCTTCTCTTTTTGTTCAGAAGAATTAAGCTTTTTTCTTTTGAAAATTGTCGGATTCCGTGATCCTCAAAATTATGCGAAATTGATTTCTTACTTTATTTCATATGTCTTTAAGTTGTTTTTTTCACGTCCAAGCTACGAATGATTGCATGCCGTGTTACTTGAATATCCACTTTAAGTCTCGGCTGATTTCACTCGTTTTGTTTGTTTATTTTGAACTGCTTGTTTGTCAATCTTGTTTGTATACAAGCTCGGGTAAGGCTAAGCAGCCGTTTATTTCCTCTATGCTTGACAAAGGTCAGAGCAAGTTTTCCTTATCTCAAC
Source organism: Meconema thalassinum (assembly GCA_946902985.2). NCBI lineage: Eukaryota > Metazoa > Arthropoda > Insecta > Orthoptera > Tettigoniidae > Meconema > Meconema thalassinum. Next base: position 1,320,690,190 of record OX336389.2, on the reverse strand, counting down.
TTTGGCTGACTGCCAACCATTGTCTTGCGAGTTGCTTCCGTAATTTCAGAAGCTGCTCACCTCCTTCCCAAAATAAACTTGTTATGGTCAAGGACTCTTTCAGCTATTTATATTCATTATCTCGCTGTACTATGTGGGTCAAGGTCGTTCGTACCTATTTCTCCCACTTGCTCAGACTCGTATTCTATAGCTGTTTCGATCCTTGTTTCATAACATCGTTGCATATTTTTTGTGCACTCATGTATTGCACCCTGCTTGCATATTTTGCACTTTTATTGTTCATTGTTGAACAAACTTGTTTTTTCTCGTCGTTACGCTCGATGTGTTTTTGCATCTATGCTTGTTACGTCACGTTTCTTGCGGACTTAAGTATTTTCCTGATTAACCCTTTTGATACTTATTATAACTTAAGGTCATTGTTTATGGCTACTAGATTGTTGTTACCTATGGCGTTCTTGCTTTCTACTCGCATAGTTCCTTTGTTTATTTGGTATATTTTTATCCTTAATCGATGTACTTGTTTCTATACGCTTTGTTCAAACTTGTTAACTCTCCTTTCGCATCTTCTCGCGATCTTCACTAGAGCTTTATTTCTCGCAGCTTCTAGCTACTTTGTGATTGACGGCGTTGTTAATTCTCTCCCGTCGCCCCCGCATTCTAATAACGCTGATAACTTGCTTCCACTTACACCGGGTCAGTTCCTCATAATTGCCACCCCCTTTTTCCTTTCTCCCTTTAGCATAGATATTTGGCGTAATGACCAATTGTTACCCAGGAGGGAAGGGAAGAGTCAGAGAAAGAATCATCTTTACTACCCAAATGTTTATTATAAGACCTCTTTCATATTGTGTTCTTGTTCTTTGCTGGTGATTGCTGTTGTCCCCCAACATGGTGTATTTTTGCAAATACACGGAAAGCAAGAATTAGCTTTTTCTGTTCATTACTTTATATCAGTCCATTTATTTAAATTTCTTTCCCGCACACACCAACATCGAACTGTTACCTCCCGTTTGCCCCGTGCATTTGTTCATTTTTCTGTCAGTTTTTTTACAGAAAAGCGTATTCCGCTGAACCAGCCTGACAGCGTCCCGTTGCTGCCTTCCGAACTTCCAATGCTTCAAACCATGAAGACTTCTACACTAATCCGCTGGGCGTCGTGTTCTTCACCAACCAACTACTCCATGAAGACACCGCTCCAAGAATTTTACTTTGTAGAGATTTTTCATGTTTATGTGTAACCTCTTTGTTCCTCCCCTCACTCGCCCGCTTCCCCCTCTTCTCCCCTCCTCCTACTGCTCTCTCCTCCGCGCGCGCAGCCAGCCCGCCCGGTCACTTCACTTCCAAACTTCGTCTCGACTTGTCTCCGCGTCGTGAGCAACCGCTCACTCTCACAGTGCACTCAACTTCTTGTTGGACATGCCGTCTAGGCTAGTGCTTTCTCTGCGTCTAGCAGCCCTCACTTGTACGTCGGAAGTCGACCTAGTCAGTTAGAGCTCCACTAAAGCTCGCCTCCTCAACTCGGGAGGCAAACTTTTAAATTCTACGCCATGTTAGAATTTTAGTATCAATCGTCAAAGGGAACATCACCTTCGCCATGAAGCAAAGCTAAGTACTACTTCTACGTTCTTCAAATTATTTTAATTGATTTTAAATAGCTACATGCTTTTCAATTATCATTTTATAGGCAGTGTGAGATTTCTATATGTGGGGCAATAATCATCCTTCGCGGGATTTTCTATGTTGAGCATTTGTCTATCTAAGCCAATCTTAACAAGAAGCAGCATTTCTTATGCTTATTAAATGAGAGATTTTCTCACAACGTGGTATACCATTAAATTACCCACTGTCTATTAAATACTTAGCTCGTTCCACCGCTGGACTAACGTTTGCTCTATTCTTCAGTCATGATTGCTCTGGAAACTTCCAGAATCTGCACTCTATCTACCAGTTATACTGTCATGGGAATACCTTTTCAAACTAAGGAGTCTTCCTTATGAACTACTAATCAATAGCTAATTTTTCTTCCTTTGTTGGGATTTTCTCTGGCGCATTCAACTATAATCTACAACTTTCTCAAGCAATAGACTCTCTCATATCTAGTGTAACTGGTTATTTTCCATCATTGCAATAACTTTCTTTGCCATAAACTTTTTGTGCTACTACAGTGAACTTTTCAACTATATTAACAGACTATAGTGAAAAACAGTGTTTGTTAAACCTTTCATCCGCGTCGCGTTCGTCCGAATACAATAAATACGGCCATGAACACTTGTCCTCAATCCCATTTGATCCTTCCCAAACCCTTTACTAAAAAACCAAAATAATAAAATTGTTACTTTAGTCTTTTTTCAATGAGGTGTCACTCTCAATAAGTGCCCTCCCTCTCTCTCTTTATGTATCACGAATTAATATCTGTATAACTTCGTGTCTAGTACACGCTTTAAATTATATTGTTTCTCCCTTCTAATTAGGGAATACAATTCTTTCAACTCATAAGTGAGTTATCTCTAGGTTTCACGAAAGGGCAACTTACCCCATTTGTCTCGTGATCCCTACTTAAACATAGGAATTCTAGAAACTTCCTTTCGATTGTTCTCTCCAGGTTTCACAATAAGTGACCTGCCCTATTTGCATAATCCAACCAAGTATTTCTGTATTAATATAAGAAGTCATAGAAACTTCTATTTTATTCTTCCTGCTTTTGTTGTTGTTACTTCGAAGTTGTTACTCTTTCTAGATATTTACCTAGAAATTCTTAAAGTACACACATTGTACTTGATTTATTGTCTAACGTTAATTACGTCAGTTATCTTTAAATTTTTCATTGATTTATCTTCGTCATTTCAAAATCTTGCGAAGATTTTAAAGTATATAAAAGGTTTGAAACCAAAAGAATTGTTAATTGCCTGGCGCAAGCTTTAAATGTTTTCGGAGGTCTGCGATCCCAATTGTTTACAAAATCAAAATTATATATTTGTTACCAAACTACTACCCAACATTGTTAAATAAATTAAAATTTATTCTTTTGATTTATCATTTCTCTAGCATAACGGTTAGGCAAGATCCTGTCTTCCTTGACTCTTCCCACTTAATGCAAATAAATCTATTGATTGGGTGTTCACCACTTGTCGCATTTGAACAATAACTCTTAGTCATAACTTATGTCAAACTCTCTTCCTATTTCTCCATCCTTTTTCTCCGGTCCGAAATGCACTTCCTTTTTTTTCATCATCTTCCCTTGGGGGTTAGGTTATTCCCAAGCTAATAATCTACCCACTGTGTATTAACCAAATTTTACATCCTATTATCTACTCCCATCTCCCATCTTGATACAAATCCAAAAATCCAAATCAAAGATCAAATTTCGAAATCGAACAACTGTAACTATTTTCCTGGAGGGAGTGAGGAAATAGCACGGCAACTCTCCCTCTAGACTGTAATATAAAATTTGAGTTGAAAATTTTGAGTAACAAGTGATTGCAAGATATTAAACATGTAAAAATTAATTACTCGGTGGGTGCCATTGTCATGATCTCCCTCAAATGACCAAACATATAAACACTTACACGTTCTGTAGGGCAGCTGAGATATCTTCTTCTCAAGACGTGGTAAGACTCCGTCTTTAACCATGATAGTATTTGTTTTGGGAATAAGAGATGACTTAAAGCTACTTCTAACTACTAAGGAAGGAGACACCTGCATCAAATAATGTAGAAGACTTAATTATGATATAAACACGAAAATGACGATAAATGAGAATAATAATAATAATCAAATGACTCTACTGAATGTATTTGGGCTCGGCGAAAATAGCAAGTGAAGGTGGTCTAAAAGTTTAAGATTAAAACAAAAGCTGGAATTTACGTGCCGATGAATTTACTGCAAATAGAGACTTCACGTAATTCGCGTCATTTGGCTCACCAATGAAGATCCTCTCTCATCCTCGTGGTTCACGGCAGTGATATGACGTTCTGTTGGCTCGTTGTCGCCCATCCTCTGCTCGTCATGATGCGTTGAATTAAATGTTAAGTTGGTTGAACAGAGATGTGAAATGTCCTCTGTTTTATCGGTAGTGATGGGATATAAACCTTAAGATCCCTCTTATAGTGATAGTCCAGACACGACTATCCCCATTGGTGTTCATAGACATGAATTTGTCTACCACACTCGACCAATATGATGACTTACTGGCGATCTCATTGAGAACCACCGTAACGTGTAACTTGTCACTTGTCAGATTTGATTTCAGTAATATCAAGAAGGCTTAATCCGCTCTGCATCAGTACAGTATTTATAAACTCATCAACACCTCCCACCAGGGAGTTCATCTTCTTCAAATTGTCGCTACCTCACAGCCAATCACTGGTCATTTCTCATGACCACCCCAGATTAGATGTGAAACGTCATAACTCCTCTTCTATAATTGGATCAACAGTACCATATGACATTGCTTTCAGCTACATCGTGGTCGTGACGTCACATAATATGAACTAACATCGGGGACGCTACTGACGGCAGTGCTTTGTCTCCAGGTACAAGCATCCAGCAGTTGACCTAGGTCAAGGGCCTTTCTCCCAGACAAGTTTTTCGGGAAACGAGCAACTCTCCTTGTCTTCAGAACTATAGTTGGGACATCTCATGCTGTGAAATGTCGTCACCATAATCCTCTTGGTGCCAGCCTCTCATCCCTAAATTATGAAATACTACCACACTTCCCTAGGCTATGTCCCTCAAGCCAAATGAAATGAATTACTACGCATTGAAATGACGGCTAAATGTCTTATAAAAAGCTCTTAATCAAAATGATGATCATAATAAGTAAATCAAGGTAGGTCGTTGTTTTTCCGACTTTCTTATACTCTTGCTCTTAAATATTATTTCTTGATGCTAGCAGCATTAAAGGTTCCCACGCGTTTCCAGTTCTAATGTCGGTGATCTAGGCTCTGTGATATCCTAAAAGGACCGTTGTGTTAGATGATGATGATGATGATGATGATGATGATGATGATGATGATAATTTTTGTTTAAAGGGGCCTAACATCTAGGTTATCGGCCCCTAGATGTTGTGTTAGAGCACTGTAATGAATGATCAAGTATGCTACTTTCCAAATTCCGAGACACAAAAACATCATGGCGACCAAGTGATTTTCTAATATTCCAAATGACATTTCCAGCGATCTAATCACCCAACTGCAATGAAAATTGTCACAGCGAATCTTTATTCAGAGCTTAGTGTAGCGAAACTATTGATGTTCAATTGTTTTCAAAAATTCAAGATGGCGTCTGTTCAAAATTTTAAAACCTATCTTTTATTTCTCATGCAGGCGACTGAAAGGATGATTCGTATGATGAGCTATGATAATTATCATCATAGAAGGGCCTAAATTCTGTAGCTACCTCTTCGTTTCTCATAGAGGCCGTGAATTTGTTTTTCGAAAAATTAATACCATTGGTTCGTCACAGAAAGATGTCACCTAGCTGGAGGCGTCTTAATCACCGATGTTGAAATTATATATTCTAGCACGTGACTTCTCATTGTAATGGTGTGGTGAAGACATAGGTTATGATGATGATGATGATGATGATAATTGTTCTTTTAAGGGGCCTAACATCGAGGTTATAGGCCCCTCATAGGTTATGAACCAAACGCTATTTTGTATAGGCTTATCCTATCGAAAGTCGTTTTATTAGTCAGTAGAGCACTTGCAAGTGTGCTGGCATAACCTACAGTGTGAATAGTACAGTGTCATAACATGGAGCATCACTAGGAAGTGTAGTGGTATCTTATACAGTGTGAGCACTAGCAAGTGTGCTGGTATAACCTACAGTGTGAATAGTACAGTGTCACAATATGGAGCAACATTAGGAAGTGTAGTGGTATCTTATACAGTGTGAGCACTAGCAAGTGTGCTGACATAACCTACAGTGTGAATAGTACAGTGTCACAATATGGAGCAACATTAGGATGTGTAGTGGTATCTTATCCGGTGTGAGCACTAGCAAGTGTGCTAGCATAACCTACAGTGTGAATAGTACAGTGTCACAATATGGAGCAACATTAGGAAGTGTAGTGGTATCTTATCCGGTGTGAGCACTAGCAAGTGTGCTGGTATAACCTACAGTGTGAATAGTACAGTGTCATAACATGGAGCATCACTAGGAAGTGTAGTGGTATCTTATCCGGTGTGACCACTAGCAAGTGTGCTGGCATAACCTACAGTGTGAATAGTACAGTGTCACAATATGGAGCAACATTAGGAAGTGTAGTGGTATCTTATACAGTATGAGCACTAGCAAGTGTGCTGACATAACCTACAGTGTGAATAGTACAGTGTCACAATATGGAGCGACATTAGGAAGTGTAGTGGTATCTTATACAGTGTGAGCACTAGCAAGTGTGCTGACATAACCTACAGTGTGAATAGTACAGTGTTACAATATGGAGCAACATTAGGGAGTGTAGTGGTATCATATACAGTGTGAGCACCAGCAAGTGTGCTAGCAAAACCTACAGTGTGAATAGTACAGTGTCACAATATGGAGCAACATTAGGAAGTGTAGTGGTATCTTATACAGTATGAGCACAAGCAAGTGTGCTAGCATAACCTACAGTGTGAATAGTACAGTGTTACAATATGGAGCAACATTAGGAAGTGTAGTGGTATCTTATACAATATGAGCACTAGCAAGTGTGCTAGCATAACCTACAGTGTGAATAGTACAGTGTCACAATATGGAGCAACATTAGGAAGTGTAGTGGTATCTTATACAGTATGAGCACTAGCAAGTGTGCTAGCATAACCTACAGTGTGAATAGTACAGTGTCACAATATGGAGCATCACTAGGAAGTGTAGTGGTATCTTATACAGTGTGAGCATTAGCAAGTGTGCTGGTATAACCTACAGTGTGAATAGTACAGTGTCACAATATGGAGCAACATTAGGAAGTGTAGTGGTATCTTATACAGTGTGAGCACTAGCAAGTGTGCTGGTATAACCTACAGTGTGAATAGTACAGTATCACAATATGGAGCAACATTAGGAAGTGTAGTGGTATCTTATACAGTGTGAGCACTAGCAAGTGTGCTGGTATAACCTACAGTGTGAATAGTACAGTATCACAATATGGAGCAACATTAGGAAGTGTAGTGGTATCTTATACAGTGTGAGCACTAGCAAGTGTGCTGACATAACCTACGGTGTGAATAGTACAGTGTCACAATATGGAGCAACATTAGGAAGTGTAGTGGTATCATATACAGTATGAGCACTAGCAAGTGTGCTAGCATAACCTACAGTGTGAATAGTACAGTATCACAATATGGAGCAACATTAGGAAGTGTAGTGGTATCATATACAGTATGAGCACTAGCAAGTGTGCTAGCATAACCTACAGTGTGAATAGTACAGTGTCACAATATGGAGCAACATTAGGAAGTGTAGTGGTATCATATACAGTATGAGCACTAGCAAGTGTGCTGACATAACCTACGGTGTGAATAGTACAGTGTCACAATATGGAGCAACATTAGGAAGTGTAGTGGTATCTTATACAGTATGAGCACTAGCAAGTGTGCTGGTATAACCTACAGTGTGAATAGTACAGTATCACAATATGGAGCAACATTAGGAAGTGTAGTGGTATCTTATACAGTGTGAGCACTAGCAAGTGTGCTGACATAACCTACAGTGTGAATAGTACAGTATCACAATATGGAGCAACATTAGGGAGTGTAGTGGTATCTTATACAGTGTGAGCACTAGCAAGTGTGCTGACATAACCTACAGTGTGAATAGTACAGTGTCACAATATGGAGCAACATTAGGAAGTGTAGTGGTATCTTATACAGTGTGAGCACTAGCAAGTGTGCTGACATAACCTACAGTGTGAATAGTACAGTGTCACAATATGGAGCAACATTAGGATGTGTAGTGGTATCTTATCCGGTGTGAGCACTAGCAAGTGTGCTAGCATAACCTACAGTGTGAATAGTACAATTGCACAATATGGAGCAACATTAGGAAGTGTAGTGGTATCTTATACAGTGTGAGCACTAGCAAGTGTGCTGGCATAACCTACAGTGAGAATAGTACAGTATCACAATATGGAGCAACATTAGGAAGTGTAGTGGTATCATATACAGTATGAGCACTAGCAAGTGTGCTAGCATAACCTACAGTGTGAATAGTACAGTGTCACAATATGGAGCAACATTAGGAAGTGTAGTGGTATCATATACAGTATGAGCACTAGCAAGTGTGCTGACATAACCTACGGTGTGAATAGTACAGTGTCACAATATGGAGCAACATTAGGAAGTGTAGTGGTATCTTATACAGTATGAGCACTAGCAAGTGTGCTGGTATAACCTACAGTGTGAATAGTACAGTATCACAATATGGAGCAACATTAGGAAGTGTAGTGGTATCTTATACAATATGAGCACTAGCAAGTGTGCTAGCATAACCTACAGTGTGAATAGTACAGTGTCACAATATGGAGCAACATTAGGAAGTGTAGTGGTATCTTATACAGTATGAGCACTAGCAAGTGTGCTAGCATAACCTACAGTGTGAATAGTACAGTGTCACAATATGGAGCATCACTAGGAAGTGTAGTGGTATCTTATACAGTGTGAGCACTAGCAAGTGTGCTGGTATAACCTACAGTGTGAATAGTACAGTGTCACAATATGGAGCAACATTAGGAAGTGTAGTGGTATCTTATACAGTGTGAGCACTAGCAAGTGTGCTGGTATAACCTACAGTGTGAATAGTACAGTATCACAATATGGAGCAACACTAGGAAGTGTAGTGGTATCTTATACAGTGTGAGCACCAGCAAGTGTGCTGGTATAACCTACAGTGTGAATAGTACAGTGTCACAATATGGAGCAACACTAGGAAGTGTAGTGGTATCTTATACAGTGTGAGCACCAGCAAGTGTGCTGGTATAACCTACAGTGTGAATAGTACAGTATCACAATATGGAGGAACATTAGGAAGTGTAGTGGTATCTTATACAGTGTGAGCACTAGCAAGTGTGCTGACATAACCTACAGTGTGAATAGTACAGTATCACAATATGGAGCAACATTAGGGAGTGTAGTGGTATCTTATACAGTGTGAGCACTAGCAAGTGTGCTAGCATAACCTACAGTGTGAATAGTACAGTGTCACAATATGGAGCAACATTAGGAAGTGTAGTGGTATCATATACAGTATGAGCACTAGCAAGTGTGCTGACATAACCTACGGTGTGAATAGTACAGTGTCACAATATGGAGCAACATTAGGAAGTGTAGTGGTATCTTATACAGTATGAGCACTAGCAAGTGTGCTGGTATAACCTACAGTGTGAATAGTACAGTATCACAATATGGAGCAACATTAGGAAGTGTAGTGGTATCTTATACAGTGTGAGCACTAGCAAGTGTGCTGACATAACCTACAGTGTGAATAGTACAGTATCACAATATGGAGCAACATTAGGGAGTGTAGTGGTATCTTATACAGTGTGAGCACTAGCAAGTGTGCTGACATAACCTACAGTGTGAATAGTACAGTATCACAATATGGAGCAACATTAGGGAGTGTAGTGGTATCTTATACAGTGTGAGCACCAGCAAGTGTGCTGGTATAACCTACAGTGTGAATAGTACAATGTCACAATATGGAGCAACATTAGGAAGTGTAGTGGTATCTTATACAGTGTGAGCACTAGCAAGTGTGCTGGTATAACCTACAGTGTGAATAGTACAATTGCACAATATGGAGCAACATTAGGAAGTGTAGTGGTATCTTATACAGTGTGAGCACTAGCAAGTGTGCTGGCATAACCTACAGTGAGAATAGTACAGTATCACAATATGGAGCAACATTAGGAAGTGTAGTGGTATCATATACAGTATGAGCACTAGCAAGTGTGCTAGCATAACCTACAGTGTGAATAGTACAGTGTCACAATATGGAGCAACATTAGGAAGTGTAGTGGTATCATATACAGTATGAGCACTAGCAAGTGTGCTGACATAACCTACGGTGTGAATAGTACAGTGTCACAATATGGAGCAACATTAGGAAGTGTAGTGGTATCTTATACAGTATGAGCACTAGCAAGTGTGCTAGCATAACCTACAGTGTGAATAGTACAGTGTTACAATATGGAGCAACATTAGAAAGTGTAGTGGTATCTTATACAATATGAGCACTAGCAAGTGTGCTAGCATAACCTACAGTGTGAATAGTACAGTGTCACAATATGGAGCAACATTAGGAAGTGTAGTGGTATCTTATACAGTATGAGCACTAGCAAGTGTGCTAGCATAACCTACAGTGTGAATAGTACAGCGTCACAATATGGAGCATCACTAGGAAGTGTAGTGGTATCTTATACAGTGTGAGCACTAGCAAGTGTGCTGGTATAACCTACAGTGTGAATAGTACAGTGTCACAATATGGAGCAACATTAGGAAGTGTAGTGGTATCTTATACAGTGTGAGCACTAGCAAGTGTGCTGGTATAACCTACAGTGTGAATAGTACAGTATCACAATATGGAGCAACATTAGGAAGTGTAGTGGTATCTTATACAGTGTGAGCACTAGCAAGTGTGCTGGTATAACCTACAGTGTGAATAGTACAGTATCACAATATGGAGCAACATTAGGAAGTGTAGTGGTATCTTATACAGTGTGAGCACTAGCAAGTGTGCTGACATAACCTACGGTGTGAATAGTACAGTGTCACAATATGGAGCAACATTAGGAAGTGTAGTGGTATCATATACAGTATGAGCACTAGCAAGTGTGCTAGAATAACCTACAGTGTGAATAGTACAGTATCACAATATGGAGCAACATTAGGAAGTGTAGTGGTATCATATACAGTATGAGCACTAGCAAGTGTGCTACCATAACCTACAGTGTGAATAGTACAGTGTCACAATATGGAGCAACATTAGGAAGTGTAGTGGTATCATATACAGTATGAGCACTAGCAAGTGTGCTGACATAACCTACGGTGTGAATAGTACAGTGTCACAATATGGAGCAACATTAGGAAGTGTAGTGGTATCTTATACAGTATGAGCACTAGCAAGTGTGCTGGTATAACCTACAGTGTGAATAGTACAGTATCACAATATGGAGCAACATTAGGAAGTGTAGTGGTATCTTATACAGTGTGAGCACTAGCAAGTGTGCTGACATAACCTACAGTGTGAATAGTACAGTATCACAATATGGAGCAACATTAGGGAGTGTAGTGGTATCTTATACAGTGTGAGCACTAGCAAGTGTGCTGACATAACCTACAGTGTGAATAGTACAGTATCACAATATGGAGCAACATTAGGGAGTGTAGTGGTATCTTATACAGTGTGAGCACCAGCAAGTGTGCTGGTATAACCTACAGTGTGAATAGTACAGTGTCACAATATGGAGCAACATTAGGAAGTGTAGTGGTATCTTATACAGTGTGAGCACTAGCAAGTGTGCTGGTATAACCTACAGTGTGAATAGTACAATTGCACAATATGGAGCAACATTAGGAAGTGTAGTGGTATCTTATACAGTGTGAGCACTAGCAAGTGTGCTGGCATAACCTACAGTGAGAATAGTACAGTATCACAATATGGAGCATCACTAGGAAGTGTAGTGGTATCTTATACAGTGTGAGCACCAGCAAGTGTGCTGGTATAACCTACAGTGTGAATAGTACAGTATCACAATATGGAGCAACATTAGGAAGTGTAGTGGTATCTTATACAGTATGAGCACTAGCAAGTGTGCTGGTATAACCTACAGTGTGAATAGTACAGTGTTACAATATGGAGCAACATTAGGAAGTGTAGTGGTATCTTATACAGTGTGAGCACTAGCAAGTGTGCTGGTATAACCTACAGTGTGAATAGTACAATTGCACAATATGGAGCAACATTAGGAAGTGTAGTGGTATCTTATACTGTGTTAGCACTAGCAAGTGTGCTGGTATAACCTACAGTGTGAATAGTACAGTGTCACAATATGGAGCAACATTAGGAAGAGTAGTGGTATCTTATACAGTGTGAGCTCTAGCAAGTGTGCTGGCATAACCTACAGTGTGAATAGTACAGTGTCACAATATGGAGCAACATTAGGAAGTGTAGTGGTATCTTATACAGTGTGAGCACTAGCAAGTGTGCTGGTATAACCTACAGTGTGAATAGTACAATTGCACAATATGGAGCAACATTAGGAAGTGTAGTGGTATCTTATACAGTGTGAGCACTAGCAAGTGTGCTGGCATAACCTACAGTGTGAATAGTACAGTATCACAATATGGAGCATCACTAGGAAGTGTAGTGGTATCTTATACAGTGTGAGCACCAGCAAGTGTGCTGGTATAACCTACAGTGTGAATAGTACAGTGTCACAATATGGAGCAACACTAGGAAGTGTAGTGGTATCTTATACAGTGTGAGCACCAGCAAGTGTGCTGGTATAACCTACAGTGTGAATAGTACAGTATCACAATATGGAGGAACATTAGCAAGTGTAGTGGTATCTTATACAGTGTGAGCACCAGCAAGTGTGCTGGTATAACCTACAGTGTGAATAGTACAGTGTCACAATATGGAGCAACACTAGGAAGTGTAGTGGTATCATATACAGTGTGAGCACTAGCAAGTGTGCTGGCATAACCTACAGTGTGAATAGTACAGTATCACAATATGGAGCAACATTAGGAAGTGTAGTGGTATCTTATACAGTGTGAGCACTAGCAAGTGTGCTGGTATAACCTACAGTGTGAATAGTACAGTGTCACAATATGGAGCAACATTAGGAAGTGTAGTGGTATCTTATACAGTGTGAGCACTAGCAAGTGTGCTAGCAAAACCTACAGTGTGAATAGTACAGTGTCACAATATGGAGCAACACTAGGAAGTGTAGTGGTATCTTATACTGTGTTAGCACTAGCAAGTGTGCTGGTATAACCTACAGTGTGAATAGTACAGTATCACAATATGGAGCAACATTAGGAAGTGTAGTGGTATCTTATACAGTATGAGCACTAGCAAGTGTGCTGGTATAACCTACAGTGTGAATAGTACAGTATCACAATATGGAGCAACATTAGGAAGTGTAGTGGTATCTTATACAGTATGAGCACTAGCAAGTGTGCTGGTATAACCTACAGTGTGAATAGTACAGTGTCACAATATGGAGCAACACTAGGAAGTGTAGTGGTATCTTATACAGTATGAGCACTAGCAAGTGTGCTAGCATAACCTACAGTGTGAATAGTACAGTGTCACAATATGGAGCAACATTAGGAAGTGTAGTGGTATCTTATACAGTATGAGCACTAGCAAGTGTGCTGGTATAACCTACAGTGTGAATAGTACAGTATCACAATATGGAGCAACATTAGGAAGTGTAGTGGTATCTTATACAGTGTGAGCACTTGCAAGTGTGCTAGCATAACCTACAGTGTGAATAGTACAGTGTCACAATATGGAGCAACATTAGGAAGTGTAGTGGTATCTTATACAGTGTGAGCACCAGCAAGTGTGCTAGCATAACCTACAGTGTGAATAGTACAGTGTCACAATATGGAGCAACATTAGGGAGTGTAGTGGTATCTTATACTGTGTTAGCACTAGCAAGTGTGCTGGTATAACCTACAGTGTGAATAGTACAATTGCACAATATGGAGCAACATTAGGAAGTGTAGTGGTATCTTATACAGTGTGAGCACTAGCAAGTGTGCTGGCATAACCTACAGTGTGAATAGTACAGTATCACAATATGGAGCATCACTAGGAAGTGTAGTGGTATCTTATACAGTGTGAGCACCAGCAAGTGTGCTGGTATAACCTACAGTGTGAATAGTACAGTATCACAATATGGAGCAACATTAGGAAGTGTAGTGGTATCTTATACAGTATGAGCACTAGCAAGTGTGCTGGTATAACCTACAGTGTGAATAGTACAGTATCACAATATGGAGCAACATTAGGAAGTGTAGTGGTATCTTATACAGTGTGAGCACTAGCAAGTGTGCTGACATAACCTACAGTGTGAATAGTACAGTATCACAATATGGAGCAACATTAGGGAGTGTAGTGGTATCTTATACAGTGTGAGCACTAGCAAGTGTGCTGACATAACCTACAGTGTGAATAGTACAGTGTCACAATATGGAGCAACATTAGGAAGTGTAGTGGTATCTTATACAGTGTGAGCACTAGCAAGTGTGCTGACATAACCTACAGTGTGAATAGTACAGTGTCACAATATGGAGCAACATTAGGATGTGTAGTGGTATCTTATCCGGTGTGAGCACTAGCAAGTGTGCTAGCATAACCTACAGTGTGAATAGTACAATTGCACAATATGGAGCAACATTAGGAAGTGTAGTGGTATCTTATACAGTGTGAGCACTAGCAAGTGTGCTGGCATAACCTACAGTGAGAATAGTACAGTATCACAATATGGAGCAACATTAGGAAGTGTAGTGGTATCATATACAGTATGAGCACTAGCAAGTGTGCTAGCATAACCTACAGTGTGAATAGTACAGTGTCACAATATGGAGCAACATTAGGAAGTGTAGTGGTATCATATACAGTATGAGCACTAGCAAGTGTGCTGACATAACCTACGGTGTGAATAGTACAGTGTCACAATATGGAGCAACATTAGGAAGTGTAGTGGTATCTTATACAGTATGAGCACTAGCAAGTGTGCTGGTATAACCTACAGTGTGAATAGTACAGTATCACAATATGGAGCAACATTAGGAAGTGTAGTGGTATCTTATACAATATGAGCACTAGCAAGTGTGCTAGCATAACCTACAGTGTGAATAGTACAGTGTCACAATATGGAGCAACATTAGGAAGTGTAGTGGTATCTTATACAGTATGAGCACTAGCAAGTGTGCTAGCATAACCTACAGTGTGAATAGTACAGTGTCACAATATGGAGCATCACTAGGAAGTGTAGTGGTATCTTATACAGTGTGAGCACTAGCAAGTGTGCTGGTATAACCTACAGTGTGAATAGTACAGTGTCACAATATGGAGCAACATTAGGAAGTGTAGTGGTATCTTATACAGTGTGAGCACTAGCAAGTGTGCTGGTATAACCTACAGTGTGAATAGTACAGTATCACAATATGGAGCAACACTAGGAAGTGTAGTGGTATCTTATACAGTGTGAGCACCAGCAAGTGTGCTGGTATAACCTACAGTGTGAATAGTACAGTGTCACAATATGGAGCAACACTAGGAAGTGTAGTGGTATCTTATACAGTGTGAGCACCAGCAAGTGTGCTGGTATAACCTACAGTGTGAATAGTACAGTATCACAATATGGAGGAACATTAGGAAGTGTAGTGGTATCTTATACAGTGTGAGCACTAGCAAGTGTGCTGACATAACCTACAGTGTGAATAGTACAGTATCACAATATGGAGCAACATTAGGGAGTGTAGTGGTATCTTATACAGTGTGAGCACTAGCAAGTGTGCTAGCATAACCTACAGTGTGAATAGTACAGTGTCACAATATGGAGCAACATTAGGAAGTGTAGTGGTATCATATACAGTATGAGCACTAGCAAGTGTGCTGACATAACCTACGGTGTGAATAGTACAGTGTCACAATATGGAGCAACATTAGGAAGTGTAGTGGTATCTTATACAGTATGAGCACTAGCAAGTGTGCTGGTATAACCTACAGTGTGAATAGTACAGTATCACAATATGGAGCAACATTAGGAAGTGTAGTGGTATCTTATACAGTGTGAGCACTAGCAAGTGTGCTGACATAACCTACAGTGTGAATAGTACAGTATCACAATATGGAGCAACATTAGGGAGTGTAGTGGTATCTTATACAGTGTGAGCACTAGCAAGTGTGCTGACATAACCTACAGTGTGAATAGTACAGTATCACAATATGGAGCAACATTAGGGAGTGTAGTGGTATCTTATACAGTGTGAGCACCAGCAAGTGTGCTGGTATAACCTACAGTGTGAATAGTACAATGTCACAATATGGAGCAACATTAGGAAGTGTAGTGGTATCTTATACAGTGTGAGCACTAGCAAGTGTGCTGGTATAACCTACAGTGTGAATAGTACAATTGCACAATATGGAGCAACATTAGGAAGTGTAGTGGTATCTTATACAGTGTGAGCACTAGCAAGTGTGCTGGCATAACCTACAGTGAGAATAGTACAGTATCACAATATGGAGCAACATTAGGAAGTGTAGTGGTATCATATACAGTATGAGCACTAGCAAGTGTGCTAGCATAACCTACAGTGTGAATAGTACAGTGTCACAATATGGAGCAACATTAGGAAGTGTAGTGGTATCATATACAGTATGAGCACTAGCAAGTGTGCTGACATAACCTACGGTGTGAATAGTACAGTGTCACAATATGGAGCAACATTAGGAAGTGTAGTGGTATCTTATACAGTATGAGCACTAGCAAGTGTGCTAGCATAACCTACAGTGTGAATAGTACAGTGTTACAATATGGAGCAACATTAGAAAGTGTAGTGGTATCTTATACAATATGAGCACTAGCAAGTGTGCTAGCATAACCTACAGTGTGAATAGTACAGTGTCACAATATGGAGCAACATTAGGAAGTATAGTGGTATCTTATACAGTATGAGCACTAGCAAGTGTGCTAGCATAACCTACAGTGTGAATAGTACAGCGTCACAATATGGAGCATCACTAGGAAGTGTAGTGGTATCTTATACAGTGTGAGCACTAGCAAGTGTGCTGGTATAACCTACAGTGTGAATAGTACAGTGTCACAATATGGAGCAACATTAGGAAGTGTAGTGGTATCTTATACAGTGTGAGCACTAGCAAGTGTGCTGGTATAACCTACAGTGTGAATAGTACAGTATCACAATATGGAGCAACATTAGGAAGTGTAGTGGTATCTTATACAGTGTGAGCACTAGCAAGTGTGCTGGTATAACCTACAGTGTGAATAGTACAGTATCACAATATGGAGCAACATTAGGAAGTGTAGTGGTATCTTATACAGTGTGAGCACTAGCAAGTGTGCTGACATAACCTACGGTGTGAATAGTACAGTGTCACAATATGGAGCAACATTAGGAAGTGTAGTGGTATCATATACAGTATGAGCACTAGCAAGTGTGCTAGAATAACCTACAGTGTGAATAGTACAGTATCACAATATGGAGCAACATTAGGAAGTGTAGTGGTATCATATACAGTATGAGCACTAGCAAGTGTGCTACCATAACCTACAGTGTGAATAGTACAGTGTCACAATATGGAGCAACATTAGGAAGTGTAGTGGTATCATATACAGTATGAGCACTAGCAAGTGTGCTGACATAACCTACGGTGTGAATAGTACAGTGTCACAATATGGAGCAACATTAGGAAGTGTAGTGGTATCTTATACAGTATGAGCACTAGCAAGTGTGCTGGTATAACCTACAGTGTGAATAGTACAGTATCACAATATGGAGCAACATTAGGAAGTGTAGTGGTATCTTATACAGTGTGAGCACTAGCAAGTGTGCTGACATAACCTACAGTGTGAATAGTACAGTATCACAATATGGAGCAACATTAGGGAGTGTAGTGGTATCTTATACAGTGTGAGCACTAGCAAGTGTGCTGACATAACCTACAGTGTGAATAGTACAGTATCACAATATGGAGCAACATTAGGGAGTGTAGTGGTATCTTATACAGTGTGAGCACCAGCAAGTGTGCTGGTATAACCTACAGTGTGAATAGTACAGTGTCACAATATGGAGCAACATTAGGAAGTGTAGTGGTATCTTATACAGTGTGAGCACTAGCAAGTGTGCTGGTATAACCTACAGTGTGAATAGTACAATTGCACAATATGGAGCAACATTAGGAAGTGTAGTGGTATCTTATACAGTGTGAGCACTAGCAAGTGTGCTGGCATAACCTACAGTGAGAATAGTACAGTATCACAATATGGAGCATCACTAGGAAGTGTAGTGGTATCTTATACAGTGTGAGCACCAGCAAGTGTGCTGGTATAACCTACAGTGTGAATAGTACAGTATCACAATATGGAGCAACATTAGGAAGTGTAGTGGTATCTTATACAGTATGAGCACTAGCAAGTGTGCTGGTATAACCTACAGTGTGAATAGTACAGTGTTACAATATGGAGCAACATTAGGAAGTGTAGTGGTATCTTATACAGTGTGAGCACTAGCAAGTGTGCTGGTATAACCTACAGTGTGAATAGTACAATTGCACAATATGGAGCAACATTAGGAAGTGTAGTGGTATCTTATACTGTGTTAGCACTAGCAAGTGTGCTGGTATACCCTACAGTGTGAATAGTACAGTGTCACAATATGGAGCAACATTAGGAAGAGTAGTGGTATCTTATACAGTGTGAGCTCTAGCAAGTGTGCTGGCATAACCTACAGTGTGAATAGTACAGTGTCACAATATGGAGCAACATTAGGAAGTGTAGTGGTATCTTATACAGTGTGAGCACTAGCAAGTGTGCTGGTATAACCTACAGTGTGAATAGTACAATTGCACAATATGGAGCAACATTAGGAAGTGTAGTGGTATCTTATACAGTGTGAGCACTAGCAAGTGTGCTGGCATAACCTACAGTGTGAATAGTACAGTATCACAATATGGAGCATCACTAGGAAGTGTAGTGGTATCTTATACAGTGTGAGCACCAGCAAGTGTGCTGGTATAACCTACAGTGTGAATAGTACAGTGTCACAATATGGAGCAACACTAGGAAGTGTAGTGGTATCTTATACAGTGTGAGCACCAGCAAGTGTGCTGGTATAACCTACAGTGTGAATAGTACAGTATCACAATATGGAGGAACATTAGCAAGTGTAGTGGTATCTTATACAGTGTGAGCACCAGCAAGTGTGCTGGTATAACCTACAGTGTGAATAGTACAGTGTCACAATATGGAGCAACACTAGGAAGTGTAGTGGTATCATATACAGTGTGAGCACTAGCAAGTGTGCTGGCATAACCTACAGTGTGAATAGTACAGTATCACAATATGGAGCAACATTAGGAAGTGTAGTGGTATCTTATACAGTGTGAGCACTAGCAAGTGTGCTGGTATAACCTACAGTGTGAATAGTACAGTGTCACAATATGGAGCAACATTAGGAAGTGTAGTGGTATCTTATACAGTGTGAGCACTAGCAAGTGTGCTAGCAAAACCTACAGTGTGAATAGTACAGTGTCACAATATGGAGCAACACTAGGAAGTGTAGTGGTATCTTATACTGTGTTAGCACTAGCAAGTGTGCTGGTATAACCTACAGTGTGAATAGTACAGTATCACAATATGGAGCAACATTAGGAAGTGTAGTGGTATCTTATACAGTATGAGCACTAGCAAGTGTGCTGGTATAACCTACAGTGTGAATAGTACAGTATCACAATATGGAGCAACATTAGGAAGTGTAGTGGTATCTTATACAGTATGAGCACTAGCAAGTGTGCTGGTATAACCTACAGTGTGAATAGTACAGTGTCACAATATGGAGCAACACTAGGAAGTGTAGTGGTATCTTATACAGTATGAGCACTAGCAAGTGTGCTAGCATAACCTACAGTGTGAATAGTACAGTGTCACAATATGGAGCAACATTAGGAAGTGTAGTGGTATCTTATACAGTATGAGCACTAGCAAGTGTGCTGGTATAACCTACAGTGTGAATAGTACAGTATCACAATATGGAGCAACATTAGGAAGTGTAGTGGTATCTTATACAGTGTGAGCACTTGCAAGTGTGCTAGCATAACCTACAGTGTGAATAGTACAGTGTCACAATATGGAGCAACATTAGGAAGTGTAGTGGTATCTTATACAGTGTGAGCACCAGCAAGTGTGCTAGCATAACCTACAGTGTGAATAGTACAGTGTCACAATATGGAGCAACATTAGGGAGTGTAGTGGTATCTTATACTGT
This sequence comes from Meconema thalassinum, assembly GCA_946902985.2. Classification (NCBI taxonomy): domain Eukaryota; kingdom Metazoa; phylum Arthropoda; class Insecta; order Orthoptera; family Tettigoniidae; genus Meconema; species Meconema thalassinum. The sequence continues at coordinate 1,320,670,187 of OX336389.2, read as the reverse complement.
GTTAGCACTAGCAAGTGTGCTGGTATAACCTACAGTGTGAATAGTACAATTGCACAATATGGAGCAACATTAGGAAGTGTAGTGGTATCTTATACAGTGTGAGCACTAGCAAGTGTGCTGGCATAACCTACAGTGTGAATAGTACAGTATCACAATATGGAGCATCACTAGGAAGTGTAGTGGTATCTTATACAGTGTGAGCACCAGCAAGTGTGCTGGTATAACCTACAGTGTGAATAGTACAGTATCACAATATGGAGCAACATTAGGAAGTGTAGTGGTATCTTATACAGTATGAGCACTAGCAAGTGTGCTGGTATAACCTACAGTGTGAATAGTACAGTATCACAATATGGAGCAACATTAGGAAGTGTAGTGGTATCTTATACAGTATGAGCACTAGCAAGTGTGCTGGCATAACCTACAGTGTGAATAGTACAGTATCACAATATGGAGCAACATTAGGAAGTGTAGTGGTATCTTATACAGTATGAGCACTAGCAAGTGTGCTGGCATAACCTACAGTGTGAATAGTACAGTGTCACAATATGGAGCAACACTAGGAAGTGTAGTGGTATCATATACAGTGTGAGCACTAGCAAGTGTGCTGGCATAACCTACAGTGTGAATAGTACAGTGTTACAATATGGAGCAACATTAGGAAGTGTAGTGGTATCATATACAGTGTGAGCACTAGCAAGTGTGCTGGCATAACCTACAGTGTGAATAGTACAGTGTCACAATATGGAGCAACATTAGGAAGTGTAGTGGTATCTTATACAGTATGAGCACTAGCAAGTGTGCTAGCATAACCTACAGTGTGAATAGTACAGTGTCACAACATGGAGCAACATTAGGAAGTGTAGTGGTATCATATACTGTGTGAGCACTAGCAAGTGTGCTGGTATAACCTACAGTGTGAATAGTACAGTATCACAATATGGAGCAACATTAGCAAGTGTAGTGGTATCATATACAGTGTGAGCACTAGCAAGTGTGCTGGCATAACCTACAGTGTGAATAGTACAGTGTCACAATATGGAGCAACATTAGGAAGTGTAGTGGTATCTTATACAGTATGAGCACTAGCAAGTGTGCTAGCAAAACCTACAGTGTGAATAGTACAGTATCACAATATGGAGCAACATTAGGAAGTGTAGTGGTATCTTATACAGTATGAGCACTAGCAAGTGTGCTGGTATAACCTACAGTGTGAATAGTACAGTATCACAATATGGAGCAACATTAGGAAGTGTAGTGGTATCTTATACAGTATGAGCACTAGCAAGTGTGCTGGCATAACCTACAGTGTGAATAGTACAGTATCACAATATGGAGCAACATTAGGAAGTGTAGTGGTATCTTATACAGTATGAGCACTAGCAAGTGTGCTGGCATAACCTACAGTGTGAATAGTACAGTGTCACAATATGGAGCAACACTAGGAAGTGTAGTGGTATCATATACAGTGTGAGCACTAGCAAGTGTGCTGGCATAACCTACAGTGTGAATAGTACAGAGTTACAATATGGAGCAACATTAGGAAGTGTAGTGGTATCTTATACAGTGTGAGCACTAGCAAGTGTGCTAGCAAAACCTACAGTGTGAATAGTACAGTGTCACAATATGGAGCAACATTAGGAAGTGTAGTGGTATCTTATACAGTGTGAGCACTAGCAAGTGTGCTGGTATAAACTACAGTGTGAATAGTACAGTATCACAATATGGAGCAACATTAGGAAGTGTAGTGGTATCTTATACAGTGTGAGCACTAGAAAGTGTGCTAGCAAAACCTACAGTGTGAATAGTACAGTGTCATAATATGGAGCAACATTAGGATGTGTAGTGGTATCTTATACAGTATGAGCACTAGCAAGTGTGCTAGCAAAACCTACAGTGTGAATAGTACAGTATCACAATATGGAGCAACATTAGGAAGTGTAGTGGTATCTTATACAGTGTGAGCACTAGCAAGTGTGCTGGCATAACCTACAGTGTGAATAGTACAGTGTCACAACATGGAGCAACATTAGGAAGTGTAGTGGTATCATATACAGTGTGAGCACTAGCAAGTGTGCTGGCATAACCTACAGTGTGAATAGTACAGTATCACAATATGGAGCGACATTAGGAAGTGTAGTGGTATCTTATACAGTGTGAGCACTAGCAAGTGTGCTGGTATAACCTACAGTGTGAATAGTACAGTATCACAATATGGAGCAACATTAGGAAGTGTAGGGGTATCATATACAGTGTGAGCACTAGCAAGTGTGCTGGCATAACCTACAGTGTGAATAGTACAGTATCACAATATGGAGCAACATTAGGAAGTGTAGTGGTATCATATACAGTGTGAGCACTAGCAAGTGTGCTGGCATAACCTACAGTGTGAATAGTACAGTATCACAATATGGAGCGACATTAGGAAGTGTAGTGGTATCTTATACAGTATGAGCACTAGCAAGTGTGCTAGCAAAACCTACAGTGTGAATAGTACAGTATCACAATATGGAGCAACATTAGGAAGTGTAGTGGTATCATATACAGTGTGAGCACTAGCAAGTGTGCTGGTATAACCTACAGTGTGAATAGTACAGTATCACAATATGGAGCAACATTAGGAAGTGTAGTGGTATCATATACAGTGTGAGCACTAGCAAGTGTGCTGGTATAACCTACAGTGTGAATAGTACAGTATCACAATATGGAGCAACATTAGGAAGTGTAGTGGTATCATATACAGTGTGAGCACTAGCAAGTGTGCTGGCATAACCTACAGTGTGAATAGTACAGTATCACAATATGGAGCAACATTAGGAAGTGTAGTGGTTTCTTATACAGTGTGAGCACTAGCAAGTGTGCTGGCATAATCTACAGTGTGAATAGTACAGTATCACAATATGGAGCAACATTAGGAAGTGTAGTGGTATCTTATACAATATGAGCACTAGCAAGTGTGCTAGCAAAACCTACAGTGTGAATAGTACAGTATCACAATATGGAGCAACATTAGGAAGTGTAGTGGTATCTTATACAGTATGAGCACTAGCAAGTGTGCTAGCAAAACCTACAGTGTGAATAGTACAGTATCACAATATGGAGCAACACTAGGAAGTGTAGTGGTATCTTATACAGTATGAGCACTAGCAAGTGTGCTAGCAAAACCTACAGTGTGAATAGTACAGTATCACAATATGGAGCAACATTAGGAAGTGTAGTGGTATCTTATACAGTATGAGCACTAGCAAGTGTGCTAGCAAAACCTACAGTGTGAATAGTACAGTATCACAATATGGAGCAACACTAGGAAGTGTAGTGGTATCTTATACAGTGTGAGCACTAGCAAGTGTGCTGGCATAACCTACAGTGTGAATAGTACAGTATCACAATATGGAGCAACACTAGGAAGTGTAGTGGTATCATATACAGTGTGAGCACTAGCAAGTGTGCTGGCATAACCTACAGTGTGAATAGTACAGTATCACAATATGGAGCAACACTAGGAAGTGTAGTGGTATCTTATACAGTATGAGCACTAGCAAGTGTGCTGGTATAACCTACAGTGTGAATAGTACAGTATCACAATATGGAGCAACATTAGGAAGTGTAGTGGTATCTTATACAGTATGAGCACTAGCAAGTGTGCTGGTATAACCTACAGTGTGAATAGTACAGTGTCACAACATGGAGCAACACAAGGATACCGTGATATTACTTAGGACAGTAGTAACAGTTGAGTGGGACACCCGCTCTCCAGGGTTTATAAATATGGAGGGCCCAACTCAGGGTATGAGTGAAGACCTCAACGGTATCTGTGGTGGTGAAGGTGTCCTTCGGTACAGCAAAGTTGGCAAGAGGCAACCCGGTGCTCGGGGTTAATAGAGTAAACGATATTTGTCCATATTATGGACACCCGTAGTAGGGTGGGCCGAAAAAACTATTATTTTTAGCCTACTTTTCACATTTTGCAAAAATGAGGAAAAAGTAGACTTATGAGATCGATCCGGGAAAATGTGTGTCTGTCTGTCTGTCTGTCTGTCCTTCTGTCTGTCTGTCTGGCTGTGTGTGTGTCCCCCGCTATCAACTCCTAAACGGCTGCAGCAATCAAAACCAAATTTAGTATGAGTAAAGATGTGCACCGGAATAGCTCACGTCCATATTTGAAAATGATGTCAGTGCTACCAACTGCTGAAAAAACGCACTAGAAATTTGAGCTCCATGTTGGATATCTTGCAAGGTATGCATGGGAGCTATTCCAAAATTGGCACACATGTAGATAAGACTATTTCAGTTTAATTTCCAGGAGGCCAACCATGACAGTGTTGCCAAAATAATTTTAAGCCTTCTGATAGGTCCAATGTTTAAATGCATATAACTTCTATACTATCAATCGGATTTCAACCAAATTTTGTATGTAATATCTGTACATACACAGATATGACTGAGCGTATTCTTAAGAGCCACCAGGGCTGCCAACTGTTAATAATTGCTCTCTCTATTTTTTTATCCAAATACCAATATATCAGAAAGTATGCAAGCCAACAGCTTTAAACTATGCACACGTATATTCTGACATTTTAGATTAATTTTGGAGTAACTTATATACGTCAGGTCTACCAACATGATTATAAGCCTGCTGATAGTACCATTTTTTAAATACATGTAACTTCTATACTATCAGTTGGATTTCAACCAAATTTCGCATGTGCTATGTGTACCGTAACAGATATGACTATAAGTATTGTTAAGAGCAATCAGGGCTGCCAACTGTTAATAAATGCTGTCTATATTCTTTTTACCCTAATATCAATATATCAGAAAGTATGCAAGCCAACAGCTCTATACTTTGCACACGTATAGCCCCTGACATTCTAGATTAATTTGGAGTAATTAATACAAGGCAGTGCTGCCAACATGATTCTATGCCTGCTGATATGTAAAATTTTAAAATACATGTAACTTCTATACTAACAAATGGATTTCATCCAAAATTGGCACAACAAGATATCATAATAATTCAGATTATTTCTGACCAGCACACGCATGGTATTGTTGGCAACATGCTTTTACGCGTGCTGATAGATCCAGTGTCCAACTGCATGTAACGTCCATTGGACTTCAACCAAATTTGTATTCTGTACCTTAAGAGGTGGAACTAAGAATATATTCAGTCACCAGGGCTGCCAACTGTAGTGCTCTATTAGGCTACATTATACCAGGTATATTTTGAACTAATTAGATATTTCGATATTACCAACTTAATTTCGTCATTATTCTAGATAGGTTCATATACTGTAGAATAATCATTGGCATGAAAAGTAGGCTGTATAGTTCTTCACGGAACTTCTTGTTTTATTTCCAAGTAGTAATAGCGCGGAAAAGTTGCGAATTATATAGATAAAAGAAAAGAAAAGAAAAAGAAATTATCGAAATCGGTTGACATCTTCCGGTCGCGCATTGGCCCTAAAAGTTGACAAAATATGAAGAAAATTACATTTTTGCAATTATTATTTAAATTTTTGAATTAGATGTTATCGTAATGTAATAGGTTGTAGAGTATTCAAATAGAGCCTAAAACATTGTGTTTTAATTTGGTTTGGATCAGTTGTTATTTTCCGGTTGGGCATAGGCCCTAAAGTTTGACAAAATATGAAAAATAATTTTATTTTTGCGATTATTTTTTAATTTTTGAATTAGATGTTTTCGTAATGTGATAGCATGTAGCGTTTTCTAATTAAGCCTAAAACATTGAGTTTTAATTTGGTTTAGATCAGTTGACATCTTCCGGTCGCGCATAAGCGCCAAAATCTGCCGAAATAATGAAAAAGTTAAATTTTTACGCATGTTTGGTATTTGATAAATAATTAGTATTTAAATGTAATAGCCGTAGTATTATTTCACACGAACTACAGTAATAATGAGGTAAAGAAAACTGTCAATTTCAGTCAATGTTTTCTGGATCGCGTGACGGCACGTTGGTGATAGAGGAAGCTCATTCAAAAAGGTTTCGTAGAATTATTAAGGAAGAGAATTACTCGCTGATTCTAGAACCCGGCTCACTCTACATTGGCCATGTTACTCCAAATTCTGGAAGCTCTGAAGATATTGTCAAGTCTGTAATTTCTTACCGGTCAGAGCGTGGTATTTCTCTTGAAAATCGAAATGTCATCGCATGTGATGGTACTGCTGTAAATGCAGGTTGGAAAACTGGTATTCGCCGAGTTGAACTTTATATTATCGAAACCTGTACAATGGGCAATTTGCCCCCTCCATTTTAATGAGTTGCCATTCCGCCACATGTTTGAGCACCTGGATGGCAAGACAACAGGGCGTGATTCTTCTTAAGGACCAATCGGTGAAAAGATAGTTGGCTGCCAAACACTGCCGGTGGTTAACTTCCAGAGTATTGATTGTCAGATCCCAGAGATAGACAGAAACGTGCTTAGCAAAGATCAGCAATACCTACTTGATATTTCAAAGGCAATAAAATCAGGAACCTGTAAAGAAGATTTAGCTGTACGAGATCGTGGGCACTTATCACATTCGAGGTGGTTGACGAAAGCAAATAGAACTCTCAGATTGTACATAAGTGAAGAAAGCCCCTCACCTCAACTTCAAGAACTAGTTTTGTTTGTATTGACATTATACATCCCAATGTGGTTTACTATCAAAACAAGTAAACACTTTACAGACGGCCCGAAACTTGTTTACCAAGAAATACAATCTACCAGGTATTTGCCAAAACCTTTGCTTGATGTTGTCGACCTTGTGGTTTCTTCGACCACCCAGAACACTTACTGTTAGCCATGACTCAAGATGACAAGTAACACATAAGAGAGCTTGGACTTCGAAGAATTCTAAAGGCAAGGCAGATCGATGCAAGAAGGAAAACAGAACATTCAGGTCACCGAAAATCAACTTCAATGCCCAAGATTACTCAGAAATGATCAACTGGATGGACTGTGAATGTTCTTCTCCCCCGTTGTTGGCAGAAACCAGTGACGACGAGATAAAAATAATCTAAAAATCTCACATCAACACTATCAAAAGTGACTCAATCCCTGACTGGAACATTACTTTCAAGCAATTTCCAGTTCACTCGCAGGCCGTTGAACGCTGTGTAAAACTCGCCACGGAAGCCTTAGGAACAGTTTGTGGAGCTGAATCTCGAGATGGATTTATCAAAACTTCACCAGCAAATCAGTCTTCAAAGTACGTTCGGCTGAAAAATAGAAAACAGTACAAATGAACTGTTTCACCTAACATGGACTATTTATTCAAAACTCTGTTTTTTTTTCTTTTTTATAAAAGTAACTTTGTTGTTAAAAACTATACTGTCACTTAAATATTTAAGCTTTTTAAATATAGTGCAAGTTGTTACTGTTATCACCCATCATGTCATGGGAATAACTATCTTCTTTTCTATAGCGTTGTTCTTTTGTTCAAAAATAAAAATACTGTTACTATTACGTTAAACCATGTATATTAAAGATACAAAAAGAATCTCGTGAAAATGTGAAATTTTCAATATTTTGTCACATTTTGGAGCTTATGCGCGACCGGAAGATATCAACTGATTTAAACCAAATTAAAACACAATGTTGTAGGCTCTATTTTAAGACTCTACAAGCTATTACATTACGAAAATATCTAATTCAAATATTTAAAAAATAATCGCAAAAATGAAGTTTTTTCATATTTTTTCAAACTTTAGGGCTTATGCGCGACCGGAAGATGTCAACCGACTTCGATAATTTATTTTTCTTTTCTTTTTATCTATATAATTCGCAACTTTTCCGCGCTATTACAACTTCAAAATAAAAAAAGTAAAATTTCGGCCCACCCTAACCCGTAGCGTCTGTACTCCAGAGGAGCGGCTACAAAAGGCGTCTGTTCTCCATGTTAGGAGCGGCCTAGTTCATACCTGGCAGTAGGTCAAAAAATGCATTTGGGACTGGCGACCCCATCTTAATAATAGCCTAAAATGAAAGCAAGTATGGTTCAGCCTCGGAAAATGCTAGGGCGTCCACTGCAGGCGACGCGCAGTTCTTCAGATGCTCGGTGAGCTGTGAGAAATGGGCGACCAGCATCGCAATACATCCGAACAGGGACAGTCAACATCTTAACCCTGCCGGACAAGACTGAGGAGCTAGTGGACTTCATGATAGAGAAGGATATAGCCATCCTCGGGCTCAGTGAAACGAAATGGAAAGGAAAGGGGGAAAGAATACTAAAGGAAGGATATAGGCTGTTTTACTGTGGAAGACAGGAGGCAAAAATGGAGTAGGAATGATTATAAGAAAGGATGTCCTAGAGTATGTGGAGGAGGTAAAGAAGATAAATGACAGGATGATCATAAGGAGGATACAGCTAGTTCCAGACAGGGACAAAAGATCTGGTTCAAGTATATGCTCCACAAACGGGGAATAAAGAAGAGAACTTAGATGAATTCCTAGAAGAGGTAGAAACATATATAGAGGATAAGGAAATAATAGTAATGGGAGATTTGAATGCACAAGTGGGAAGAGACAGACAAGGAAGAGAGAAGATTTTGCGACCATATGGTTATGGCAGTAAGAATCCAGAAGGGGATTTATTAATGGACTTCTGTCAGAGGAACCAATTATTTATAGGGAATACGTTGTTCAGAAAGAAAAATAGTCAGAAGATAACGAGGTAAGGATGGGGAGATAGAAGAACGAAAACTCTGATAGACTATGTTTTAGTCGAAAAAGGACATCGGAAAGAGCTAATGGATGTCACAGCTATGCCAGAGGAAGCCTTTGGAGGAGACCATAGGGCAGTGGTAGTAAAATTAAAAGTAGGAAAAGTTATGAGATTAAAAGAAAAAAGGGACAGAAAGATTAAGGTCTGGAGACTAAAGGAAAAGGAGGTTGCAGAAGAGTTAAAGAAAGAATTGCAAGAACAGATACCAAGGACGGATATTACCCATGTGAAACAAGAATGGGAAAAGTTTAAGAGTGCATTTGTAAACAGTGCAGAGAAAACATGTGGTAGAACATCAGGAAAGGCACGGAAAAAGGCGAAAATTGGAGGAATGATAGAGTGAAAGAAAAGGTAAGGGAGAAGAAAAAACTTGGAAGGTATGGGTAACAAAAAAGGCTGAAGAAAGTAGAGCAAAATATATGAAAGCAAACAGAGATTGCAAGAATGTAATTGCAGAGGAAAAGAAGAAAAGCTGGGAAATAAGGAAGGATTTAAATTGTGGAAAGAAATTGCTGTTTGGAATTATAAAAAAGTAGAAGAATTGAAAAGGTGAACACTGGGTTCATGAAAAACAAAGAAGGTGAAATATTGACGAAACCAGAAGAGATAACGGACAGATGGAAAGAATATTTCAGCGAGCTGATGAATCTGAGACGCCAGACATGCGGAGAAGTTACGCAAACAGCCAAAACGGTGGAAGAAAAAATAGAAGAAGAACCAGACATTACTATGTCAGAAGTGGAATGGGCAGTTAGGAAGATGAAGATGGGGAAAGCTTTGGTAATCGACGAAGTGGCGATAGTAATGATCAAGGCGGCAGGACCAATGGAACTACAGTGGACATACAGACTTCTCAGGAGTGTGTGGAGGGAGAAGAAAGTTTCTTGAAGACTGGAAAAAGGGAATAATATTGCCAATATTCAAGAAAGGAGACAGGAAGGTGTGTGTTAACTACCGAGGAATCACCACCATCTCCCATGTTGCCAAAGTAATGGAAAGAATCCTAGAAAAATAATTAGAGTTAAGATAGAAAACCAAGTAGAGGAGGAGCAGTTTGGATTTAGAGGGGACAGGTCAACAGTGGAACCCATTTTCATTCTGAGACCGAACATTGAAAAGAGTTGGGAATTTGGGAAGTATACGGTAATGACTTTTATTGATCTAGAAAAAGGCCTATGATAGCATCCCTAGAACAAAAGTTTGGGAAAGCTTAACAAATAGGGGGATAGGCAAGGAACTGAGAGACATGGTAAAAGGAATGTGCATGGATTGCTACAGTAGTGTGAGGACTAGAGTCGGGACATCGGAATGGTTTAAAATTGTCACTGGACTAGAGCAAGGAAGTGTGTTGTCTCCATTATTGTTCTTAATGGTGATGGATGACATCATGAAGGCAGCAATGAAAGACTATAGAAGGGCTGAGGCGGAGATAATGTTGTTTGCAGACAATGTTGTGATCTGGGGCGAGGATGAGATGGAGGTACAAGAACAGTTAGACGTAATAAATGAAAAGATTGAGCAATAGGGATTGAAGATAAATGTGGAGAAGAGTAAAACAGGGGTGGTGAGTAGAGGTAAGAAAGAAGGAAAAGGAGTGATCAAAGTAGGAGATAAGGAATTCGAAGTGGTGAAACACTTCAAATACTTGGGAAGTGAACTGACTGAAGATGGAAGACTAGTTTTTGGAAATTAGCAGAATACAACAACTCGGGAGTGCTTTCTACCAACAGGTACGGGGACTAGTATGGATCAAGGATATACCAATTAAGGTTAAAGAAGTTATGTACAAAGCATATTATGTTCCTATAATGACATATGTAGCAGAAACTTGGACAATGACTAAGAGGGATGAGAGCAGAGTACAGGCAGCTGAGATGAGATTCCTGAGAAGTAGCCTATGGTCCATAAAACGAGGGGTGACAGAGTGAGAAATGAAGATATACGGAAAGAACTGGGAGAACAGAAACTAAATTACAAACTGGAGCAAAACAGATTGAGATGGTTTGGACATGTCAAACGGATGAATGAAGTAAGGCTACCAAGATGAGCACTGGATCGACGGATGACAGGGAAGAGAGGACGAGGAAGACCAAGAATGCCTCGGATGGACTTGGTGAAGAATAGCATTAGTAAACGGAACCTTGATTGGAACACCGTGTCGGAAGAGGAATGGTGGAACGACAGAACAAAGTGGAGAGGAACCATATTTGCCCCCACCCAGTGTCAGCTGGAAAAGGGGAAATGAAGATGATGATGATGATGATGATGAGAGTTTTAACGGAAAAGACCAATGGGATATATGAAAATAGGCTATTTAGTTCTTCACAGAACTACTTGTTGTTCTTACACTAACCATTTTACAATCGGAGCCCCTATCTTAAAACATAACGCCGCTGCGTCTTCAAAATATGCAAAGTATTAATGTTGACCATTTACATCAATTCTTATAACGCCAGTGACGCTCTCCAGGCCTATGTGGATACAGAGTTCAACCGAATAACATGGTGACACAGCGCATTTTGCAGGTGCAGAGACGATGTATTGCAATGCCTTGAATTACTGAATTGATGTGTGGTTCCACATGCCCACGTCTTTCACGCGAGAGAATAGACTTAGGTAAAGCCGTTGAATAGTAGTAATAACGAGATCGACATTCCATTTGATATTCGTATTAAAATATGTGATTCTGATCAGCAAAGACACGAGTTAATGGCACTTTTGGTGAGGAGAACATGTGCCTCATATAATCAGAACGATACAAAACTATAACATGTTAGTTCAAGAAAGAATTACAGTTGTTGATAAATATAATCGGTTATTCAGATTCAACAATGCTAACGCATTTTCACATGAAAGTGACATATCGGAGAAGAGGAAGAGGTAGTGATATTTAGAAGTCTCTAAAATCAACCAAGCCCGCTTAATTACCTCATGGAATGATTTTAAGATGTAGTATTTAACCTTCCCTTGGAGAATACATTGTGCAGCTGTGCAAAGGTATTTCACGGTCCTAACAAGGTAAGTACGCTTGAACGTACACGTTTGTGGGCCGCTCTTCCACCACTGAACCACTCCTTCATCAACTATAACGATTTTGTTCAATCAAATAGAACGCGGTTACCGAAACGTATGGTTGAGATTTGCTCAAAACATTTCGCTTTTCACTTGAGCAATACTTGTTAAACAACAAGTACAGTCCCTACTCACCTCCTGTTTTCCGTCCATTTCTGCTCTTCTTATTTAGTTCACTTTGAACTTTCAACCCGATTGTTTTATTCACATTATGTACGTCGGTGACCTTTTGAAACTGATGACGGAAGAAGGTAGTCATTGAACATTTGATTGAAGAGAGGAATGAAAACCAACCTGCTAAACCTGCTAGAACCTGTGCAAAGTCCAGAAGTGTCTATGTGATTACATTTCGTTAACATAATGTTTTGCTAAATGATAGTTGAATCAGACACAGTTACATATTTCCGTAACAATGAACACCTAATCTTTGTCCCATTAATTCTTATTTTAAAAAATTGGAACGGAAGTGAATTGCTTGCATACAAACTTTGTTGTAAATAGTCCTGAATTCTTACTGCACGTTGAAGTCGGAAGACCGGAGAGCATACCTAAGTAGTGGGTGAAACGAGCTGTTGTGTTATTTGAATCAAGTGCACCACCAGCTCCACTCCTCTCCTACTTTGGCTCCGAGCTGGTGTGGTAGAAGGGGAGAGTTGTTGGCTGTTGGCTGCTGGCGTGTGGGTAGGGATGTGGTTAATTAATGGGACCTGTTGCACACGCGTACGATTTATGTGCTGGTAGCTTTAGTTGTAATTCTCGCTGGTTAACGGTGCCATGATGGGATTATAAAACAAGGAATGATCAATCACGTAGTTGTTACAAATGCGCGTGGTCGTTTTCATGACGTTCATCTTAAAATAGAGTGTGCTGCTATAAATTTGTCGCAATTGCTTGGACATTGTGGGCAGATATGATTAAATAACGTTTTGAATAGGAACCCTACTGCGCTACGATTACAGTATCACATAGTAGTCACGAGTTTATGAAAACTGTTGTTGTTTCATTGGAGGGATTTGGGCATCGTGGCCATTCAGTTCCATGCATTAGGGTGTCGGTAGAATTTATCTGATGACCTGTTTTATTGTAGTGTGTGGAAGTGTGCGTATTTGTAATTTTGTGTCGACTGGGAATGGGGTAACCGTTCTCTGACGTTAAGAACCATCCCCGCATTTGCCTGGAGTAGAAGTGGGAAACCACGGAAAGCCACTTCCAGGATAGCTCAGGTTGAGAATCTAAACCACCTCTTCTCAGTTGTGCTTTACGAGGCCGAGCGAACCCCGTTTCCCCTCAGACTAGATTCTTTTCTAATAAAAAACGTTTATTTAGCTGTGGCAAAGGGCGGTTTCATTTTAAACTCTCAGTAGTCCAACAATTCCAATTTTACTGACGAAACAAAACATCTAAATTTCAGAAGCAATTTCTTTAATGCTGTCTTTCTTGTATTTTCAGTCGGTCAACACATTAAATAAAAATTTTACACGTACTAAGCTGGACTAATTACATTCACCCTGTTCAGAAAACGATATGTAATACTGTGTAATTAATTAATGTTAATTTACCAGGTTGGTAGCTGTGATAATTGTTATTCTCCGTCCAATTTAATTGGGCACATTGATGTGTTGATCGACTGAGAAGCGAATCTCTAACAAGAAACAAAATATATTTTAGGTCAACTTAAGGAAAAAGGGAGAAACATTTATGTTTATATGTGTGCTAACATCAGTTGTAAAACACACAATGGCCAATAATTGAAGCTGACTATGAACTTCTGCCTGTTTACAACTCTTTGAGTTTCTGCCATGAATGTAACACAATGTGTATTTTCCTACAAATTTGACATAAATTGTAAAAAAAAAAAAAAAAAATCTAACTGATAAACTGTGTGTATATTGCACTAACGTATTGTTGTTTCTGTTGTTGCAGGTCAGCACAGAGCAGAGTTCCGAGTTTGGTAAGTTCCTTTTTAAAGGCTATAGTTATCCTGCATGAAAATAATGACTCATGGTGACAATTGTCGGGAAATACATTTATATAAATAGCCTATACAGGTGTTGAATGTTAAAAACGCAGAAGAAAATACATTTCTTTTATCAAATAGTTGTTGGGTTGAAATGACTTCTCTTGTAGCATCTACTGTACCTACACAAAACGTAGTGTGTAGGGCTATCTTCAAATTGATAGAGTGAATTTTACTTATACCATTTTATTCATAGCATTTAAACGTTGCTAACACGTTAAAAATATAAGTGAAGGTTAGATGTGTTGTTAGAACACAGTGAATGCTTCCTGCACGGCCGTTTCTAAATGGCGTGACGTTAATTTGCCTTTAGAGCTGGCAGCATTGCATCCAGATAAAGGAAGGAACAATGCATCCTGTCTTCACTAGCTCTTGGAGTACACATTTCATATTACTAATGAGTAGTGTTTTTTTAGCGATTCTGTGACCACCTCCGACTCCCCACCTCACAAGATGGCGGCGACGCGATATCTCTCGAACCCTAGGTTGGATTTTGACGAATGAGGTGTTGTTGAACTCGGTCTGACACACCCTTTCCATTGGACAACATATTTCCACCCCAAAATAAAACCTACCCCTAATAGGGGGTGAAATTGTATTTTTTTAGAGAATATAGCTTTCCAAGTGCAACATGTGAGAGTTTGAATGCCAATATGGAATTAAACGTTGTTCTACACAAGAGACATGTATACGGTGGAAAGCCAATATGAATTAACATGCTTGTTTTTTGTTCTTACGCATGCCCACTCATAGCTTTTGTAAGAGGGCGGGCTTTTTAAAGATGGTGGCTGTAGTGTAACCTAACCTAGCCCAACCCACGAGGGGTGATTAAAAAGTATTTCAAGTGGCGCTTGTCGGTAGGCAAACCAATAATCAATGAGGATATGTAAGGGCTTGAGGCGATAACACCTTTTGATTGATCCCTGTTGATTTGTTCCTTTGGACTGGTTCCTGTTGACGGGACATTGCTGACGAATTCCTTTGGACGGGTCATTCTTGACGAGTCCCTGTGGACGGGTCATTGTTGACGTGTCCCTGTGGACGGGTCCCTGTTGACAGGTCTTTGTTGACAGGTCATTTTTGACAGGTCATTGTTGGCGGGTCCTTGTTGACAAGTCCATGTTGATGGGTTCCAGTTGACAGGTCCTTTTTGACTAATACCTTTAGACCGGTCCCTTTGGAGTGGTCCCTATGGACTGGCCCATGGACCCTAATGCTTTGATAAAATTATTCGTTGTTCCACATGAAACGCATGTGAAGAGCCGATTGCTATTATGAATTAACATGTTTGTTTTTTTGTTTTTATGCATGCGCACTTGGGGTTTTTGTAAGCGGGCGGGCTTTTTGAATAATGATTTATAGATGAGTTATTTTTTAAAAAATTACCAAAAGATCCAAAACTAATAGGTCATTAGCTTTTTAATATCTCATGAACCAATAAGGCTAGGGACTTGTATGAGAGGTCGTTGGACTTGAGGTGACATTCTGTTTTTGAATGTATTATTTATTTTTGTTAATATCTCGCTAACTAATAATCAGAGAGGGTCAAGTGAGGTGTCATGGGTCTCAGGATGGTCAACCCTTTTCCGTGACCAACGAATTTACCCCAAAGATCTAAAACAGCAACGTCATTGACCTATGATTTTATAAACTAATAATCGGAGAGGGTCAAGTGAGGTGTCATAGGACTTAGAATGGTTAACCCTTTCCCATGACCAATGAATTTACCCCAAAAATCCAAAACAGCAAGGTCATTGACCTGAGATTTTATAAACTAATAATCGGATATCAACATGTGAGGTGTCATAGGACTTAGAATGGTCAACCCTTTCCCATGGCTAATGAATTTACCCAAAATACACAATACATCAAGGTCATCGACCTGAGATTTTATAAACTAATAATCGGATATGGACATGTGAAATGTTTACCGTGAGTGATGAAACATAGCTAGGTAGTGAAAGAATTATTGCAGGCTACATGTTTGGTGACTGACAAGTCTTTCACCATTGGAACTTGTTTTCAGATCAAATTGCAGTACAGAGAGATTACAGGTTGTAGGTACGGGTTAATAAATGGCAAATGGTGTACATAAAATCTGATTTATCGATTCAAGAAATAAGAGTAGACAATTTCTAATTGATTGGTTAAAGAGGATAGCTAAAATCCAAAATGGTGACTATATCGAACTAAACTGATCCAAGCAGAATCAAACCCAACTAAACCGAACCAAACTTAATAAAAAAAAAGCCAAGGGTTTAAGTGTAAAACTTGTGGGTGAATGTGGTCATTGGAAATGTCAGAAAGGAATGGGATAACGATCTACATATAGAGGGTAAGGTAAAGCTAGTGCATGGTGCTAATGCACACACACAAGTACATGAACCACACACAACTAACCTATACTGTTTATTATGGGTTGACTGTTAAAACTTGCTCAGTGGTTACTGGGGCAAATTGGTCGCTACACACAACAAGCTTTAAATACTTGAGGCTAATAATCTATATACTCACACACTCGCTTCTTATAAACTAAACTGTCTTGCTGACAGTGCTCACACTGTATGTAGATGACAGAAATGCTTGGCTAACAGAAATACAATCATTTCCGGTTGTCTAATGTTACCAGCTAATCATTTTGGGCTGCAGTGGCGAGCACATGTGCCTTTTGCACTAGAGATTTTAACTCGATTTCCCGCTCTAAGGCCTAGAACGAATCAAACTAAGAAAGAAGGGCATGGTGGTGCAGTGGTTAAGCTGTTAGCCTTTCACTAATGTGGACTAGGGTTTGATTTCAGGTTAATACGCATGTCATAAACATGTATAAAAAGCAGAGATAATGTTTTAAACCGATTACACTTGTCTCTTTTCAAATTATTACTTGGATTACAAATACAAAGGTGGACTGGGTGTGATATACAGTTAATGCTGCCTATCGCACACTAAACTGTAAGGAAGCCATATGTAGAGCTATATGTAGAGAACTACCTAGCGATTTCATGAACTGGTATAGCTATGTCGCATAAACGGTACAGGATACAATCCAGCAACTATAATTCGTATCTTGTGGAACAGAGAAAATTGCACTTTTGCCTTAATGGATAACAAATGTGTGCAGACGAATGACCTACGCATTAGCCTACCATGGGGTTATAACCACGAGGAGGGGGTGTGATTTCTACATTTTATTGTTTAGAGACATGGCTTTTGTAACCAGTAGTTTTAATTGATTTAGTATTTTGTAAATATTTATTTTTGTAATTGTAAATAGCATTGTAAATGGTGGAAACCATTTATTTTTGTAAAGGTAAATGTTAAATGTATAATTAAAGTTCTTTGGGATGAGTGTGCATGTCAATGATGTTTTTGGGGATAAATAAAGTGGTTGTGTGTTTGTTCTCAAAGACAGGCATGGTTGTGTTGATGTATGACTACACAGAAAGAAGAGGCAGTGTAAAAACAGCCTTACCTGCAGTAGTAGTAGTAGCAGCAGTAGACCTCTATGTTTTGCATACACATAGACAGACTGTACCATCGCCATGGTCAAGCACTTACTTTAACACTATTTACAAAAACTTAAAATGAAAATATCATGCTTCGCAAATATGGACTTTTCACATAAACAAAATAAAATGTGTAAACAACAAATTGGAAAATCCATATTTCCATATCATGAAATTCAAAAACTTTAAACTGACATTTAAAAGAAATGCAAATGGAAAATTGTCAAATTTGCAATGTGTGAAATGTGAAAATGAACAAATGGCTATCATTATTTAGAAAAATAAAAACATGGTGCTGTATGGTTGAGGTGTGAATCAAACCCTATCTACTTATTTTGGACCACCCGAGACTGAGTATACATGTTTTAGTCCTCATACCACTTTTAAAATTTTGTGTTAAAGCTAGGAATTGAACTCAAGAGCTTGTAGGGGAGACCAAGGTTAGAATATGTTAAACAGATAGGCTTGAATGTAGGGTGTGGTAGCTATATCGAGATGAAACGATTAGCTCGGGACAGGGGGCATTGAGATCTGCAGCAAACCAGTCAAAAGACTAAAGACTCAAACAACAACATGATTGTAAGCTCACCAAAATAATGTTGTGTAACGGTAAATGTTAGTCAACGAACAGTAATGCATTACTAAAACCCATGACACGATACCTAAGAGCTTTTCTAACATTATTTTAAAATGCCTTTAACCCTATATTAAACACCAAGTTCGCAAGACTCATGACTGCAATGTTATGGTAAAACAAAACAAAATCTATATTTCAAAACAAGCAAGTGGTTTAATCAATGTATACTGGGAAAAGTTTTGTAAACACTCAAGTCCACAAGACTAATTAAATTAGTAACTGTCAGTTTGGTCGAGTGGTTAAGGTGTTTAACTAAAGATCAAATTTTCTGTACAAGGAAGCAAGGGTTCGAATCCCTTACCTGACATAACTATTGACTTAACATGGCTTGGCCATATTACATTATTATGATACTCGGTACACAAACCATAGACAGAAGGTATTGTTTAAGGCACTCTCTTTATGAACATAGTCAGAGACTGTTGATGGTTAACAATTACATTAATAGTGGGACATGGGGATAGCAATCAAGAAAAACAGCCAATACCCATACAATATTTTTATTCATTAAGGTTGTTTTTTTACAATAGTTACACACTGAATACAACTTTTTATCTCTTTACCATTGTTCGATATAGATTTTAAACACAACGCTTGTTGTAGATCCTTTTATAACTTTCTCCAGGTACTCTTGTTCTTAAAAACTGGGGAAGCCGCAATGGTTTTATAGACATTAAACCCTCATCCTCTTCATTTTCATCATTAACATCATCATCATCATCATTATAAATATTATCTTCATAATTATTATAGTCATTGTCACCATCATTATCATCATCATTGTTATCATCCTCAACATCACTAGAACTATTCAATTCCTTTTTTTCCTTTTCAAAAGGGACCTCTTGAAGAGTCTGTGTTGCTTTTGATAGTGTTACGGGTTTCTTGAAAGTTGACAACTGTCCTAACATGACTTTTTGAGGAGATAAATGTTTCTTCACACATAAGTCACTATGTTGAGTAACACTATGTTTTTGTTGGGCTTGCTTTTTCTTGTTCTTTTGATCATGTTTTGTTAACACTAACGGTGTTTCATTTGGTATACCACATTAATGAGTACCCACAATTAAGACCTCACCATGTTTACTTTTTAGATGACCTAGACATTTTGTTGTTCTTTGTTTTGAGCACTGCCAAAATATGATGCCATTCGCATTTTCTCGCTTATAGTTATAAGAGTAGCCATGATACAGGGCACGTGGTTTACCTTTATTGGTTATAGTATATTCCATATTAGCCACTGACTTGTATAGTCGATCCGCCTACTACAAAGGTCTGAACACTTGTGGTGAAAGAATGATGTTGTGTTGACGTTTTATGCACGATGATGTTGGTGGCATATGTTGGTGGCTTATGTGGGTGGCTTATGTTGATGACATTTGTTGTTGGCTTATTTTGGTGGTTTATTTTGATGGTTTATTTTGGTGCCCTATGTTGGTGGCCTATGTTGATGGTTTATGTTAATGGCTTAGGTTTATGTCTTAGGTTGGTGGCTTAGGTTGATGGATTATGTTGGTGGCATATGGTGGTGGCTTATGTTGATGGCTTATGTTGGTGGCTTATATTAGTGGCTTATGGAGGTGGTTTATGTTGATGACATATGTTGGTGACTTTTGTTGATAGCTTATGTTGGTGGCTTATGTTGATGACATATGTTATTGGCTTATGTTGATGGCTTATGTTGGTGGCCTATGATGATGGTTTATGTTAATGGCTTAGGTAAATGTCTTAGTTTGGTGGCTTAGGTTGATGGCTTGTATAGGTGGCTTATGGTGGTGGCTTATGGTGGTGGCTTATGATGGTGGCTTATTTTGATGGCTTATGTTGGTAAATTATGTTGGTGGCTTATGGTGGTGGCTTATGTTGATGACATATGTTGATGGCTTTTGTTGATGGTTTATGTTGGTGGCTTATGTTGATGGCTCTTAATGATTAATTATGATGGTGATGACGATTGTATCACTATTGGAGAGGCGGAGTGTAGGTATTTGTAGTTGACGCTTGTGGGATACCTGTGTATTGTAATGAGGTTAAAGTGATAATGTTGATGTAACATACACTCAGTCTTCAAGCCACAAGAATGAATCATAATAGATTAAGAACATTCCTCCACACAAGATGGCGGCAGTAGGTTAACTTAAGCTAGTCTAATCTAACAAAATGGCGGCCTTAGCTTAACTTAAGGGCCTAACTACACTTTTGATGATATTTCCTGAACCCATGGTCGGATTTTGACAAATGAGGTGTCATTGAACTCGGGCTGACACCCCCTTTCCAATGAATAACATATTTCCACCCCAAAAATAAAATCCACCTCGTCTAGGGGTGAAATTGTAATTTTTAAAAAATCTCGCTTTTCAAGTGCAACATTTGAGAGTTTGAATGCCAATATGGAATTAAACGTTGTTCCACATAAAGTGCATGTATACAACTGAATGCCGCTATGATTTATCATTTTTTGTTTTTGTTTTGTTTTTAAGTGAAGCTACCAATTAGTGTGGAGGAATGTGGAGGAGGGTGTAGAACTCTTAAAAACTACTGGGATGGGGGTAGTAAGAAATAAAAACAGTATTAATTATTATTCAGCATGAGAGTTTTTTAATTCGTTAAAACGTGCAATACATCTATTGTTCTTTATACCCTCATAAATTAGATATAGAGAATGTCCACCATGATTTAGATCCTCGAGCACACTTTCTGACATTTCATTAAAACGTGTAGGAAGGAATGTTTGAAAATTTTCACTAACACATAGTACACGTTCACCATACATTGTGTCCACTTTTCGAATATTGATGATACGGAATGGAGTATGCATTGGTCATTCAGTGAGCTTTTTTCTCTCTAATCCGCAGTTCTGCCCCATAGCATTGAGAATGTTTATTGTAGTAGCCTATAAAGAAACAAAAAAATGTCTATTACAGTTTAGCTATAAGTGACCAGAACCACTATATATATATCATTTTATTCTAAGAGCTTTCCATAATGATAAGAAAAAAGAGCTTACCATAATGATGGATTGTGTGTAAGTAAACGTCTTTTGCTGCTTGATGCCACTACTAAAGTGATACTCATACAACAGACAAGTGAGTTCATGTTTCGCTGACGTAATCGTATGTTTCCGCGCACTTCCTGTGTTGAGCGCGTCATAGTGGCTAAATTTAAAACTCTAGATGAGATGTCTTGCTGACGTAATCGTATGTTCCCCCGCACGCACACTTTGGACGGGTCCTTTTTGAAGGAGTCATTTTTTTACGGGTCCTTGTTGACGGGTCCCAGTGGGCGGGGTCCCTTTGACATAATGTGGATAAAATGCATGGGCCATTCCATAGGGATCAGTGGGCGGGGTCCCTTTGACATAATTCGGATAAAATGCATGGGCCAGTCCATAGGGATCAGTCCAAAGGACACGCCCACTGGGGTCCCTTTGACATAATTTGGATAAAATACATGGGCCAGTCCATAGGGATCATTGGGCGGGGTCCCTTTGACATAATTTGGATAAAATGCATGGGCCAGTCCATATGGATCTGTCCAAAGGACCCGCCCACTGGGACCTGTCAACAAGGACCCGTCTTCAGGGACCCGTAGAAAAATGACTCCCTCAAAAAGCACCCGTCCAAAGTGTGCGTGCGGGGGACCATACGATTACGTCAGCAAAACATCTCATCTAGAGTTTTAAATTTAGCCACTATAACGCGCTCAACACAGGAAGTGCGTGGAAACATACGATTACGTCAGCGAAACATGAACTCACTTGTCTGTTGTATGAGTCACTTTATTAGTGGCATCAAGCAGCAAAAGACGTTTACTTACACACAATCCATCATTATGGTAAGCTCTTTTTCCTTATCATTATGGAAAGCTCTTAGAATAAATGATATATATTGAACCCATGTGCCATCAGGTCCATGGATGGTCGAATCCATGCATTTGAGGAAGAAATCAAAGAAACGTACAGTTTCTAATGTACTTTAAAGGAAGATCAAGCTAGGAGGCCAGCATAAGGTTGTGCAACTAACGAGGACCAAGTGTTCAAGAGGATGATATCACCCCTCTTGACATTCTGAAGGGAGCGAGTCACGAGTATTAATAACCGAGTGGAAATTTCCCAGGATTAAACAAGGAAGCCTGAATCGGAAATCAAGCTGACGTTGCTGTAAAATGACAACACCGCATATGCGCCAGAAGAGGAATAATTAAAATTAACACGTTTACGAGCATAATAATGAGTAAACAAGTACAGTACAGTGAATCATTTTGAATGAGAGATTTTTCAGTAAAGAGAAACCATTTAATAATTGCGCAGAAAAAAACTGCTAACGTAAGACGACGTCATTGGGGAAGTACCACGGCCTGTGTGGAGGGGATAGAGCAAAAGAAATGCAACACCCACACAATTGTGGACGAGAAATTAATTAATATCTCCGAATTGCACGATCGATTCTTAGGTGCAATGAGATTATGTGACATTGAGAAGACGAGCTCTCGGAAGGTATAATTTTTATATTTGTGGCACCATTATTTTAGAAGTTGACCACAGAAAAGGCTAGTCTTATTTTTTTGTAGTAAAATAGTATAAAGCTTCGGGCTTTACCAAGCCAAACAGGCAGTCATTCCGACAGTCCGTGAGGGGACGTGACGCTGGATCATCAGCACATCAGTATTCAGACAGCCGTGTGGGGCGTAACTCTGCGTCACATCGAAAACAGCTACCAGTACTCCTTGAGGGGAGAAACGCTGTGTTACACCGCAGAAGTAATATCCGATAGACACAGGCGTCGCAGTATTAACGACTTGCTTGCCTCCATAAGGAGTGGTCAAGAAGAAATTTAAAGTATCGCCGTATTGAAATATTAGGAAAATCCTAGTTACAGGATTTAGGCCCGACTGTATACAAGTTATAGTGAAAGTTCGTAAGATATAGTCAGAGCAGGCTGCGAACGTCGGACTTAAAGGCGATAGGTCGTTAAATAGACGGACGAATAGATCATAACGTACAGAAGTACCGTACCAGAAAGATAAACTGATATTTAAATTAAAGAACCCGAAAAGGGAAGAACAGAATAAGGTTCGGAACGTATATCAGAAACGTAGGAGTGCTAAAAACAGTTCCAATAAAGAAGATAGGAGACTATAAACATTATCTCCAGAAAGCAGGCGAACTATTCTAAAAGTACTAGAATCGAGAAGTACTAGCTGCTATAAACTAAATCTACAGGTCACTGAGGAGACCTCGATCTGAATAGACTTTCGCTAGGATCGATTGACAGATCTACAAAGAAGCCGTTCAAGCTAGATAAATAGCCGGTCATCCAGGATAGGAGTAGCAGAATTTGGACTCCAGGGAACAGTAGATGTTTCGAGACTTTCGCATTCTGCAGGATAGGAAGCCGACATCGAATAAATTTCACCCTTGGAAACGGGAATTTAAGAAGATCACGTGTGATAGGCTCAGAAATACGGCCTAGTGATCGAGAATTGTGAAGTGTAAAATAATCAAGATTGTGTGTTAATAATATTTTTAGTGTTTATTATGTGTTCAAAAGGGACACATCAGTGTATAAAAATGTCGTCAATGTTAAGTGTTTTAAATATATGTCAAAAAGTGTTTATACATAAGATGAATTCCTTTAATATGGAGTAAAAAGTTCAAAGTGGGCCCAAAATGAAGCACCGCACAAGAATAAAGATCATGGGACGATCTTAAAACATGTGAGTACTAAATTCATTCTATTTTGGTGTCAGAAATTGGTTGTGTACAAGTCCACCGGAGTTTTTGAGTAAAAGGGATGTGTTTTAATAAAAAAAATACTGAATAAGCAAGAACGCGGTCTGAACAATAATAGAAAATTTGAGAAATTATAAATAATTATGTAAAGAATAAATCCCGTAGAGGAAATATGTGAATAAAGGGTTAATGTATTTAACAAATGTCATAAGAGCAAGCGAAATATCACTAATTATCATGAAAGATATTGAAATAAAGTAAAGTTGAGATATGAAAGAAATAGCTTTTGAGCTTGTGTAAAGAATAAAGATAATAATAATAATTAAATATGGAAATGTTAAATAAAGATCAAATAAATTGATATGAACATAAGAGCGTTAAAGCCTTAACATATGTGTAAGATATGATGTTCAATGGAATATTTTAAAAAGGGAGCGATTTATCGGCAACGGAAATGATTAATATGAGAATTAAAATAATATGAATTGTTACTAATGAGATTTATCAGTTCTTGGGAAGACAATTCGGCTTAAAATAATGCATAGCGCATAATGAGCGCAAATAATATTAAAATGTCACGCTAGGAACGAGTAGTGGTTAAAATACTTGGTAAATTACTTATGGAGGGTAGTTGATTGCAGTGAATTGATAATTGTATAAGTCCTCTATTTGTGACATAGTATCACGAGGCATTGTGTATGTATTTAAAAAGGGAGCTAATATATGGTATTATTGAGCGTATGTCATATGGGCCACGGCCGACTTTAAATCGCATTTTGTATAAGTCCTCTGTAAGGGAATGGTTCCCGAGGCACGTGAAGAGATTCGAACGCAGAATCGTCTTATGATAAAAGCCCCTTTATTCTTCGTCGTCGTATGTGTATTAATCTTCCCAATCAATGAGGACCCTCTCATAATTAATAAATGCCAAGGTTACGAAAATGGTCTTTGAACCAAAGAATAGTTGTTTGAATGAATACGGTACAGTAAAGCCCGGTCTCTCCCCAGAACTGAATATAATGTGAAGGTTTGTTTTGAAAGCCTTGGAAATAAGATACTAACGTGGGCTAGACAAGGAGTCGCCGTCACCCCTCGTGTCATAAATCGCGCCCGAGTAGAAGGGTCTAGCTCTCTTAAAGCGAGAGGGACCAGAGACCGTCTCGTAAGATGTTGTAAAGAGAAATGAATACACCAGGAGTGTTTAAAGTTGTTAACGACCCGGGCGTTGAACCGAGGTCCTTGTAGATGGATATTTTCGTTTGCCTGTTCAGATCGTAGTTTCTTATATGATAATGGTCTTATAAGACATAAGAGATAAATAACAATCTCTATTGTAATGATGTATGGACGTGGGATTCCACAAGTTGATTGAAGGCGGCTAGGTTTCGGGAGTAACTATAGTTTTTTGACAGTGTCAAGTATCTTCACGCTCTGGAGTACACAATGGATTTCCTGATTACCTTAATATATTTGTGAAATAAAGAGAGATGATAACAACTGAATGTGTGGACATGCCCAAAATATTGAGTTAGATAATTAACATAAAATTTAAATGTAATTATATATCTGTTTTTGAGAAATAAGAAAATATAAAGGATAGTGTTTGAGGTGTACAAGAATGACACCATTATTATGTAAATGCATGGAGCCAAAAGAGCTCAGAGTTATATAAAACTCGCAGTTAATGCTTTATTGAAGTGAGACTAAGTAAGAATTGTTGGTTTATGTGGAAACCACATGTTTTAAATACAATATTTGTTTTATTATATTTATAATTCCTTGTTCATTTGGAACAAGTAGATGATTATGGGTCAGTAATTAAATTATTAAAGTGTTTGTAGCGCCATTAATTTTATTAATTAAATGTGTTTAAATAGGAGTTGATTTTGTTGTTATTTTTGCAAGTGTATCCTCTAATTAATCCAAAATATGAGAGTCACAGAGTGGGGGGACTTACCGCTGCCCCGAAATTCCGAATTGAGCTACGCTGGTATACTGTGATTGGCATATTTCTTGCTAAAAGGGCACATGGGGGTCGTATAAGTAATGTGCTGGATTAATTACTAGAGGAACACTTAAGACGGTCATTTCATGTCAAGTAAAGTAATGATAGGTGTAGCTACAACGTAAAATATTAACTGACCGCATGGGTCCCTAGAAAGTCATACCGAGCAGCCCTGTAATATATTATCAACCCCCTAGCAAACCTTACTTTTTGGCGCCCAGTACGCAGGGCTGAGTTTTCCTAGGGAAAACCCGAGTTTTTCTCGAAAAATCAAAATTTTCATTTTTGAAAAAAAAAATGGTTTTTCGAAATTTTGAATTTTAAATACTTCCATAAAGGTTTTATGAAATTGAATAAGAGTATCAAAAGGGTACGTTGTAAGTGAATACCCGTACCAAAGTAAAATTTTAAAGAAATTGGGACACACTGATTCAGAGTATAATCTCTCAAGCATGTACTATTGTGGTGGCATTAGTGGCCCACTGTATTCTCATAAGATGGCATTGAGTGAAGAGATGCAACGGCTTTTGGAGGCCATAAACAATAAGTTGGATAGCCAACAGACTGAAAATAAAGAAGGGTTAGGAGCTATAAACAATGCATTGAGTCTCCAAAAGGATGAAAATAACAAAGTGTTCGAATCCATAAATGAGAGTTTGAATAAGTTGGACAGCCAACAGGAGAAGAATAACCAAAGGTTAGGATCCATGAATGAGAGTTTAGAGTCACTAAAAACTGATAGTGCTAATATGGGAACTAAATTAGTAGATATCGAAACTAACTGTGTAACAATGAACAATGAAGTAAAGGCTGAGATAGATAAAATAAATAACAAGTTCCAAGGTTTTGACACTAAGTTTGTGGACAAGTTAACTGAGTTAAAAGGGGAAATCACAATTAAAATTGAAAATGAAAACAAAGCACTTCAGTCAGGATTGCAAGACCAAATAAATATCTTGACGGATAGCACGGAAAAATCCCAAACAGCATGTCAAGGAAATTTTGAAATTTTGAATAAAAGTTTGAGTTCCATGGAAACTAAATTGAGTAATATGGAGGGAAATGTAAAAGCATGTGAGGAGAAACTTGTAACCCAGATCCAAGGTGTGCAGAAAGAATTGAAAGCTCAGATAGAATCTAACAAGGATATTTGTGAACGTTCCCGGGATGAAATAAAACAAAGCGTGAATGAGCTAGGAGATAGATTTAAAGGGGTTGAGAAAAAAATGGGAGAACTTGAGGGAAAGGTCAATGAAGTTCAAACTGAGGTAACTGAGATGAAAAATCAAAATATAAAGGACGCGCGGGATATGAAAGGTCAATTTGAGCTGTTTACCGGGCAGGTAGATGATAACTTAAAGAAGTATGAGGGTGAAATAAATCGAAGATTAGGTATCTACGAGGGGCATCTCCAGGGTGAAAGAAAACAACGAGAGGACGAAAAGAAGGATAACACCCATAAAATAAATGAAATAAGTCAGGGTATTAATGAGGTTCAGGAGACCATCGGAACATTAAAGGTTCATGTAGGAAAAACCAATAAGGAAGTAAATCAGGTCCAAGATGAAATGATGAAATTGTATAAGAGTCAAGAGAAAACTGAGGGAAAGCTTGAAGGAATTAAAGTAGATATGGTTAAAGGACGAAAAGAAGTGGAGAAGCAAATAAAGGAGATACGAGAAGGCCTGGAGACCATAGGTGACGTGAAACCAGAAATTAAAGACCAACAGGCTAAGATCATTAAGAAAGAGGTAGAAGACCAAATAAATGAATTCAGGGATAGCTTCAGGGATGAGAAATTCCAACTCAAAAAGGTAGAGGAAGATATTAAAAGGAATCAAGAAAGAATTCAGGATGAATTAAGATCCCGATTGGAGAGGACTGAACATAAGAATAGTCAAATGGAAATCCAACTCATGGCAAATGAAGAAAGTGCCCGAAGAGAAAGGAAGTTAGAATTCGAAAATCAGGAGGAGTTTCCAAAGACAGGATGGGTAGATTCTCGTGAGCAAGGCACAGATACGGAGAGGGACTTAGGAGGGGAGAGCCCTTATAAGAACCCAGGATATCCAATGGCGATGTCAACCCCGTACACGAATCAGACAAATGGCCAAATAATAAACATTATTAAATCCAATGAGGATAGACCAGTAAAGTTTACGGGTAATAACATGTCTATTACTCCAAAATACTGGCTAAAAGAAGTGGCAGAGTATCTCAACGAAATGAAGGTTCCTCAGGATCGGAGACTGAGAGCTATTGAAAAGCTGTTGGCAGGTGATTGTCTCACCTGGTTCAGAAGCTTCAGATACACCTTTGATACGGTGGAAGGCTTTAGGGAAGCATTTTTAAAAAGATATTGGGCAGCAGATGTCCAAGAAAATTTAAGGCTAGATCTGTACTCTAGGAAGTACAGCACAAATGCACCTACTAAATACTCGGAAATTTTCACCGCTCAGCTGTGTAAATTCCGCGAACTGGATATTGCTCCGGCAGAAAACGACCTGTGTGCTGCCATTGCAAGACAGCTTCCATATGAGATTCAGAGGCTGCTAATCTCATCCAAAGCCAGAAGTGCTGTGGAAGTGGAGAGTGTATTACGTCAATTAGATATGACGACTTCGCACGTAACTCCTCGGCATCAAAGACAAACTGAGCAAGTACACATGGCCAGCAGTCAGGAAACAGGAGAAAAACCAGCGACCAGGAATCAGTCCACCAGTACGGATACTCAAGGACTAGATCGAGAGTATGGGCACCAGGAGCCTAGAAGGATACAGCCATATTACAGGGGAGGATATCGAGGAAGAAATCCTAGAACTACGGGTTATAGGCAACAGGAAAGCCGACCCTATAACAATAACCATCAAAGGCCGGACAACAGAAAGAAATGGGAGAATTATCCCAGAAGGAATGTAAGGCCAGACGATAGGGATGATGAATATCGGGCCGAAATAGAAGAAAGATATCAGGAGAGTCTTCGTTATATGAACGAAAGACCAGATGAACCTGTTAGGCAAAAAGTCCGTTGGAGTGAGGCAATCAAGAACCGGAAATCACCCGACCGTCTAGACGGAGCTCAAAGCTTGGAATTACAAGCTCAGCTAAAGAATGAGGGAAAAGGGAGCCCTCAGGATAAAAAAAACTCCAAATTTAAATTGTCAAAAGTGGAAACATACCAGGAGCTGGGAGGAGGTAGAAATTGTAAATTGGATAGCCAGACCAGATGAGCTAATTAACGAGGATGTGGAAGGAATCCCACCTGTTAAAAGAGAACTACCTATAATTATGCTTAGGATAGAAGGATTACTGGTCAGAGCATTGATTGATACTGGATCCACAATAAGTCTTATTACACAAACCCTTTTAAATGAATTGGAAACAAGGGGCCGAGTATTAAAGATTCCCACATCAAGTGTAAAGATTAAGGGAATTATCCCTGAAAAATCTTTGACATGTAAATTTCAGGTATACATTGATCTGATCATGGGTAACGCTGAAATTTCGCAGTGCTTTTTGCTGGTAAATCAATTACCGTATAATGTCATATTAGGTATTGATTTTATCCGTGAGAACAAGGTCATTATAGACCTAGCGCAAAACTGCATTAGAGTTCAAAGAGAGGATGTGGATGAGCAAAACATTAATCTACAGGAACAGGATGCGAAAATAGAAGAGCAGGTATGGCATATGGAAGAAGTGATTGAGGAAGATTATAAGGACATAGAAAAGATATTTGAAGTCCTCAACATAGAACTCGAAGATAATGTGGAAAATGAGTTCGAGACCAACCTGTCAGGAAAAGTGGAGGAAGCTAAAGTCAGCCTCGAAATTAAGGAACAGTTAAAGAAATTATTATTGGATTATAGGGACGTATTTGATTCCAAGCCAGGGAAGATTGAAAATTTTAAATACGCGTTCCAAGTCAATGATTGGGCACCGTTCAAACAAAAACCATACCCGGTTGCGGAAAAACATTACCCACAAACGAAGAAAACACTGCAGGAGATGATGAATGCAGGTGTTATAGAAAAGATGGCGACACCATATGTTAGTCCATTAGTGATTGTGAGTAAACCGGATGGCTCAGTAAGGGTGTGTTTAGATGCCAGAAATTTAAATGCAAAAATCATACCAGAAAATGATTCAGCACCACCCATAAAAGAAATACTGAGGAAGTTCAAAGGCAAGAAGATTTTTACGAATATTGACATGACTTCTTCGTATCATCATCTCGAACTGGAAGAGAAAACCAGCTTGTTGACTGGATTTCAGTTCGACCAACAAACATACTGCTTTAGAAGATGTCCGTTTGGATTAAAGACTACAGGATCTGCATTAATAAGAGCGCTTGATCGAAACCTGTCAGAGGAAGTGAAAGATTGCACTATCCGATACGTAGATGACATTTTGCTTACCTCGGAGAACATTGAGGAACATTTAGAAAATTTGAGGAAATTATTGGAAGAATTAAGAAGGGCAAATTTTAAAATAAATTTAAAGAAGTCGAATTTTTGTCAAAGGCAAGTGACATTTTTAGGGCATGTGATTGACAAGGATGGTGTTAAACCAAATCCATGCAAATTGGAATCGATAAGGGATTTTCCAAGGCCTTTGAAAGTGAAGAACGTTCGCCAGTTTTTGGGATTGATTGGGTTCTTCTCAGGACATTGTCCATCATACACCAAAACTGTTGCACCACTACAGGACCTTCTGAAGAAGGGGGGCAAGTGGAAATGGACGGAGGAAGCAGAAAAAGCATTTGTAGAGGCCAAGGAAATGCTCTTAAATTACGTGAAGCTAGGATATCCTGATTTTAATCAGAGATTTATCATACAAACAGACGCATCCCAGATTGGAATAGGGGCAATGCTATATCAGGAGAACCCGGAAAACCCTGATAAGAAGAACTATCTAGCTTTCACAAGTAGGAGACTGAAACCACACGAGAAAAATTATACGATCAGCGAGATCGAGCTGTTAGCGATATTGCACGCGTTGCAATATTGGCGGAAGATCGTATATGGGTTTCAGGTCATTCTAAGAACGGATCATAAAGCCTTAACCTTTTTGATGAAGACTGATTTATCCAGTCAAAGGTTGATGCGTTGGGCTTTATACATTCAACAATTTGATGTCAAGATAGAGTACTGCCCAGGAAAGGAAAACATAGTTCCAGACTACTTAAGTAGACAGCCAGAGTCCACAGAAGAGGAAGTAATGGCTATAGATTTGGAAGACAGGGATCAGCGTACTCTTAATGAGTTAAGAAGCATTAGTCAAAGACAACGGGAGGATCCATGGATGAACATGCTCATATCTTTCCTTGAGGGAAGCTTGATAAGAGGAACACCAGCGTACACGGAAGCTGAGAAGATAGCACAAGACTACACGTTTTATAATGGATTGTTATATAAGTTTGTGGACTCTGACCATACAAAATTAAGGATTGTTGTACCTGCAAATTTGCAGAGGAAAATAGTATGGTTAGCCCATAGATCGTTCGGACATATGGGAGTCGACAAAACAGTCTCGATGCTGAAAGAAGCATTTGTATGGCCGAGACTGAGAGAAACTGTAAGGGACACGCTAAAGACATGTGATCTATGTCAAAGGATCAAACCTAATGCATTTCTGATGAGACAGAAGCCTATACCATTGTTGCCCGAAAGGCCCGGCCAAATCATATCTATCGATAATTTTGGACCTTTGCCAAAGGCAAGAAGAGGAAATCGACACATAATGGTGGCTATGGATGTCTTCACTAAAATGGTTGTCCTTGCTCCCATACAGAAGACTAGTACCAAACAGGTGTTAAAACGACTTAAAGAAAAAGTGATACCGATTCTGGGGAAACCTGAGAATTTGTTGTCGGATCACGGCAGTTGTTTCACCAGTGTAGAGTTCAGACGAGAATTAGAAAGACTTGGAATACGTCAGATTTTGTCAAGTATTCGCCATCCTGAGGCAAATCCTGTAGAAAGAGTGATGAGAGAGACGGCCAAGTACTGTAGAATATACTGTGCCGAAGAAAATTGGAAGTGGATAGATATCTTGGATATTATCGAATTTTGTATAAATAATACAATCCATGAATCCACAGGAGAGATACCCATAACGTTACATCGGAATGAGCAACCAGAAAGACCTTGGAGTCTGGTAATTCCTAGGCCAGCAGACGCTCAGCCTGGAAGAGATGTACGAATTAGAAGAGCCTTTGAGCATCTAAAAGCTCAAGCCGACAGGAGGCAGAGAAGAAATAGGCATAAGAGGTATCATCGACCATTATTAGCAGGAGAAATGGTGTTAGTAAAAAGACCAGCCATTTCGGATCCAGGGAACCGTGTGTACAAGAAGTTCCAGAAAATGTACCACGGACCATATCAAATAATCAGAGATTTGAGGAATAACGCATATAGAATTCGGCACTGTGAAACGGATCATGAAGTGACCATGAATTCAGCAAATTTGAAATTATACTACCCTCCCGAAGATTTTGATGTAGAAAATGAACAAGCCCTGGTTATGGAAACATGTAGGGATGAATCCGCTTTTGACATAAACAAGAATAAGGAAGAAATAGGAAATAGAGCTCAAGCATTCGAGTGCGAATGCGAATTGGAGAAATTATATTGGGAAATTAAAGAAATAATTGAATTTATTGAAGAAGAAAATTCAAATTTAAGAAAAGAGAATGATGAAATAAGGAAACGGGTAGGGATAGACCACACCCGTAAGGAAGAATGAGGTTCTGGGGACTTAAAGACCAGACAAATAAAGAAAGAAAGAAAGAAAGGGTAGGGACAGAGCATACCCGACCTACACAATTACCGGATACGACTTTAAAGAAGTAAAAACAATGGAAGGTACGGACAACGTTATGATGGCTTCGACGAATAAAGAAATACAAATTTAATTGAAATAAATTTCCTCAAAAATTTTCGAAAATTTATTTACCTAAGGAGGGGAGAGATGAACCCATGTGCCATCAGGTCCATGGATGGTCGAATCCATGCATTTGAGGAAGAAATCAAAGAAACGTACAGTTTCTAATGTACTTTAAAGGAAGATCAAGCTAGGAGGCCAGCATAAGGTTGTGCAACTAACGAGGACCAAGTGTTCAAGAGGATGATATCACCCCTCTTGACATTCTGAAGGGAGCGAGTCACGAGTATTAATAACCGAGTGGAAATTTCCCAGGATTAAACAAGGAAGCCTGAATCGGAAATCAAGCTGACGTTGCTGTAAAATGACAACACCGCATATGCGCCAGAAGAGGAATAATTAAAATTAACACGTTTACGAGCATAATAATGAGTAAACAAGTACAGTACAGTGAATCATTTTGAATGTGAGATTTTTCAGTAAAGAGAAACCATTTAATAATTGCGCAGAAAAAAACTGCTAACGTAAGACGACGTCATTGGGGAAGTACCACGGCCTGTGTGGAGGGGATAGAGCAAAAGAAATGCAACACCCACACAATTGTGGACGAGAAATTAATTAATATCTCCGAATTGCACGATCGATTCTTAGGTGCAATGAGATTATGTGACATTGAGAAGACGAGCTCTCGGAAGGTATAATTTTTATATTTGTGGCACCATTATTTTAGAAGTTGACCACAGAAAAGGCTAGAGTCTTATTTTTTTGTAGTAAAATAGTATAAAGCTTCGGGCTTTACCAAGCCAAACAGGCAGTCATTCCGACAGTCCGTGAGGGGACGTGACGCTGGATCATCAGCACATCAGTATTCAGACAGCCGTGTGGGGCGTAACTCTGCGTCACATCGAAAACAGCTACCAGTACTCCTTGAGGGGAGAAACGCTGTGTTACACCGCAGAAGTAATATCCGATAGCCACAGGCGTCGCAGTATTAACGACTTGCTTGCCTCCATAAGGAGTGGTCAAGAAGAAATTTAAAGTATCGCCGTATTGAAATATTAGGAAAATCCTAGTTACAGGATTTAGGCCCGACTGTATACAAGTTATAGTGAAAGTTCGTAAGATATAGTCAGAGCAGGCTGCGAACGTCGGACTTAAAGGCGATAGGTCGTTAAATAGACGGACGAATAGATCATAACGTACAGAAGTACCGTACCAGAAAGATAAACTGATATTTAAATTAAAGAACCCGAAAAGGGAAGAACAGAATAAGGTTCGGAACGTATATCAGAAACGTAGGAGTGCTAAAAACAGTTCCAATAAAGAAGATAGGAGACTATAAACATTATCTCCAGAAAGCAGGCGAACTATTCTAAAAGTACTAGAATCGAGAAGTACTAGCTGCTATAAACTAAATCTACAGGTCACTGAGGAGACCTCGATCCGAATAGACTTTCGCTAGGATCGATTGACAGATCTACAAAGAAGCCGTTCAAGCTAGATAAATAGCCGGTCATCCAGGATAGGAGTAGCAGAATTTGGACTCCAGGGAACAGTAGATGTTTCGAGACTTTCGCATTCTGCAGGATAGGAAGCCGACATCGAATAAATTTCACCCTTGGGAACGGGAATTTAAGAAGATCACGTGTGATAGGCTCAGAAATACGGCCTAGTGATCGAGAATTGTGAAGTGTAAAATAATCAAGATTGTGTGTTAATAATATTTTTAGTGTTTATTATGTGTTCAAAAGGGACACATCAGTGTATAAAAATGTCGTCAATGTTAAGTGTTTTAAATATATGTCAAAAAGTGTTTATACATAAGATGAATTCCTTTAATATGGAGTAAAAAGTTCAAAGTGGGCCCAAAATGAAGCACCGCACAAGAATAAAGATCATGGGACGATCTTAAAACATGTGAGTACTAAATTCATTCTATTTTGGTGTCAGAAATTGGTTGTGTACAAGTCCACCGGAGTTTTTGAGTAAAAGGGATGTGTTTTAATAAAAAAAAATACTGAATAAGCAAGAACGCGGTCTGAACAATAATAGAAAATTTGAGAAATTATAAATAATTATGTAAAGAATAAATCCCGTAGAGGAAATATGTGAATAAAGGGTTAATGTATTTAACAAATGTCATAAGAGCAAGCGAAATATCACTAATTATCATGAAAGATATTGATATAAAGTAAAGTTGAGATATGAAAGAAATAGCTTTTGAGCTTGTGTAAAGAATAAAGATAATAATAATAATTAAATATGGAAATGTTAAATAAAGATCAAATAAATTGATATGAACATAAGAGCGTTAAAGCCTTAACATATGTGTAAGATATGATGTTCAATGGAATATTTTAAAAAGGGAGCGATTTATCGGCAACGGAAATGATTAATATGAGAATTAAAATAATATGAATTGTTACTAATGAGATTTATCAGTTCTTGGGAAGACAATTCGGCTTAAAATAATGCATAGCGCATAATGAGCGCAAATAATATTAAAATGTCACGCTAGGAACGCGTAGTGGTTAAAATACTTGGTAAATTACTTATGGAGGGTAGTTGATTGCAGTGAATTGATAATTGTATAAGTCCTCTATTTGTGACATAGTATCACGAGGCATTGTGTATGTATTTAAAAAGGGAGCTAATATATGGTATTATTGAGCGTATGTCATATGGGCCACGGCCGACTTTAAATCGCATTTTGTATAAGTCCTCTGTAAGGGAATGGTTCCCGAGGCACGTGAAGAGATTCGAACGCAGAATCGTCTTATGATAAAAGCCCCTTTATTCTTCGTCGTCGTATGTGTATTAATCTTCCCAATCAATGAGGACCCTCTCATAATTAATAAATGCCAAGGTTACGAAAATGGTCTTTGAACCAAAGAATAGTTGTTTGAATGAATACGGTACAGTAAAGACCGGTCTCTCCCCAGAACTGAATATAATGTGAAGGTTTGTTTTGAAAGCCTTGGAAATAAGATACTAACGTGGGCTAGACAAGGAGTCGCCGTCACCTCTCGTGTCATAAATCGCGCCCGAGTAGAAGGGTCTAGCTCTCTTAAAGCGAGAGGGACCAGAGACCGTCTCGTAAGATGTTGTAAAGAGAAATGAATACACCAGGAGTGTTTAAAGTTGTTAACGACCCGGGCGTTGAACCGAGGTCCTTGTAGATGGATATTTTCGTTTGCCTGTTCAGATCGTAGTTTCTTATATGATAATGGTCTTATAAGACATAAGAGATAAATAACAATCCCTATTGTAATGATGTATGGACGTGGGATACCACGAGTTGATTGAAGGCGGCTAGGTTTCGGGAGTAACTATAGTTTTTTGACAGTGTCAAGTATCTTCACGCTCTGGAGTACACAATGGATTTCCTGATTACCTTAATATATTTGTGAAATAAAGAGACATGATAACAACTGAATGTGTGGACATGCCCAAAATATTGAGTTAGATAATTAACATAAAATTTAAATGTAATTATATATCTGTTTTTGAGAAATAAGAAAATATAAAGGATAGTGTTTGAGGTGTACAAGAATGACACCATTATTATGTAAATGCAAGGAGCCAAAAGAGCTCAGAGTTATATAAAACTCGCAGTTAATGCTTTATGGAAGTGAGACTAAGTAAGAATTGTTGGTTTATGTGGAAACCACATGTTTTAAATACAATATTTGTTTTATTATATTTATAATTCCTTGTTCATTTGGAACAAGTAGATGCTTATGGGTCAGTAATTAAATTATTAAAGTGTTTGTAGCGCCATTAATTTTATTAATTAAATGTGTTTAAATAGGAGTTGATTTTGTTGTTATTTTTGCAAGTGTATCCTCTAATTAATCCAAAATATGTGTGTCACAGAGTGGGGGGACTTACCGCTGCCCCGAAATTCCGAATTGAGCTACGCTGGTATACTGTGATTGGCATATTTCTTGCTAAAAGGGCACATGCGGGTCGTATAAGTAATGTGCTGGATTAATTACTAGAGGAACACTTAAGACGGTCATTTCATGTCAAGTAAAGTAATGATAGGTGTAGCTACAACGTAAAATATTAACTGACCGCATGGGTCCCTAGAAACTCATACCGAGCAGCCCTGTAATATATTATCAACCCCCTAGCAAACCTTACTTTTTGGGGCCCAGTACGCAGGGCTGAGTTTTCCTAGGGAAAACCCGAGTTTTTCTCGAAAAATCAAAATTTTCATTTTTGAAAAAAAAAAATGGTTTTTCGAAATTTTGAATTTTAAATACTTCCATAAAGGTTTTATGAAATTGAATAAGAGTATCAAAAGGGTACGTTGTAAGTGAATACCCGTACCAAAGTAAAATTTTAAAGAAATTGGGACACACTGATTCAGAGTATCATCTCTCAAGCATGTACTAGTGTGGTGGCATTAGTGGCCCACTGTATTCTCATAAGATGGCATTTAGTGAAGAGATGCAACGGCTTTTGGAGGCCATAAACA
The DNA here is from genome assembly GCA_946902985.2 of Meconema thalassinum. Taxonomy (NCBI): domain Eukaryota; kingdom Metazoa; phylum Arthropoda; class Insecta; order Orthoptera; family Tettigoniidae; genus Meconema; species Meconema thalassinum. The sequence continues at coordinate 1,320,633,127 of OX336389.2, read as the reverse complement.
ATAAGTTGGATAGCCAACAGACTGAAAATAAAGAAGGGTTAGGAGCTATAAACAATACATTGAGTCTCCAAAAGGATGAAAATAACAAAGTGTTCGAATCCATAAATGAGAGTTTGAATAAGTTGGACAGCCAACAGGAGAAGAATAACCGAAGGTTAGGATCCATGAATGAGAGTTTAGAGTCACTAAAAACTGATAGTGCTAATATGGGAACTAAATTAGTAGATATCGAAACTAACTGTGTAACAATGAACAATGAAGTAAAGGCTGAGATAGATAAAATAAATAACAAGTTCCAAGGTTTTGACACTAAGTTTGTGGACAAGTTAACTGAGTTAAAAGGGGAAATCACAATTAAAATTGAAAATGAAAACAAAGCACTTCAGTCAGGATTGCAAGACCAAATAAATATCTTGACGGATAGCACGGACAAATCCCAAACAGCATGTCAAGGAAATTTTGAAATTTTGAATAAAAGTTTGAGTTCCATGGAAACTAAATTGAGTAATATGGAGGGAAATGTAAAAGCATGTGAGGAGAAACTTGCAACCCAGATCCAAGGTGTGCAGAAAGAATTGAAAGCTCAGATAGAATCTAACAAGGATATTTGTGAACGTTCCCGGGATGAAATAAAACAAAGCGTGAATGAGCTAGGAGATAGATTTAAAGGGGTTGAGAAAAAAATGGGAGAACTTGAGGGAAAGGTCAATGAAGTTCAAACTGAGGTAACTGAGATGAAAAATCAAAATATAAAGGACGCGCGGGATATGAAAGGTCAATTTGAGCTGTTTACCGGGCAGGTAGATGATAACTTAAAGAAGTATGAGGGTGAAATAAATCGAAGATTAGGTATCTACGAGGGGCATCTCCAGGGTGAAAGAAAACAACGAGAGGACGAAAAGAAGGATAACACCCATAAAATAAATGAAATAAGTCAGGGTATTAATGAGGTTCAGGAGACCATCGGAACATTAAAGGTTCATGTAGGAAAAACCAATAAGGAAGTAAATCAGGTCCAAGATGAAATGATGAAATTGTATAAGAGTCAAGAGAAAACTGAGGGAAAGCTTGAAGGAATTAAAGTAGATATGGTTAAAGGACGAAAAGAAGTGGAGAAGCAAATAAAGGAGATACGAGAAGGCCTGGAGACCATAGGTGACGTGAAACCAGAAATTAAAGACCAACAGGCTAAGATCATTAAGAAAGAGGTAGAAGACCAAATAAATGAATTCAGGGATAGCTTCAGGGATGAGAAATTCCAACTCAAAAAGGTAGAGGAAGATATTAAAAGGAATCAAGAAAGAATTCAGGATGAATTAAGATCCCGATTGGAGAGGACTGAACATAAGAATAGTCAAATGGAAATCCAACTCATGGCAAATGAAGAAAGTGCCCGAAGAGAAAGGATGTTAGAATTCGAAAATCAGGAGGAGTTTCCAAAGACAGGATGGGTAGATTCTCGTGAGCAAGGCACAGATACGGAGAGGGACTTAGGAGGGGAGAGCCCTTATAAGAACCCAGGATATCCAATGGCGATGTCAACCCCGTACACGAATCAGACAAATGGCCAAATAATAAACATTATTAAATCCAATGAGGATAGACCAGTAAAGTTTACGGGTAATAACATGTCTATTACTCCAAAATACTGGCTAAAAGAAGTGGCAGAGTATCTCAACGAAATGAAGGTTCCTCAGGATCGGAGACTGAGAGCTATTGAAAAGCTGTTGGCAGGTGATTGTCTCACCTGGTTCAGAAGCTTCAGATACACCTTTGATACGGTGGAAGGCTTTAGGGAAGCATTTTTAAAAAGATATTGGGCAGCAGATGTCCAAGAAAATTTAAGGCTAGATCTGTACTCTAGGAAGTACAGCACAAATGCACCTACTAAATACTCGGAATTTTTCACCGCTCAGCTGTGTAAATTCCGCGAACTGGATATTGCTCCGGCAGAAAACGACCTGTGTGCTGCCATTGCAAGACAGCTTCCATATGAGATTCAGAGGCTGCTAATCTCATCCAAAGCCAGAAGTGCTGTGGAAGTGGAGAGTGTATTACGTCAATTAGATATGACGACTTCGCACGTAACTCCTCGGCATCAAAGACAAACTGAGCAAGTACACATGGCCAGCAGTCAGGAAACAGGAGAAAAACCAGCGACCAGGAATCAGTCCACCAGTACGGATACTCAAGGACTAGATCGAGAGTATGGGCACCAGGAGCCTAGAAGGATACAGCCATATTACAGGGGAGGATATCGAGGAAGAAATCCTAGAACTACGGGTTATAGGCAACAGGAAATCCGACCCTATAACAATAACCATCAAAGGCCGGACAACAGAAAGAAATGGGAGAATTATCCCAGAAGGAATGTAAGGCCAGACGATAGGGATGATGAATATCGGGCCGAAATAGAAGAAAGATATCAGGAGAGTCTTCGTTATATGAACGAAAGACCAGATGAACCTGATAGGCAAAAAGTCCGTTGGAGTGAGGCAATCAAGAACCGGAAATCACCCGACCGACTAGACGGAGCTCAAAGCTTGGAATTACAAGCTCAGCTAAAGAATGAGGGAAAAGGGAGCCCTCAGGATAAAAAAAAACTCCAAATTTAAATTGTCAAAAGTGGAAACATACCAGGAGCTGGGAGGAGGTAGAAATTGTAAATTGGATAGCCAGACCAGATGAGCTAATTAACGAGGATGTGGAAGGAATCCCACCTGTTAAAAGAGAACTACCTATAATTATGCTTAGGATAGAAGGATTACTGGTCAGAGCATTGATTGATACTGGATCCACAATAAGTCTTATTACACAAACCCTTTTAAATGAATTGGAAACAAGGGACCGAGTATTAAAGATTCCCACATCAAGTGTAAAGATTAAGGGAATTATCCCTGAAAAATCTTTGACATGTAAATTTCAGGTATACATTGATCTGATCATGGGTAACGCTGAAATTTCGCAGTGCTTTTTGCTGGTAAATCAATTACCGTATAATGTCATATTAGGTATTGATTTTATCCGTGAGAACAAGGTCATTATAGACCTAGCGCAAAACTGCATTAGAGTTCAAAGAGAGGATGTGGATGAGCAAAACATTAATCTACAGGAACAGGATGCGAAAATAGAAGAGCAGGTATGGCATATGGAAGAAGTGATTGAGGAAGATTATAAGGACATAGAAAAGATATTTGAAGTCCTCAACATAGAACTCGAAGATAATGTGGAAAATGAGTTCGAGACCAACCTGTCAGGAAAAGTGGAGGAAGCTAAAGTCAGCCTCGAAATTAAGGAACAGTTAAAGAAATTATTATTGGATTATAGGGACGTATTTGATTCCAAGCCAGGGAAGATTGAAAATTTTAAATACGCGTTCCAAGTCAATGATTGGGCACCGTTCAAACAAAAACCATACCCGGTTGCGGAAAAACATTACCCACAAACGAAGAAAACACTGCAGGAGATGATGAATGCAGGTGTTATAGAAAAGATGGCGACACCATATGTTAGTCCATTAGTGATTGTGAGTAAACCGGATGGCTCAGTAAGGGTGTGTTTAGATGCCAGAAATTTAAATGCAAAAATCATACCAGAAAATGATTCAGCACCACCCATAAAAGAAATACTGAGGAAGTTCAAAGGCAAGAAGATTTTTACGAATATTGACATGACTTCTTCGTATCATCATCTCGAACTGGAAGAGAAAATCAGCTTGTTGACTGGATTTCAGTTCGACCAACAAACATACTGCTTTAGAAGATGTCCGTTTGGATTAAAGACTACAGGATCTGCATTAATAAGAGCGCTTGATCGAAACCTGTCAGAGGAAGTGAAAGATTGCACTATCCGATACGTAGATGACATTTTGCTTACCTCGGAGAACATTGAGGAACATTTAGAAAATTTGAGGAAATTATTGGAAGACTTAAGAAGGGCAAATTTTAAAATAAATTTAAAGAAGTCGAATTTTTGTCAAAGGCAAGTGACATTTTTAGGGCATGTGATTGACAAGGATGGTGTTAAACCAAATCCATGCAAATTGGAATCGATAAGGGATTTTCCAAGGCCTTTGAAAGTGAAGAACGTTCGCCAGTTTTTGGGATTGATTGGGTTCTTCTCAGGACATTGTCCATCATACACCAAAACTGTTGCACCACTACAGGACCTTCTGAAGAAGGGGGGCAAGTGGAAATGGACGGAGGAAGCAGAAAAAGCATTTGTAGAGGCCAAGGAAATGCTCTTAAATTACGTGAAGCTAGGATATCCTGATTTTAATCAGAGATTTATCATACAAACAGACGCATCCCAGATTGGAATAGGGGCAATGCTATATCAGGAGAACCCGGAAAACCCTGATAAGAAGAACTATCTAGCTTTCACAGGAGACTGAAACCACACGAGAAAAATTATACGATCAGCGAGATCGAGCTGTTAGCGATATTGCACGCGTTGCAATATTGGCGGAAGATCGTATATGGGTTTCAGGTCATTCTAAGAACGGATCATAAAGCCTTAACCTTTTTGATGAAGACTGATTTATCCAGTCAAAGGTTGATGCGTTGGGCTTTATACATTCAACAATTTGATGTCAAGATAGAGTACTGCCCAGGAAAGGAAAACATAGTTCCAGACTACTTAAGTAGACAGCCAGAGTCCACAGAAGAGGAAGTAATGGCTATAGATTTGGAAGACAGGGATCAGCGTACTCTTAATGAGTTAAGAAGCATTAGTCAAAGACAACGGGAGGATCCATGGATGAACATGCTCATATCTTTCCTTGAGGGAAGCTTGATAAGAGGAACACCAGCGTACACGGAAGCTGAGAAGATAGCACAAGACTACACGTTTTATAATGGATTGTTATATAAGTTTGTGGACTCTGACCATACAAAATTAAGGATTGTTGTACCTGCAAATTTGCAGAGGAAAATAGTATGGTTAGCCCATAGATCGTTCGGACATATGGGAGTCGACAAAACAGTCTCGATGCTGAAAGAAGCATTTGTATGGCCGAGACTGAGAGAAACTGTAAGGGACACGCTAAAGACATGTGATCTATGTCAAAGGATCAAACCTAATGCATTTCTGATGAGACAGAAGCCTATACCATTGTTGCCCGAAAGGCCCGGCCAAATCATATCTATCGATAATTTTGGACCTTTGCCAAAGGCAAGAAGAGGAAATCGACACATAATGGTGGCTATGGATGTCTTCACTAAAATGGTTGTCCTTGCTCCCATACAGAAGACTAGTACCAAACAGGTGTTAAAACGACTTAAAGAAAAAGTGATACCGATTCTGGGGAAACCTGAGAATTTGTTGTCGGATCACGGCAGTTGTTTCACCAGTGTAGAGTTCAGACGAGAATTAGAAAGACTTGGAATACGTCAGATTTTGTCAAGTATTCGCCATCCTGAGGCAAATCCTGTAGAAAGAGTGATGAGAGAGACGGCCAAGTACTGTAGAATATACTGTGCCGAAGAAAATTGGAAGTGGATAGATATCTTGGATATTATCGAATTTTGTATAAATAATACAATCCATGAATCCACAGGAGAGATACCCATAACGTTACATCGGAATGAGCAACCAGAAAGACCTTGGAGTCTGGTAATTCCTAGGCCAGCAGACGCTCAGCCTGGAAGAGATGTACGAATTAGAAGAGCCTTTGAGCATCTAAAAGCTCAAGCCGACAGGAGGCAGAGAAGAAATAGGCATAAGAGGTATCATCGACCATTATTAGCAGGAGAAATGGTGTTAGTAAAAAGACCAGCCATTTCGGATCCAGGGAACCGTGTGTACAAGAAGTTCCAGAAAATGTACCACGGACCATATCAAATAATCAGAGATTTGAGGAATAACGCATATAGAATTCGGCACTGTGAAACGGATCACGAAGTGACCATGAATTCAGCAAATTTGAAATTATACTACCCTCCCGAAGATTTTGATGTAGAAAATGAACAAGCCCTGGTTATGGAAACATGTAGGGATGAATCCGCTTTTGACATAAACAAGAATAAGGAAGAAATAGGAAATAGAGCTCAAGCATTCGAGTGCGAATGCGAATTGGAGAAATTATATTGGGAAATTAAAGAAATAATTGAATTTATTGAAGAAGAAAATTCAAATTTAAGAAAAGAGAATGATGAAATAAGGAAACGGGTAGGGATAGACCACACCCGTAAGGAAGAATGAGGTTCTGGGGACTTAAAGACCAGACAAATAAAGAAAGAAAGAAAGAAAGGGTAGGGACAGAGCATACCCGACCTACACAATTACCGGATACGACTTTAAAGAAGTAAAAACAATGGAAGGTACGGACAACGTTATGATGGCTTCGACGAATAAAGAAATACAAATTTAATTGAAATAAATTTCCTCAAAAATTTTCGAAAATTTATTTACCTAAGGAGGGGAGAGATGAACCCATGTGCCATCAGGTCCATGGATGGTCGAATCCATGCATTTGAGGAAGAAATCAAAGAAACGTACAGTTTCTAATGTACTTTAAAGGAAGATCAAGCTAGGAGGCCAGCATAAGGTTGTGCAACTAACGAGGACCAAGTGTTCAAGAGGATGATATCACCCCTCTTGACATTCTGAAGGGAGCGAGTCACGAGTATTAATAACCGAGTGGAAATTTCCCAGGATTAAACAAGGAAGCCTGAATCGGAAATCAAGCTGACGTTGCTGTAAAATGACAACACCGCATATGCGCCAGAAGAGGAATAATTAAAATTAACACGTTTACGAGCATAATAATGAGTAAACAAGTACAGTACAGTGAATCATTTTGAATGAGAGATTTTTCAGTAAAGAGAAACCATTTAATAATTGCGCAGAAAAAACTGCTAACGTAAGACGACGTCATTGGGGAAGTACCACGGCCTGTGTGGAGGGGATAGAGCAAAAGAAATGCAACACCCACACAATTGTGGACGAGAAATTAATTAATATCTCCGAATTGCACGATCGATTCTTAGGTGCAATGAGATTATGTGACATTGAGAAGACGAGCTCTCGGAAGGTATAATTTTTATATTTGTGGCACCATTATTTTAGAAGTTGACCACAGAAAAGGCTAGAGTCTTATTTTTTTGTAGTAAAATAGTATAAAGCTTCGGGCTTTACCAAGCCAAACAGGCAGTCATTCCGACAGTCCGTGAGGGGACGTGACGCTGGATCATCAGCACATCAGTATTCAGACAGCCGTGTGGGGCGTAACTCTGCGTCACATCGAAAACAGCTACCAGTACTCCTTGAGGGGAGAAACGCTGTGTTACACCGCAGAAGTAATATCCGATAGCCACAGGCGTCGCAGTATTAACGACTTGCTTGCCTCCATAAGGAGTGGTCAAGAAGAAATTTAAAGTATCGCCGTATTGAAATATTAGGAAAATCCTAGTTACAGGATTTAGGCCCGACTGTATACAAGTTATAGTGAAAGTTCGTAAGATATAGTCAGAGCAGGCTGCGAACGTCGGACTTAAAGGCGATAGGTCGTTAAATAGACGGACGAATAGATCATAACGTACAGAAGTACCGTACCAGAAAGATAAACTGATATTTAAATTAAAGAACCCGAAAAGGGAAGAACAGAATAAGGTTCGGAACGTATATCAGAAACGTAGGAGTGCTAAAAACAGTTCCAATAAAGAAGATAGGAGACTATAAACATTATCTCCAGAAAGCAGGCGAACTATTCTAAAAGTACTAGAATCGAGAAGTACTAGCTGCTATAAACTAAATCTACAGGTCACTGAGGAGACCTCGATCCGAATAGACTTTCGCTAGGATCGATTGACAGATCTACAAAGAAGCCGTTCAAGCTAGATAAATAGCCGGTCATCCAGGATAGGAGTAGCAGAATTTGGACTCCAGGGAACAGTAGATGTTTCGAGACTTTCGCATTCTGCAGGATAGGAAGCCGACATCGAATAAATTTCACCCTTGGAAACGGGAATTTAAGAAGATCACGTGTGATAGGCTCAGAAATACGGCCTAGTGATCGAGAATTGTGAAGTGTAAAATAATCAAGATTGTGTGTTAATAATATTTTTAGTGTTTATTATGTGTTCAAAAGGGACACATCAGTGTATAAAAATGTCGTCAATGTTAAGTGTTTTAAATATATGTCAAAAAGTGTTTATACATAAGATGAATTCCTTTAATATGGAGTAAAAAGTTCAAAGTGGGCCCAAAATGAAGCACCGCACAAGAATAAAGATCATGGGACGATCTTAAAACATGTGAGTACTAAATTCATTCTATTTTGGTGTCAGAAATTGGTTGTGTACAAGTCCACCGGAGTTTTTGAGTAAAAGGGATGTGTTTTAATAAAAAAAATACTGAATAAGCAAGAACGCGGTCTGAACAATAATAGAAAATTTGAGAAATTATAAATAATTATGTAAAGAATAAATCCCGTAGAGGAAATATGTGAATAAAGGGTTAATGTATTTAACAAATGTCATAAGAGCAAGCGAAATATCACTAATTATCATGAAAGATATTGAAATAAAGTTAAGTTGAGATATGAAAGAAATAGCTTTTGAGCTTGTGTAAAGAATAAAGATAATAATAATAATTAAATATGGAAATGTTAAATAAAGATCAAATAAATTGATATGAACATAAGAGCGTTAAAGCCTTAACATATGTGTAAGATATGATGTTCAATGGAATATTTTAAAAAGGGAGCGATTTATCGGCAACGGAAATGATTAATATGAGAATTAAAATAATATGAATTGTTACTAATGAGATTTATCAGTTCTTGGGAAGACAATTCGGCTTAAAATAATGCATAGCGCATAATGAGCGCAAATAATATTAAAATGTCACGCTAGGAACGCGTAGTGGTTAAAATACTTGGTAAATTACTTATGGAGGGTAGTTGATTGCAGTGAATTGATAATTGTATAAGTCCTCTATTTGTGACATAGTATCACGAGGCATTGTGTATGTATTTAAAAAGGGAGCTAATATATGGTATTATTGAGCGTATGTCATATGGGCCACGGCCGACTTTAAATCGCATTTTGTATAAGTCCTCTGTAAGGGAATGGTTCCCGAGGCACGTGAAGAGATTCGAACGCAGAATCGTCTTATGATAAAAGCCCCTTTATTCTTCGTCGTCGTATGTGTATTAATCTTCCCAATCAATGAGGACCCTCTCATAATTAATAAATGCCAAGGTTACGAAAATGGTCTTTGAACCAAAGAATAGTTGTTTGAATGAATACGGTACAGTAAAGCCGGGTCTCTCCCCAGAACTGAATATAATGTGAAGGTTTGTTTTGAAAGCCTTGGAAATAAGATACTAACGTGGGCTAGACAAGGAGTCGCCGTCACCCCTCGTGTCATAAATCGCGCCCGAGTAGAAGGGTCTAGCTCTCTTAAAGCGAGAGGGACCAGAGACCGTCTCGTAAGATGTTGTAAAGAGAAATGAATACACCAGGAGTGTTTAAAGTTGTTAACGACCCGGGCGTTGAACCGAGGTCCTTGTAGATGGATATTTTCGTTTGCTTGTTCAGATCGTAGTTTCTTATATGATAATGGTCTTATAAGACATAAGAGATAAATAACAATCCCTATTGTAATGATGTATGGACGTGGGATTCCACGAGTTGATTGAAGGCGGCTAGGTTTCGGGAGTAACTATAGTTTTTTGACAGTGTCAAGTATCTTCACGCTCTGGAGTACACAATGGATTTCCTGATTACCTTAATATATTTGTGAAATAAAGAGACATGATAACAACTGAATGTGTGGACATGCCCAAAATATTGAGTTAGATAATTAACATAAAATTTAAATGTAATTATATATCTGTTTTTGAGAAATAAGAAAATATAAAGGATAGTGTTTGAGGTGTACAAGAATGACACCATTATTATGTAAATGCATGGAGCCAAAAGAGCTCAGAGTTATATAAAACTCGCAGTTAATGCTTTATGGAAGTGAGACTAAGTAAGAATTGTTGGTTTATGTGGAAACCACATGTTTTAAATACAATATTTGTTTTATTATATTTATAATTCCTTGTTCATTTGGAACAAGTAGATGATTATGGGTCAGTAATTAAATTATTAAAGTGTTTGTAGCGCCATTAATTTTATTAATTAAATGTGTTTAAATAGGAGTTGATTTTGTTGTTATTTTTGCAAGTGTATCCTCTAATTAATCCAAAATATGTGAGTCACAGAGTGGGGGGACTTACCGCTGCCCCGAAATTCCGAATTGAGCTACGCTGGTATACTGTGATTGGCATATTTCTTGCTAAAAGGGCACAATATAGTGGTTCTGGTCACTTATAGCTAAACTGTAATAGACATTTTTTTGTTTCTTTATAGGCTACTACGATAAACATTCTCAATGCTATGGGGCAGAACTGCGGATTAGAGAGAAAAAAGCTCACTGAATGACCAATGCATACTCCATTCCGTATCATCAACATTCAAAAAGTGGGCACAATGTATGGTGAACGTGTACTATGTGTTAGTGAAAATTTTCAGACATTCCTTCCTTCACGTTTTAATGAAAAGTCAGAAAGTGTGCTCGAGGATCTAAATCATGGTGGACATTCTCTGTATCTAATTTATGAGGGTATAAAAACAATAGATGTATTGTACGTTTTAACGAATTAAAAAACTCTCATGCTGAATAATAATTAATACTGTTTTTATTTCTTACTACCCCCATCCCCACCCCAGTAGTTTTTAAGAGTTCTACACCCTCCTCCAAATTCCTCCACACTAAATGGTGGCTTCACTCAAAAACAAAAACAAAAAACAAAACAAAAAATGATAAATCATAGCGGCATTCAGTTGTATACATGCACTTTACGTGGAACAACGTTTAATTCCATCTTGGCATTCAAAATCTCACATGTTGCACTTGAAAAGCGAGATATTCTAAAAATTACATTTTCACCCCTAGAAGGGGTAGGTTTTCTTGGGTGGAAATATGTTATGCATTGGAAAGGGGGTGTCAGCCCGAGTTCAATGACACCTCATTTGTCAAAATCCGACCATGGGTTCAGGAAATATCATCAAAAGTGTAGTTAGGCCCTTAAGTTAAGCTAAGGCCGCCATTTTGTTAGGTTAGACTAGCTTAAGTTAACCTACTGCCGCCATCTTGAGTGGAGGAATGTTTTTAATCTGTTATGATTCATTCTTGTGGCTTGAAGACTGAGTGTATGTTACATCTTCATTATCACTTTAACCTCATTACAATACACAGGTATCCCACAAGCGTCAACTACAAATACCTACACTCCGCCTCTCCAAAAGTGATACAATCGTCATCACCATCATCATTAATCATTAAGAGCCATCAACATAAGCCACCAACATAAACCATCAACAAAAGCCATCAACATCCGTCATCAACATAAGCCACCACCATAAGCCACCAACATAAGCCACCAAAATAAGCCATCAACATAAGCCACCACCATAAGCCACCTACATAAGTCACCAACCTAAGACATTAACCTAAGCCATTAACATAAACCATCAACATAGGCCACCAACATAAACCATCAACATATGCCACCACCATAAGCCAACAACATATGTCATCAACATAAGCCACCAACATAAGCTAACAACATAAGTCACCAACTTATGTCATCAACATAATCCACCACCACAATCCGCTAACATTAGCCACCAACATAAGCCATCAACATAAGCCACCACCATAAACCACCTACATAATCCATCAACCTAAGCCATCAACCTAAGACATTAACCTATGCCATTAACATAAACCGTCAACATAGGCCACCAACATAGGCCACCAACATAAACCATCAACATAACCCACCAAAATAAGCCAACAACATATGTCATCAACATAAGCCACCCACATAAGCCACCAACATATGCCACCAATATCATCGTGGATAAAACGTCAACACAACATCATTCTTTCACCACAAGTGTTCATACCTTTGTAGCAGGCGGATCAACTATACAAGTCAGTGGCTACTATGGAATATACTATAACAAATAAAGGTAAACCACGTGCCCTGTATCATGGTTACTCTTATAACTATAAGCGAGAAAATGCGAATGGCATCATATTTTGGCAGTGCTCAAAACAAAGAACAACAAAATGTCTAGGTGATCTGAAAAGTAAACATGGTGAGGTCTTAAGTGTGGGTACTCATCAAAGTGATATACCAAATGAAACACCGTTAGTGCTAACAAAACATGATCAAAAGAACAAGAAAAAGCAAGCCCAACAAAAACATAGTGTTACTCAACATAGTGACTTCTGTGTGAAAAAACATTTATCTCCTCAAAAAGTCATGTTCGGACAGTTGTCAACGTTCAATAAACCGTAACACTATCAAAAGCATCACAGACTCTTCAAGAGGACACTTTCGAAAATGAAAAAAGAAATTGGATAGTTCTAGTGATGTTGAGGATGATAACAATGATGATGATAATGATTGTGACAGTGACTATAATAATTATGAAGATAATATTTATAATGATGATGATGATGATGATAATGATGAAAATGGAGAGGATGAGGGTTTAATGTCTATAAAACCATTGCGGCTTCCCCAGTTTTTAAGAACATTAGTACCTGGAGAAAGTTATAAAAGGATCTACAACAAGCGTTGTGTTTAAAATCTATATCAAACAATGGTAAAGAGATAAAAAGTTTTATTCAGTGTGTAACTATTGTAAAAAAACAACCTTAATGAATAAAAATATTGTATGGGTATTGGCTGTTTTTCTTAATTGCTATCCCCATGTCCCACTATTAATGCAATTGTTAACCATCAACAGTCTCTGACTATGTTCATAAAGAGAGTGCCTTAAACAATACCTTCTGTCTATGGTTTGTGTACCGAGCATCATAATAATGCAATGTGGCCAAGCCATGTTAAGTCAATAGTTATGTCAGGTAAGGGATTCGAACCCTTGCTTCCTTGTACAGAAAATTTGATCTTAAGTTAAACACCTTAACCACTCGACCAACCTGACTGTTACTAATTTAATTAGTCTTGTGGACTTGAGTGTTTAAAAAACTTTTCCCAGTATACATTGATTAAACCACTTGCTTGTTTTGAAATATGGATTTTGTTTTGTTTTACCATAACATTGCTGTTATGAGTCTTGCGAACTTGATGTTAAATATAGGGTTAAAGGCATTTTAAAATAATTTTAGAAAAGCTCTTAGGTATCGTGTCATGGGTTTAGAAATGCATTACTGTTCGTCGGCTAACATTTACCGTTACACAACATTATTTTGGTGAGCTTACATGTTGTTGTTTGAGTCTTTAGTCTTTTGACTGGTTTGCTGCAGATCTCAATGCCCCCCCCCCTGTCCCGAACTAATCGTTTCATCTCTATATAGCTACCACATCCTACATTCAAGACTATCTGTTTAACATATTCTAACCTTGATCTCCCCCTACAAGCTCTTGGGTTCAATTCCTAGCTTTAACACAAAATTTTAAAAGTGGTATGAGGACTAAAACATGTATACTCAGTCTCGGGTGGTCCAAAATAAGTAGAGAGGGTTTGATTCACACCTCAACCGTACAGCACCATGTTTTTATTTTTTTAAATAATGATAGCCATTTGTTCATTTTCACATTTCACACATTGCAATTTGTCAATTTTCAATTTGCATTTCTTTCAAATGTCAGTTTAAAGTTTTTGAATTGCATGATACGGAAATATGGATTTTTCAATTTGTTGTTAACACATTTTATTTTTATTTTGTTTACGTCAAAAGTTCATATTTGCGAAACATGATTTTTTCATTTTAATTTTTTTTAAATGGTGTTAATGTGAGTGTTTGGCCATGGCGATGGTACAGTCTGTCTATGAGTATGCAAAACATAGAGGTCTACTACTACTGCAGGTAAGGCTGTTTTTACTCTCTCTCTTCTTTCTGTGTAGTCATACATCCACACAACCATGCCTGTCTTTGAGAACAAACACACAACCACTCTATTTATCCCCAAAAACATCATTGATATGCACACTCATCCCAAAGAACTTTAATTATACATTTAACATTTACCATTACAAAAATAAATGGTTTCCACCATTTACAATACTATTTACAATTAAAAAAATAAATATTTACAAAATACTAAATCAATTAAAACTACTGGTTACAAAAGCCATGTCTCTAAACAATAAAATGTAGAAATCACACCCCCTCCTCGTGGTTATAACCCCATGGTAGGCTAATGCGTAGGTCATTCGTCTGCACACATTTGTTATCCATCAAGGCAAAAGTGCATTTTCTCTGTTCCACAAGATACGAATTATAGTTGCTGGATTGTATCCTGCACCGTTTATGCGACATAGCTATACCAGTTCATGAAATCGCTAGGTAGTTCTCTACATATAGCTCTACATATGGCTTCCTTACAGTTTGGTGTGCGATAGGCAGCATTAACTGTATATCACACCCAGTCCACCTTTGTATTTGTAATTCAAGTAATAATTTGAAAAGAGACAAGTGTAATCGGTTTAAAACATTATCTCTGCTTTTTATACATGTTTATGACATGCGTATTAACCTGAAATCAAACCCTAGTCCACATTAGTGAAAGGCTAACAGCTTAACCACTGCACCACCATGCCCTTCTTTCTTAGTTTGATTCGTTCTAGGCCTTAGAGCTGGAAATCGAGTTAAAATCTCTAGTGCAAAAGGCACATGTGCTCGCCACTGCAGCACAAAATGATTAGCTGGTAACATTAGACAACCGGAAATGATTGTATTTCTGTTAGCTAAGCATTTCTGTCATCTACATACAGTGTGAGCACTGTCAGCAAGACAGTTTAGTTTATAAGAAATGAGTGTGTGTGTATATAGATTATTAGCCTCAAGTATTTAAAGCTTGTTGTGTGTAGCGACCAATTTGCCCCAGTAACCACTGAGCAAGTTTTAACAGTCAACCCATAAAAACAGTATAGGTTAGTTGTGTGTGGTTCATGTACTTGTGTGTGTGCATTAGCACCATGCACTAGCTTTACCTTACCCTCTATAGGTAGAGCGTTATCCCTTTCCTTTCTGACATTACCAATAACCACATTCACCCACAAGTTTTACACTTAAACCCTTGGCTTGTTTTTTTTATTAAGTTTGGTTCGGTTTAGTTGGGTTTGATTCTGCTTGGATCAGTTTAGTTCGATATAGTCACCATTTTGGATTTTAGCTATCCTCTTTAACCAATCAATTAGAAATTGTCTACTCTTATTTCTTGAATCGATAAATCAGATTTTGTGTACACCATTTGCCATTTATTAACCCGTACCTACAACCTATAATCTCTCTGTACTGCAGTTTGATCTGAAAACAAGTTCCAATGGTGAAAGACTTGTCAGTCACCAAACATGTAGCCTACAATAATACTTTCACTACCTAGCTATGCTCCATCACTCACGGTAAACATTTCACATGTCCATATCCGATTATTAGTTTATAAAATCTCAGGTCGATGACCTTGATGTATTGTTTATTTTGGGTAAATTCATTAGCCATGGGAAAGGGTTGACCATTCTAAGTCCTATGACACCTCACATGTTGATATCCGATTATTAGTTTATAAAATCTCAGGTCAATGACCTTGCTGTTTTGGATTTTTGGGGTAAATTCATTGGTCATGGGAAAGGGTTAACCATTCTAAGTCCTATGACACCTCACTTGACCCTCTCCGATTATTAGTTTATAAAATCATAGGTCAATGACGTTGCTGTTTTAGATCTTTTGGGTAAATTCGTTGGTCATGGAAAAGGGTTGACCATCCTGAGTCCCATGACACCTCACTTGACCCTCTCTGATTATTAGTTAGCGAGATATTAACAAAAGTGCAGTTAGGCCCTTTTGACAAAAATAAATAATACATTCAAAAACAGAATGTCACCTCAAGTCCAACGACCTCTCATACAAGTCCCTAGCCTTATTGGTTCATGAGATATTAAAAAGCTAATGACCTATTAGTTTTGGATCTTTTGGTAATTTTTTAAAAAATAACTCATCTATAAATCATTATTCAAAAAGCCCGCCCGCTTACAAAAAAAAACAAGTGCTCATGCGTAAAAACAAACATGTTAATTCATAATAGCAATCGGCTCTTCATATGCGTTTCTGGTGAACAACGTTTAATTTCATCATAGCATTAGGGACCATGGGCCAGTCCGTAGTGACCAGTCCAAAGGGACCGGTCTAAAGTGATTAGTCAAAAAAGACCTGTCAACAGGAATCCATCAACAGGACTTGTCAACAAGGACCCGCCAACAATGACCTGTCAACAATGACCTCTCAACAGGGACCCGTCCACAGGGACTCGCCAACAATGACCCCTCAAACGAACTCGTCAGCAATGACCCGTCAACAGGAACCAGTCCAAAGGAACAAATCAACAGGGATCAATCAAAAGGGGTTATCGCCTCATGCCCTTACATGTCCTCATTGATTATTGGTTTGCCCACCGACAAGCGCCATTTGAAATACTTTTTGATCACCCCTCGTGGGTTGGGCTAGGTTAGGTTACACTACAGTCATCGTCCATAAAAAGCCCAACCTCTTACAAAAGCTATGAGTGGGCATGCGTAAAATCAAAAAACAAGCATGTTAATTCATATTGGCTTTCCACTGTATACATGTCTCTTGTGTAGAACCACATTTAATTCCATATTGGCATTCAAACTCTCACATGTTGCACTTGGAAAGCTATATTCTCTAAAAAAATACAATTTCACCCCCTATTAGGGGTAGGTTTTATTTTGGGGTGGAAATATGTTGTCCATTGGAAAGGGGGTGTCAGCCCGAGTTCAACAACACCTCATTCGTCAAAATCCAACCAAGGGTTGGAGAGATATCGCGTCGCCGCCATCTTGTGAGGTGGGGGAGGTGGAGGTGGTCACAGAACCGCTAAAAAACCACTACTCTAATGTATAGCTCAGAAATCACTCGTACAATTTATCTTTTCGTTTGAGAGCTTTCTGTTTCTTCTATTAGTGATTTCGGTGATAGAGCACCATGCCCATGAATGACGATTGAACACCGAAGGGAACATTCCTGATTTGTGATGTTACACGTGATTCGAGGTTATATCGGAGCAAGCCGCACACAGCACACAGCCGGAAACCAACCTTTTGCTCTTGCTTGACGTCACAATACAATTCAAACGTCATACTTCACTGTCATATTCTGAGCTAGAGTTCAAGTTGAGTTGGAGACTTCTAAGTCTTACGATTTATCATATTCGTAGCTTCAGTGAGAGGACATGAGGGAAAGATAGACACAGACAAATGATTCAACTGTGTTGAAGCCGTTTTGAGTATCAGATACAAGCAGTTTCGCCAACCATAACCAACATACTGGGTCTAACATTGGAACTAGGTATCTAAGCAAAACAAACCATTTTAGGATGCTGTTGCTGTAGACTTTTTTTATGTTATATTGTAGCTATGAATGCATAACAGCTGATTGCCTGGATTGTTCGAAAAACAAGTGTATTAACTTACAAACTCCCTATAAAATGTATTATTGAAACACGAATCACAAATCACAAAGAAGTTGTTGTTGATTGCTTAAGGGGCTTTGCATTATTGAGGTCAAGTAGCCCCGTGTACTTGTGTGTGTGTAGAATTCGTCTAAAAACTTTGATCACTGTGATGTCTATACTAGTGTGTGAATTTGTAATTAAGGTAGGATTTTGGTGGGAAGCGGCAGTGGCCTCAAGTTATGTACTATTCCGTTATATGCCTGAGGTAAATGTGAGAAACCACGGAAAACCACTTCCAGGATGGCTGAGGTATGAATCGAACCCGCCTCTTCACAGTTGTTCCTCACGGTGCTGAGTATGCTCCGTCCAAGCCCTCGGAATTAAATAACTTGGCAGAAATAGGAATCGAACCTTGGCTTCTGCGACGACATCACTATGCAACGAGGAGGAGAGAAAATAAGCAAAATTCCCTTAGCTGATAATAATACGCGAAATATGGTAGTTCATATTAGAGACAGCAACACTAACTTGGTGTGCAAGCAATTCGTCCCAAGCATAAAGTTAATTAGGTTTCTTATAATATAAGAGATAGTTCGGATTTTGAAGAATCTCTACAGCCTTTAAATTCTAATTTCCTTCTACATCATCCCATGTTAGGCTTGCCTTGCTTGGAGTCTGAACTGCTGTAGCGATTGCATTCAAAATAGTGTTCGCACATAGTGCAAACGTTAGTTGTTAATCACATCTTTCAGTAAAACTACGGCTGTATAGACCAATGCTAGCCATGGCCACTCCATCACGCTGCTCTCTTGCTCAATTCCCTGGCAGGTAGGAAATGACTTGTGCATTGGAGGGGGAACAAGTCCAGCATAGCTATTATCATTGCACAACCCCCACAGCACACAGCCGGAAACCAACCTTTTGCTCTTGCTTGACGTCACACTACAATTCAAACGTCATACTTCACTGTCATATTCTGAGCTAGAGTTCAAGTTGAGTTGGAGACTTCTATGTGATTTTCTGTCATATTTCGACGTTCCACTTCCACTACCAGCTAACACTGAAACTGGAACTATAGTGGCTGGCTTATGGTTGACAATTTGTCTTGTATATGTTACAGGAAAAGTCGATTATCCAGTAAGAGTTGACTCTCCCTAGGTAAAGTCGACTCTTACTGATCTTTTCAGTAAAAGTTGATTAAAAGCGGTAAGTGTTCAATTTCGATCAACATTTACTAGTCAGAGTTGACTATACCTAGGGAAAGTATACTCTCACTGTCTTGAGGTAGTAACAGTTGACTATTTGCAAGGAAACGGTACTAGCTAATAAAAAACAAATAAGAAGGCAAAACCAATACATTAAGAGAGAGGAATGTTTAAGAGAAACTAATAAAAATGAAAAACCTTAAAAATACATAAAGAGATGGACATATTTATCATTTATTGCAGCAAGGTAAAGATTTGTGACACTTTGAGTTGCAAAGTACACTTTTCTTCTTGCACATGCACTTCATGGATTCGCATTTAGTGTTGCAAGGACATTTGAAAAAACCTTGTCCATTTCCAAGTGATTGTGAAGTTGCAACAGTCCTCACAGCTATTGTTTTATCCATAGGAACTTCATTTTCTTGGATAGTGTTCGTAGGACATTAAATTTACTGAATTGAGACCTGGAAAAATGTAATCATTGACATCTGAACAATTTAATACTATGGGCAGCGAGAGAGAGGAGAGAGAGAAATATATATATTTTACTTTAACTTTGAAAACTTACCTTGGGAAAAGCTGCTTTAGAATTCCATTTCTCGTTCCCATTCGATAAACGCCATCATCGACAACCTCCAGTACCACGCCAAGGATAGATCGAGCATCTCCTCTACCGCGGTCAACATCGGGGATAGGAATTCGAAGGTCAACAACGGGGGTAGGAATTCAAACTAATGTTCCTTTTTCTACTTGCGGATAAATGTGATCTGATATTTTTTTCATGCGTTTTGCTTGTTGTTCTAGTCAGTAGAAAGCTTCATTTCTCTGTCTCTTGATGTCCTCAGTAGATTTGTCCAGGTCAGTGAGGAGATAATCACTATCATCTAAGAGCTTTTCACCACTTGATACATTTTGGTTTGTTTCATTTTCATCAGGATTTCCATTCCCGTTACTTCCAATTTCGTTTTCTTGTTATTGCTGAATTTGATCAATTGCGCATTGAAGATCCTCTTCTGTTTCTAAATTTGCCAGTACCTCAGTTGGTAGTTTTGAACTAGATAAGCCGTGTCTCGGGGGACAACCGAACATTGGCTCATACGGGGATCGTTTTATCCCACTATGCAATGCACTGTTTTTCATAAGTTGAATAAACTTTAAGCTTTCACTCCATTTTGATGTTTTGTGGTCTTGCATCCAGGTGGTTATCATATTCTCTATGTCCTGGTTGGCTCTTTCGACGCTACCTTGACTCTGACTATGTCGTGGTTTGCCTTGCACCATTTTGAAGTTCGGCCATGTATTAACCAGACTGTCAATAACTTTATTAACAAATTCTCTCGCACTGTCTGATTGTAAAATACAAAGAGCGCCTAACAAAGTAAAAATATCAACGATATTATTACACACTTCATCTGCAGTCTTTGATTTCAGTGGTCTTAGCACAACAAACTTTGTTAAATGGTTCCGGTACACCATTATAAATTTGAAGTCTTCATCAGGTTGCGAGTGAAAGTCAATCAAGTCCACTTGACATCGTGAATTCATTTCCTTGAATAAAAAAGGCTTTACAACCAGTCCTTTCATCTTATGTCTCAATTTTTGATCGCAAGGTTCGCACAAGCTTAAAAATAGTAAAATGTCCTTTGTAATAACATTTTGAAATTTCCTTTTCAAATGCTGAATCATACGATCTCTTCCTCCGTGTCCAGTGGGTATGTGCGCTTCATTAAGAACTGCAAACAACTCTTCATTAAAAACATAATACGGTACCTTATGCTGTCTTCGTCTGTGACAGGGTGTATTAGTTTTGAAATACCATTTACTTCAATAATGTCATATCGTCTTAAAAACCTGATATCGTTACTTTCTTATTTAATTGCAGTTTTTATATTTTTCAATTTTTAATGCAGCTATCATATTTCACTTTGGTCAATGTCAGTGCATTTACCTTGGAGATCGAGCGTTCCTGCTGCAGTTTTTCACGGAACAGTCCTGCCGTGGTGTCTGACATAATTACTACACACTTAAACTAATTATTTAAACGTAAATGAATATGTTGTCACTATTGCACAACAATAAGAGCCGGGTAATGACGAATGGCAACTGCCTGTTGTGTGGTGGGGTAATAAAAACAGAGAATTGTTCTGATCTATAACGGTCGGTCCAATAATGGAAGTACGAGTCCAAACAATTGCAATATTTTAATAATCATAACAAAGGTTTGGCTTGCGCGGTTACATTTTCTGAGCAGCATCTGTGAATCAACTTTTACTAAACCACAGCAGGCATAGTTAACTCTACCTAGGAAAAGTTGATCTGTGTGTTTTCAATCAACTGTTACTGATACTTTCAGTAAGAGTTGACTCTGCCTAGGGAGAGTCAACTCTTACTAAGAATCGACTTTCCCTGTAACATATACACTGAATGTGATGCGAGAGATATTTCACGACCAGAAGTGTTCTTCGGAAATCTAAATTCCTCAACCAGGAATAGAACCCACGATCTTTCGAGCATTCTACTAATGATCCACCAAGCAATCCTACCTGGTAAAGGCTGGCTTCGTGGCTCAGCGGTAACGTTATCGCCTGCTTTTCCCAAGGTTGCAGGATCGAATCCTGGCGCTGTCAGCGGTTATTTGAGGATGTACAAGTGCGAGGAAACCGTGTCAGTAGATTTACTGGCAGGTCAAAGATCCCCTTCGGGGCGAAATTCCGGCACTCCAGCGTCTCTAAAAGCCACTGTTGGTAAAAGGGACGTAAAACAAATAACATTATAATTATCTACCTGGTAATGAAACATTCTGATTGAAAACCAAAACTTCTCTTCTCGTTTACCACTCTCCTATCCTCTCCTGCAATGATGGTCGTTCTCCATTCGCTCGCATATTAAGTACGCGTCTTGATATAACATCTCTTTCCCTCAGAGCTCGGTGCAGTGGAAGAACACGCAATGAGCCCAGCGCACCGAGCTTGTACTGAAAATGAAGGCTGAGATGGTTCCAGCTTTATGAATACAGCTTTCCGCAAAAGACACTGCAAACTTTGCAATTGCCGTGGAGCAAATATTTTGACCACCAGCATTGCATAAAGGACATATAGGTATGGGTGTTTAGAAATATCATCATTTTCTGGACCAATTATCCACCAACAATGCCACAGACATGATAGTAGAGATCTGGGCCATGATGTCATGTTGGCTGGAAAGTTGAAGTGTCATTGGGTATATTATGAAACTAAACGTACAATTACTGAAATGAGTAATCGATAACACTACGCTTGAAGCTAGGGAATTAAGAATTATAGTATGCACATACATGTATATTAGGAAACATTTGGTTAAAACAAATCAGCACTGCTATCTTTACCGAATAGTGTACATTAAAAACATTCGGTATGAATATAAGAAGTGTGTTTCCCTAGACAGCACTCACTCGTGTGTGTATTATTATTTTTCGAAACTGTACAGAGACGGCAACTGAGCGAAAGAAACGAGGCCCATCCACGCCCATCACAAACTATGTTAATTACCATGTGAAGCCGTCAGTCAAGCTGAGTGCCCTTTTAACAATGTTTAGTGTCAACATGAGACGGAAAGGAATTGAATCAACGTTGTAATCGAAAAATACAAATCTAATCATATGTTTACAGAACCAGGGAGAAGGAGCTAAGCATGTACTGGTGTGTTCAGTGCCTGAAAACATCTTATACACTTGTAAACAAACCCCTAACGTTATCCTCTGTGACAAGAGAGGAGTAACACAACGAGTACCGGATGGTCCAACGACCTCAGATGGCACATATGCTTACCCTCAGAGACAAGAGGAGTAACACAACGAGTACTGGATGGTCCAACGGACTCAGATGGCACATACTATGGCATGCCTACCCTCAGAGACAAGAGGAGTAACACGACGAGTACTAGATGGTCCAGCCCCTTAAGATAGGACATACACTTGTAAGCTTACTCTCAGAGACAAGAGAGGAGTAACACAACGACTACTGGATGGCCCAACGCCTTAAGGCTGTGCTACCGAAAAATAGAATAGACACAACTTAGCGATACAGCCAAGCTAGTTAAAAATAAGGGGGAGGGGATAGCGGTGGTTATAGATAAATGTTATTTGGATCAGGTGTACTATGTACTTTTTCTGCAATAAACCTAGGCCGTTATGCGTGGCAGTATTAAAGGTGCCGGGACGTCTTCAATATACCGTGTATCGCTTAGTTTAAATGGCTTTTTAGTCCACGCCTGGCCAAGATATTTCCACGGTCTTTAATAGTTGTAGATCTTCCTGTATTCAATAACATACATTATTATCTAGACTTTGCAACGTCACACAAATATACATGGCACTGACCTCAGAACGAACATAGTAACAAAAGGGGGAGAAAGGGAAAA
The DNA here is from genome assembly GCA_946902985.2 of Meconema thalassinum. NCBI lineage: Eukaryota > Metazoa > Arthropoda > Insecta > Orthoptera > Tettigoniidae > Meconema > Meconema thalassinum. Next base: position 1,320,610,021 of record OX336389.2, on the reverse strand, counting down.
AACAGTCTCGTCCAGTTAACACCCGGGTTAGTCGACTATAACTGGTACCAGAGTGAACACGAAACTGTTTTGAAGTCCCAGTTAGGAAGACAACCGGATAAGTATCAGCCTGTATTATTACAGTATAACCATAGTTGATTTTGTATAACCATATAATCACCCGAACAGACAAATTCCGGTTTTTTATCACCATTTTAGAATTTCACCTAACATTAGATATACCACATTTAGCATACACTGACACTTGCATTACCAACACTGCAACTAAATAATTGTACATATAGTATATATTTTTTTACCCGTATTCTCAAACATAGATGCTATAGCCTAAGTGTAATGGATCTGATGATGATCGCTTGACGATCAAAACTGGTCATCCTAGTGTATTTATTAATCTCATGTAATTTATTTCAGGATTAGGGCATAACCCAGCTCTATTTGGGTACATTCGTGTTGACCGACTGAAAAGCACCAAACTATTGTTTACTTAGGCAACACTGAAAAATGGCTTCAAACCTCACAATGTTCACGGCCAGTCAGGCAAATCGGGAAGCCAAGAATTTCAAAACACTCACGCTTAAACTCATGAACATAGACAAGTCAATTTGGTTCAACAAAAAATGTATAGAACTAAATCTCACCCCTAAATACGTACCAATTAATTCCGTACCGACTACACAAGCCTCATTCATTTCAACTAAACAAGCCAAAGCACTTTGGATAAAAATTACGAACTAAGATTTGCATACATAAGAAAGCAAAAAATCAACCAACAACTATACGATATTCAATTGCAACTAAGTAACTTCTGGCACGCATCCCAATGGGACAGTTTTACCGAGCACCTACATGGCACCATCAAAATCAGAGCAACGAGGAAGCACGAAACGCTAGAATATAAACTAAGAAAACTAGGAGAAACACAGAATAATCAATCTAATGAACAACACAGGAAAAACAATGAATTCAATTTCCACAGCAGAGTAAACAACAGAACGAACGTAACTTTTTCTCAAGATAAAATGATTATGTTAGACAAAGGTTTAAAATACAACTGCTCAGACACACACACGAACCATAATATAAAACAGTTAATCACAGATATCGAGATAGCCAGTCACAAGCTCCCAGCAGAAGACAGGGAATTAACCAAAAATCTTGCCACCAACGAAGCCAAAAAATCCTCAAACGAGAGGGCGAAAAGAATAACATTCAAAACAACTAAAAGAAATAAAGACATTGAAACAAAAAATAAAAGAACATGACTTAATCATCACAAAAGCAGATAAGGGAAATACCACAGTAATTTTGAATAAAACAGAATACATTGAAAAAAAAAACAGTCGATTTCCTAAACAACGAAATCAAGGAATTAGCAAAAGACCCCACCAACAAATTCCAAAAACAAATAAAAAGTGTATTAAAAGAAACAGAATACATATTGACCAAAGCTGAAAAATTGAAACTAATAAACATGAACCCGAAAATACCGTCATTGAGCGGACAACCTAAAATTCACAAAAGGAGTGCCCAATGAGACCAATAGTCAATTGTAGGAATGATCCTAATTACAAAATCAGCAAAGAGTTATTAAAATCATAAAACACCGCCTTTCCAACGACAAAAACAACTCTGTAATGAACACAACGGAATTAGTAAGAGGATTGAACACCCTACAAATGAATCCTAGCTTAAGGCTTGTATCTTTCGATGTAACGAACATGTACACCAATATTCCTATTAATGATGCAATCAACACTATCGAAATTAACTTAAAATCCAATAATTCGGCAAAAGAAACTGAAGAGATTGTGAGATTACTGAGGGTCGTCCTCAGCCAAAACGTGTTTCAATTCGACATTAAAATGTACACACAAAGAGAAGGCTTAGCGATGGGATCACCACTAAGCGGACTAATCGCTGACATCTTCACTAATGCACTAGAAAATGAGTTCTTAGAAAAGACATCAACAAAGGGAATAGTAATATGGAAAAGATACGTAGACGATGTAATTTGCATCTACGATACTGAATTAACAAGCGAAGAAAAAATTCTCCAATTCATTAATAGCCTACACCACTCAATCAAATTCACTAAGGAATCCGAAACAGATCGAAAAATAAATTATCTCGACATAACTATCGAACGTAAAGACAACGAGCTTTCATATTCCATATTTCGGAAAGCCACACAAACTTCGCATGCAATCGACAATCAGTCTAATCACCCCATTACGCATAAATTAGCGGGATTCAATTCAATGGTGCACAGGGCTTTAAACATACCCATGTCAAAACATAACTATAATAAGTAAATAAGAACCTTTAAACAAATAGCAAAAGAAAACAATTTCCCGCCAAGCAAAATAGACCAAATTGTAGCCAAACATAAAAATAAAGATAAAATGATTCCAAAACCGGACATTAATGAGAAAAAATTCGCACCCTTCAACTATGTGAATGCGAACACATATAAAATCACTAATCTATTCAAAAAGCAAGGCATAAAAATAGCATTGTCAACGAATAATACGACCGGGAAGCACCTGCAAAATAGTAACCTAAATAAACAAGACCCATATTCAAAGTCAGAGGTATATTCTATTACATGCCAAGACACTGGTTGTCAAGTTAATTACATTGGACAGAGCGGAAGACGAGTAGATACACGTTACAATGAACATACGAATGCGATAAGATACGGAACACATTCAGCCGTATGCGAACATATGTGTGACACGGGGCACAGCTTTACTAAAATAGAAACTGACCAAAAAATAATTCATCACGAATCGAAAGGCAGAGCTCTCGACATAAAGGAAGCAATCGAGATTCACCTAGCCAAACAAAACAATCCCAACAATCTAAATGAACACACTTTTATGGAGAGTTCACCTCTTTTCACTCTACTAAAAAACACACCCTGTCGAAATCAAGACACAACTTAGCGATACAGCCAAGCTAGATAAAAATAAGGGGGGAAAATAGCGGAAGTTATAGGTAAATGTTATTTGGATCAGGTGTACTATGTACTTTTTTCTGCAATAAACCTAGGCCGTTATGCGCGGCAGTATTCAAGGTGCCGGGACGTCTTCAATAGACCGTGTACCGCTTAGTTTAAATGGCTTTTTAGTCCACGCGTGGCGAAGATAGTTCCACGGTCTTTAATAGTTGTAGATCTTCCTGTATTCAATAACATACATCCTTATCTAGACTTGGCAACGTCACACAAATAAACATGGCACTGACCTCAGAACGAACATAGTAACAAAAAGAGGGAGAAAGGGAAAAAACAGTCTCGTCCAGTTAACACCCGGGTTAGTCGACTATTACTGGTACCAGAGTGAACACGAAACTGCTTGAAGTCCCAGTTAGGACGACAACCGGATAAGTATCAGCCTGTATTATTACAGTATAACCATAGTTGATTTTGTATAACCATATAATCACCCGAACAGACAAATTCCGGATTTTTATCATCATTTTAGAATTTCACCTAACATTAGATATACCATATTTAGCATACACTGACAATTTCATTACCAACACTGCAACTAAATAATTGTACATATTGTATATATTTTTCACCCGTATTCTCAAACATAGATGCTATAGCCTAAGTGTAATGGATCTGATGATGATCGCTTGACGATCAAAACTGGTCATCCTAGTGTATTTATTAATATCATGTAATTTATTTCAGGATTAGGGCATAACCCAGCTCTATTTGGGTACATTCGTGTTGACCGACTGAAAAGCACCAAACTTTTGTTTTGAAATAGAATATTATTTTAATTTTATTTTTTCTTCCTAATCTGTTATATAGGTCTTTGGGACTTGTTATATGCCACTTTTGTAAAATATGGATTGTTCGTTTGTTCAGGGCATGGCTTCAAATTGTCTACTTTGAGGGTTCAATGTACATATGTCACGACAAAACTAATAACCGGGGAATTTCGAAATTTATGTGCAATAACGCTTGTAATAAGAGCTTCATTGTCAACAATTTTATTTTGAAATTCTACATTTTTTATAAACGGATCATCTTTCAATAGCCTTTCTTATTTAAAAAAATGCTATATAAACTTCAAACTTATTCAATTCGTTGAGGCTCTAATTCTGAGCAGTTCGAATGTTTGATGAAAGAAATGGATTATCGATATACCCGTGACGTATGTACTTTTCAAATCGGCAAAACGGTAGCTACGCAGGCTACACGATAGGCTACCCGCACTAACAGTTGCACACTAATGCACCTAGCCTCATTCTCCCTGCCTAATAACTAGCACCGCAGACCGCACCTCCCATTCCGAGTTCTGGTTCATTCCATTCTACTTACTGTGCAGCGCAAAGTACTAGACGAATATAGCTTCGCCCACTTGCCGGTTTCCTAATTCTGTGTTTGTGTTTTCTGATTGAGAGAGCAACAGTTTATTCCGACAAAAGATATCCTGTATCATATTATAATATGCTAGACGGGTTTAAACGCACAGCCTACTTTCCTGCGAACATTGCCGATATCTCTCGAACGACGGGTGGGATTTTTACAAATGAGGTGTCGTTGGACTCGAGCTGACGTCCTCTTTCCTATGGACCCTATATTATCTTTTTTTTTAAATTTTCTTTTTTTTTTGTGTTTGAAAGTAGGCGATGTTTAAAAACCAAACATTCTAAAAAGTGTTCTATGGGATTAAAAGAATGGCCTCTATGTCCTTTATTTTTTATAATAAAACTTTTAATTTTTTTATATTTTTTGAAAAAAGTTGAATTTTGAAATTTTTATATTTTGGAAACTAGGAATTTTACAAAAGAAAATGTATGACGTAAATGAATGGTCCCTAACCCCTCTAATCTCAAAATAAATTTCAAGTCTCTAGGATAAAAACTTGACAGTAGTGGGATGATAACGGTTCTCCTGCAAGTCGCGTGAGTGCTTGAATACGTATGGCTATGTTGGAAAAAGGTTGGTGGTGGGGAGGACTAGGGTCGAGTGAGGGGTCGTTTTGATAGTATTTTTCCGCTCTATTTGATGGTGAGGTTATTTTTTACAATGGGTGGAATTGTTGTTGTTTGAGTCTTCAGTCTTTTGACTGGTTTGATGTAGCCCTCCATGCCTCCCTTTCCTGAGCTAATCGTTTCATCTCTACATAGATACCACACCCTACATCTGTTTAACATATTCTAACCTTCGTCTACCCCTACAGTTCTTGTCCTCGACCCTTCCTTCCATAACTAAGCTTGCTATACCTGGGTGTCTTAGTATATGTCCTACTAACCTATCTCTTCTCTTCATTAGCAGTCGCCAGAAACATCTCTCCTCTCCCACTCGTCTTAATACCTCTTCGTTTGTAACCCTATCTACCCATCTGATCTTCATCATTCTCCTGTAACAACACACTTCAAAAGCTTCAATTCTCCTCTTCTCTGCTGCACCAACAGTCCAAGTTTCACTTCCATAGAGCGCCACGCTCCAGACAAAGGCTTTCAGAAACGACTTCCTAATTCCTAAATCTATATTCGATGTCAACAGATTCCTTTTTTTTTTTAGAAATGCTTTCATTGCCTGAGCCAACCTACTTTTTATATCCTCTTTGCCTCGTCCATCATTGGTTATTCTGCTTCCTAGGTAAAATAAGTCTCCTACTTCCTTCAGCTTTTCACCTGCCAATTTGATCTCCATAGAGATTTCTGATTTATTTCGGCTGCGTTCCAGTATTTTTGTTTTACATTTATTAATTTTCATCGTGAATTCTTGCCGTAAGATGGAGTCCATACCATTCAAAAACTAATTCAAATCCTCAGGCTTGTCGGCCAAGATAACGATGTCATCAGCAAATCTCAGAGTTGAAATTATTTCTCCTTGAATCTTCACTCCCACTTTAAATTTTTCTCTGATTTCCTTCATTGCTTATTCCATGTAAAGATTGAAAAGTATGGGTGATAAGTTGCAGCCTTGCCTAACACCTTTCTGAATACTAGCTTCTCTCTCATGTCCTTCACCTCGAATGGCTGATGTCTGGTTTCTGTATAGATTGTAGATTACCCTCCTATCCCTGTACTTTATTCTAATAGATTTCAAAATGTCAAACAATGTAGTCCAATCAACGTTATCAAAAGCCAAATGGAATTTGGAAACGCAATTTGAGGTAAACGTGCGTTTTTGACATTTTGGTGATATTTAATGAGCTTGTAAGGCTAGAACGATGTGTTGTTTAGGAACGGGTTGACGTTCTCTTGGCTATGAATGTGTGTTGGTATTTTAAAGAAAAATGAAAATGTTTTTTTTTTTGATTTGCGCTATTTTGGAAACTGTGAATTTTGGAAAAAAAAGTTTGTTTGACGTTAAGTAAAGGTGGGTATGCCCTCTAGGTGGGCAGCAAGTTTCAAGGGTGTAGGAGGGGGGAAAAATGAAAGCCTACTTTCTCGCGAACATTGGTGATAATTGGCGAACGGATGGTCAGATATTAACAAATGAGGTGTCGTTGGACTCGAGCTGACGTCCTCTTTCATATAGACCACTCGTTATATTAAAAAAAAATTGAAAAAAATTGTTTTTGAAAGTAGGCGATAGTTTGAAAACCAAACATAATAGAACGTTGTGCCATAGTGGAAACGAATGGTCTCTATGATCTTTATTTTTTATAATAAATCTTGTTTATTTTTTGAGATTTTTTGAAAACACTTAAATTTTGAATATTTACTATTTTGGAAACTAACAAGTTTTCAAATAAATTTTCTTTGACATAAATAAAAGGTCCCTACCCTCTCTACCAAGAAAATAAATGTCAAGTCTCTAGGACAAGAACTATGCATTTTTTTTATTTATATTTTTTTATAAAAGAGTGTTTGTAGACAGAGAGCCGTTAGCGCTTGACGTATGTTACAACGAGGCTATGACTGGCCATGGTGGATACGGGAAATGGCTCTTTCGACGGGGCGATGTATGGCAAAACGAGGGGTCACTTTTCGATATTTTCCTATATGACGAACGAATGAAGATGAATATTTAAAAAAAAAAGACCCTCATCGTGGTCTTTAAAACATGTTAGTGAACACTGACCAGTAACCTGACAAATTCATAATGGTATTAGACGAATAAGAGCAAGGTTTTTATAGTCGGCAACAACAGAACTTGCTTTGTGTATGTATGTCGGACTGGCGGCCAGAACGGAAAGAATATCTTCTTGAGGCATGGCTAGTCGGCTAACAGAATGGAATGTCAGTTAAGCTGACAACACTGCTGTCATATGATAGCAGGTGGAACAATGTGGCAACTCTGTAACAGAGATGATATTTCACATCCTCTCAGCCAGGCGAGCAGAGCAGCAGCAGGCAGGGCCCCGCTGAGAGGAAAGGGGGAGCGAGGGGAAAGGGTGAACACAAAGAGAGAACAGGACATCACGTGACAAATGCCGAGCGGTGAGGGGGCCGGGCCAGAAGTGCAGGGAGGTGAGGGGTTGGGTAAGAGAGTAAAGAGCATGTCACTGCACATTGCGCGTCATTCCTATGGTAAACGTTACTGTGTTAACATACTGTAGGCTGTGTCTTATTTGTATAAAATAATAGCAATTGTGTGCTTAACCCCAGTTGGTTACTATATTGTAAACATTATATATTTACAGGTAAGTGTGGGATTAACACTGTTTAGTTTATTTTAATGCTAATTAATGTTTAAATTATTATTGGTTTACCATTTTATTGATGGATTGTTTTTATTTTGTTTGTTTTAGATTATCTGCATATCTGTTGTGGGAGACAAAAACTCTATTCCACTTGAACCTACAAAAAAGGCAAACGCAGGGTTATTACATAGCAAGGTAAGATTTAAAAAAAATTATATACATATTAAAAAACTTTTTTTATTTTATTTATATTTTTATGAAAAATGCTTTTGGGAATGGATATACTCATGGTGGTTTATTTTATTACTTTTTTTTAGTGTCTGAGCCTGACAACTGCTGTTGATGACATGTGTGTTTGAGACCATTGCTGGAAATTCTACGGCTGAAAACTTGGGTGAGATTGTTTTTTTTTTTATAAAAATCATGTCTTTTGCCACTGCTAGCGATAGCTTAACTTGGGAGCCCCTTGAGTCCTGTTTCAAGTCACGTGTCTGCTCTGGCCGCCTGGTTAATGTTAGGGAGAGTTTAATCCCAAAAGACTTTATTGAATTATGTTTTGAAATGTTTAAAAAACAAATTTGTGCAGCGCAAAGGTTGCATACTGCTTTAAAGGTCAATACACAACTGTTGTGCGATTTCATATATAAAAATAAGGACGGTGAGCATTAAAAACCATTTTATATTGGCAGTAAAATGCAAGAGCTTTTGATAGCCGATAATCTGAATGATTGGTATCAATGCCATGTGGTAAATGCCGTGCTATCAAAATTTGATAAACTGCAACAAGGACCTAGTGGTCTAGCATTAGACAAAATTCATCATCTACAAATCAATATTTGTCATTTCAACCCGTTGAATGCTGGGTCTAGACACATTTCTTTACCATTAGCGATTGCCTGCCGGAGAGCGGTGGTAAATATTGAAAATAAAGACGATAAAAGTTTCCTCTGGTGTGTGGCGGCGTATTTGCAGCCAGCACAACGTGACAGTTGTCGTCCAGGAATGTACAAGACCAAGTTTGAAGAATTAAATCAAAATTTAAATTTAACTCGAGTGTCGTTCCATATGGACTTAACCGAGATCCATAGGTCTGAACAAGACAACCAGGACTTTTCGTTCATGGTGTATGGCCTTGATGGTAATGAGATTATGGGTCCTCTTTATGCCACAAAAGAACCGAAACGACATCACATTCATCTTTTATATCTGTCTTACGGAGAGGCGAATCACTATTGCCTTATTAACAGCTTGAGTAGATTGCTAAGCAGTCAAATATCTAAAGACAAGCGTGTAAAACATATCTGTGACCGTTGCCTCCAATATTTTATAAACCCTACCTCTTTGGAACGTCATAGGGTAGACTGTGTTTCTCAGGAAGCGGTGAGATTGATATTACCACAAGGGGACAAAGCTATGTTAAAGTTTAAGGACATTCGTAAGCGTGACACTGTTCCCTATGTGGTATATGCAGATTTCGAAGCACTGACCACACCCATGGCGGGATGTGAACCAGATCCCGTCATCAGCTCAACCACACCCATTCAAAAACCTGAACCGTTTGCCATAGGATTTAATGTGGCGTGTGCCTATGACCCCACACAATCCGTTTACAAATCCCGTGAGGGGCCAGATTGGGCCAGATGGTTCATGGATGAACATGTAAAGTTGGCAGACCATGTAAAAGGGATTACTGGACCACCCAGTACCCATGAACCTATCTCCAGATCAGCAGCAGCAGTATGAGCATGCCACGACATTTCATATTTGCGAAAAGCCGCTGATCAGTGCTGAAGTTACCGTTCGTGATCACTCGCACATTACGGGAGATTTTTGTGGAGCGGCGCATAGTAAATGCAATTTGAACTTTTCAGCTCCTCGTTTCATCAGTGTCATTTTCCTCAATCTGGCGAATTATGGCATTCAGTTATTGATTGGTGAATTGCCTCATGTCAACATGGGCTCGTTTACCATTATTCCCCAAACCCATGAGCGTTTTACAGCCCTGATATGGCGGTTGAGCAATTTTGCATTCGATTTTTGGATTCCTTTAAGTTTATGGCATCCTCGCTAGACAATCTTGAGAATGGCTTGGATGAAGAGGAATTAAAAAATACCAGAATGCATTTTAATGATCCTAAGCAATTTCAATTGTGCATTCGGAAAGGTATGATTTCTGCAACAACTGGGACGTGTTAAAGCAAACAAAACTCCCACCACAAGACAAATTTTACTCAAAACTAACACGCAGTACCGTTTCCGATGAAGACTATGCACATGCATGTCAAGTTTGGCGACTGTTTGACATTAAGACCCTAAGTGAATATGCTATGCATTACCTAAAACTGGATGTATTGCTGCTCACAGATGTGTTTCAAAAATTCCGTGAGTTGTGTCAGCACATTTATGGTCTTGACCCTGCTCACTATTATACGAGTTCTGGGCTCTCGTTTGATGCCGCTTTTAAATAAACTCAAGTGGAATTGGATTTACTCACTGATGTAGACATGGTTCTATTTTTTGAAAAGGGCTTTCGCGGTGGCTTTGTGTCGCTTAACCAGCGCCATGCCGAAGCGAACAATGTCTACATGCCTGATTATTCACCAGACAAACCAGAATCGTACTTAATGTACTATGACGTGAATAATTTGTACGGCTACTCCATGAGTCAGCCTTTGCCCTATGGGAAATTTGCTTGCCTGACAGAGAAACTAGTGTTAGAATTTGATGTGAACATGGCAAGTCAAGAAAAAGGCCGTGGATATGTGCTAGAAGTGGATATTGAATATCCCTTATCCTTGTATGATGAACATGCCGATTTTTCATTCTGCCTTGAGCAAATGGTTCCCCCTGACAGTAAAGTGAAAATTGAAAAACTTATGGGCACACTTTACAACAAAAATCGATAAGTGCTACGTATCCAAATGTTGGTGCAATGTCTAGCTCAAGGCTTGGTGTTGAAGAAAATCCATAGGCGTATTTCCTTTGCCCAAAAACCATGGCTCAAGCCATACATGCAACTCAACACAGAGCACCGACAAATGGCAACACAGCAGTTTGAAATTACTTTTTTCAAATTAAAGAACAACTGCATCTATGGCATGTCCATGGAGAATGTCCGCAAATACCGTGATATTAAATTGGTGAATGTCTGGGAAGGACGTTACGGTGCCCGGCGGTACATTGCCAAGCCAAATTTTAAACCGATCAATATTATCGATGAGGATTTGGCCACCATTGAATTGAGTAAGACCAGCGTGACCGTGGATGAGTCCATTTACTTGGGCCAAGTCATTTTAGACTTTTCTAAATCGGTCATTTATCGATTCCACTATGAAGTTGCCAAACGCCATTTTGAGGACGTATGTCTTTTGTATATGGATACGGACTCATTCATTTACCACATTCGCCACTGCAACCACTATGACGTCATGAGGCAGCATAGTGACTGGTTCGACATCTCTTCGTATAGTGCTGACCACATGTTTAAGCTGCCCATAAAGAACAAGAAGGAAATGGGTGTTTAAAAGGATGAATGAGTGATTCCATTATGACGGAATTCGTAGGGTTGGCCTCGAAAATGTATGCTTATCGCACACTTGACTGTAAGGAAGCCAAAAGAGCAAAAGGTGTAGTTATGGCAGTGGTAAAATCGCTACGTGTAGATGACTAACTAGCGGTTTTACGCACTGGCAAAGCTATGTCCCACACACAGTGCAGGATACAATCTAGCAACCATCATTTGTATCTTGTGGAACAGAGAAAACGTACCCTCGCCTCCATGGATAACAAACGTGTGTGGGCTGATGACCTGCTCACGAGTCTTCCCTGGGGTTATGACCTTAAGGAGGAGTAGGTGTGATTTTTCTGTTTGTTTGTTTAGGGACATGGCTTTTGTGACTCGTAGATTTGGTATTTTGTAAATATTGTTTTTTGACATTGTAAATAGTAGATTTTGTAAATAGTGTCAACCCACTTGGACCTTTTGCTCTTTAAAAAAAAGTTCTATGCAAACTTATTTTGATTTTTATTTTAAATTTTACAGAGTTGGGGATTGGAAAATGGTATATAGTTTAATTCTTTTAAAGCTGTACACAGTTGTAGATTTTTGTAAATATTTAATGAGTAATAGTAGTTTTAGTATTTTTAATTATTTTTGTGATGTAAATTATAAATGGTAAACTAAAAAGTTATTTTGGGATAAGTGTGCATGTCGAGAATGTGCTTTTGGGAATTAATAAAGTGGTTGTGTTTGCTCCCAAACACAGGTGTGAATGTATGAGTAGAGAGAAATCTAGTGTGTATGTATGACCAGAGCAAACACGGTGAGGTAGGGTGGGTGAGGAGGGGAAATTTTCACTTATATACTCATTTTGTTTTGTCGATAGTTTTTTTTTCTTTGAAATGTAGCGGTGAATAGACATTATTTTTGTAAAAACAGTCTTACCTGCAGTAGTCGTAGACCTCGACGTTTCTCAAAACACGCACATAAACACATTGTAGCATCATCGTGGTCAAGCACTCCTATCAACATAATTGGCAAATCTCATCTTTCAACATACACCAAATGGAAAAATGTGTAAACAGCAAAATGGTAAATCCATGTTTCGATATCACCAAAATTCAAAAACGCAAAACTTGAAACGGAAAATTTTAAAAACTGGAAATGCCCATGTGTGAAATATAAAAATTCAAAGACTTCAAACATACATTTTTATAAAAGTGCCATCAACAAAATGGAAAATCCATATCATCAAAAACACAAAACTTGAAACAGACATTTTTTAAAACTGTAAATTGCAAATTAGCAAATGTCAATGTGTGAAAATGTGAAAATGAAAAATCAGGCCATCAATATCATGATTTTTTTAAATTAAAAAGAAACATCGTGCTCTGGTAAACCTTTGTTCTTTATTTTATAACCATTGGGATTGGCAAACGAAAATAGAATACAAACACATCCCAGTTCCTTAATCCTCAATTCCTTAATGTTCGTGTCCACGCATCATCAACTTTCCTTTCATAGCACTCATGATTATCAGGGCTGCCATCATCTCTCCCACTGAGGCATTCCAGGATGTGAAACGTTGTTTAGGTTTTTTCAATAACAATTTATCTGCCACATGTCATAAACCAGGATGACTATGACGATAAGAAAGGTCATGTTCTTTGCTTGCTTGATCCAAAAGATTAATGTGTACATCACCACGCTGCAAACGTTTTTCGAGACGAGTTTAAGGCCACAAAAACGATAACCTGGAAGATGGATTTCGAAAGGTAAGTATTGAATCACTTTGTCAATGACGCCATTGCCAGTACAGGGCTGCCATATCCTTTTCCATCGATTGTAAAAAGGTTGTTCTGTGGACGATGTTTGTGTTTGTTGTTGTTGTTGTTGCTTTTTCTCGCCATGACCCTCGTGGGATGATTCAACAAAGTCTTTACACTGACTTTGATGACCGTGATACAGTTTCACTAGCTGACAAATCGCACACTGACGCATAGAGGGTACTTTTGCCAAGGCCACTTGCTTATGGTGATCGTAATCCGTACAGGGTTGCAATTCACTCAACACAGGGTCTTGAGTCCATGATTTTGGTACATGTTGCCAGATTTCTTTCACCGCGTTGGCGGCCACATAATAAATGAACGACTTCGGCAGCGCTAAGAGTTCCTCTTTGGTAAAATTGTCTAGTTTCTTTTTGCACACAAAGAACTACCCGATGGCTTTGTCCGTAGCATTGCCTTTCTCCATGGTATCACGTGTTGTAGATGTTTACACGTCGCTTGTAGAAATCTCACTGGCGTCATTCACAGGTAAATCTTGATTTATAATTTTATTTAACAACTCCCAGCAGGCATGGGTGGTTAACCAATGAAAGAGATGCCACGCATGCGCTAGGGTTGTATGGGTAATGTTGCCACAGAAACAAGTATCCATCAGCGTTTGCAGGGAGGGGCAGCCCAAGTCCATGAGGTCGATACATTGACAGTAAGACGCCAAAAATGGTTGCAACCATTCACGTTTTTCATTATCTTTCACGAAGACCACATTGGCCGAGGACAAGTGTGCTATCATGACCACGTCCAAATATTTATAGGAAATGGTTCCTTGATTCCAGTCTAGTTGCCTATGATTTTCAATCCACTGGGTTTGTTTACGGTCTTTTTCACACAACAAATCAAAAGCATGGGGGGTTTAAATAGCAAATGCGTAGCTTGCGATATCGAAAACGTGGTACAATCGATAATGGCCACTTGTTTAAATATAAATTTGTTGTCACCAATTTTAAACCCTTGGCAATCCACAATGAGTGTGCGCAACATGTTGCCGCTTGCCTGGACCAAGTTCAACTGACGACTGACTAACCATTGGCCACTAAGGTGCGGTCATGACATGGACTTACCTACCATGCTAGTTTGAAAAACAAATGAGGTTAGGGTAGGACAGGGGGACATGAAAAATATAAGAATTTAAGAATTACATCATTTTATTATCATAACATGTCTTACAGGCTTTTGTCATTTTGGGATAAGGACGATACCAACTGATACAACAATATAGTCTCGTGTGTTTGTAACGTCCATAACACCGATGATGTCCCAATGTCTCTAAACTAGGCGTTTTTGACGGTGAGCTGCTCACCTAAGCACCATGGACACCATACAGTCCACACGTATCGTAACTTGTTTTTTTTTTCATCACTCAGAGGCACGAGTGAGGGATAGCTTGAATGACAGGGTATATTTCCCACCTCCATTCTCCACAGGTAGGGGCGGGCAAGTGACCAGCGCTGATGTTCCTGCATGGGTTCTTCGCTCTCTTGCCATTGGTCTATGATGATGGGACAAAAGGCACATGTCACTTCATCTCTTGTTTTTAAATAGTAGAATCCAGCGGCCGCTAAGGCTTGAGGGTTTATGAAAGGCACTGGCCATGTTACAAAAGTCTTGAAACGTTGTTCCTCAGAGTTTAAATTCATGGATGTGATTTCTCTTGATGCTTTGAAGCAAGACATGACTGAGCGGCTTGACGTGGGTTGACCTGTTAATTATACACTCGTCACTTGGTTGGACAGTGGATAATAGTTGACTTGTTTGTGATGAATAATCAAACAGTAGGCCATCGTATTGGCTGGTACATTGTCATGCGTTTCAAAATCTAGTCGAATGTCAATATTGGATGGCTTGACAGACTCTTCCAGGTATGAACAGTCAAAGACAATCAGTGGTGCCCTTGCCTTAAACGCTTGGGGTAGCAGCATGGGGCTGTTCTCTTTTTGATAATACGAGCATCGAAATTTAGAAAACAAGTCGTACAGGGGGCCAAACTTATTTTTTGAAAAATCAAAATCCAGCCCTTCATAGGGAAACACAGCTCCGTTGAGGAAAAGACGTGCATTTCTCAATTGCAGGTGATCAAATTGCGTGGCATCTTTGGTTTTTTGATACTTGCGATTTGTTTGAAAACCCACGATCATGTAGAGAGGTCTCTCTGTATAGCGAGCTGTTTTTACGGACCAACTGTGTGGGTTGGTAGTGGGCAATAGCGGGTACTCATGGAGTGCCCAGCTTCTAAATTCCATGGATAGAGGCATATCTCTCTTTGACATCTTGAGTATGTCCAGTTTTTTGCTATCGTCAAGGGTCGCATGGGGCACTTTCCATAGCAAGCGTTGTAGTTGAATTTTTGAATCTATTGTCGGCTCCCTTGAGAGCATTATTATCACTCCTGTCTCTCATCAGATAAAGCACTTGCCTTGCGTTGACCACAATGCGCTGGTGATCTTCGGCAAAGCCTCAAATCAGTTTAAGAGGTAAATATCCAGTAAATGTGCCATCGGTGTGTACCATCCATTCATTGGTCGAGTCAGGGCACCAACCCGCCATGCAAAGTGTTTTACCTTCTTCCTCACTGTAAGAGGGATATAGTTTCATGACACTGGAAATACCCACATTTCGAGTGCTATTCACCACGGTATCGTTAATGACATACCGCACCTCAGAAAAGAGAAAGGCCAAACCATGGTTGGCCAACTTGGATGTGTTGGGTGTAGAGCCATCGGCTTTGGTGAGCCTACCTTCAATCTGAATGACACTTTCATGCGGTAGGGTGTAAATATCTTGGTTGTTGATAACAAATTTAATTTCATCATTGTTATTGAGTCCAGGTGTTTGAGCTTGATAGGAATGGAGATCAATTCTTACCACTCCTGGTTGCTCCTCGATGCGGTTCGCTACCTCTAGGATAGAATTCATTATGGGGGTTGACGTGGTAACCCAAATGCTGTAAAATCTGCTTGTCCTGAGATGTTAACGTGTTTTCACGTGGCAAACAACTAACACCATTCCTAGACAGTGTTGTTGCTTTATATACAAACTTCATAGTGGCTTTAGCACCAACTTGTAAGTCACTGGTGTGGTAGAATCTAGATCAATGAGTTGTTGATCTCTATTGATCAGCCTTAATATTACATTACTTATGTCATTGATAGCCACAGAATGAAAAAGCACCACTGGAGGGTTTTCACGAATAATATTGCCATTGGGCGATGTGACAATAAAGTCATAAACCGAATGGGATGATTCTTGATTGGTGTACACTTGGCTAATAATATTACACGTCACCGACACATGATGGTCCTCAATGAATTTCACTTCAAGGTCTGATTCATGTTTTTTGCTGGGCTCCAACACGCGTGGTTTAAATCCTAGTAATGGACCAATGGAATCGGGGCGTGTTTTAAGGTCAATTTTCAATGTAGAGAAAATACTGCAGCGATGAGTGTTGGTATTTCCTACAAGTTCAAACTTGCGCGTTCCATCGAGAAATGACTTTAAACCATATTCGTTGATCAACACCACATAAATGTGTTCATAAATGTCATCGATCGTGTATCCACCGGAGTTCAGGGTGAGCACAGAATCATCATAGTAAAACTTGTTGTTCACATTTTCACGTATGTTGTATATTCGATTGTACGTTTCAAGTGAAACAAGTCCCAAACCATAAGGTCTTTCACTCAATTCGATAGGCGGGTAAAAGTCTAGGCTGACTTCGGGTCCACGGCCATGCATTGTAACCGTTTTACTTTCTGCCGACATACTGTTGACGTTTTTGCATATGCTGCGTCTTATATAAAAAAATTAAACACAAACGTCCACACTGTTGGCTGTTAAACGTTCGCTCGCGTTTCACATTATAATATAGTTCCACTAGTTCCATGGGCGGGGGCAAATTCCCAAAACTCTCAAAGTACCATACGATGGATCCCTCTTTGACATAAGCTACATAATGCGTTCCTGGTCCTCGGTGATCATCCAAATTGACAACAGCACATTCCTGTTTCAAGGGTCGTGGGGGTAATTGGTTTCGCATAAACACACCTCGAAAATGAGATAGCTTTAGTTGTTTAGCATAGCTTTCCACTTGTTCATGCGTCAGGGCATGTCTTGCTATGCCTGAGGTTATTTTTTTAAAAAAATATTTTGAAATGGTGAAATCCAAAATCCTTGTTGATAAAAGGCTGGCTTTAAATTGGCATGTCTAGCCCCCATAGCAATCGCTTCCATCGTTTCATTATGTCGCTGACTTTCTTTGAGTTGTAGCTTGCCCTGCTGCGCGGCTTTAATGGTTTTCGCCACTGCACTGGCACCGCCCAAAAGTGAACCCAGAGCAGCCAGACTGGCAAATAATACAGGTAAAAATCCCGCTCGTTTGGGGACGGGAATCACTCGCCCTTGTTTTTAACCCTGTCGCTGACGTTTTGGAATTACATGTATCTGTGCTGCTCGAAGAGGTTTCCTTATGGTCAATACAATATTTTTTCTTTTTTTTCTTTCGCAAGGGCTTGTCCACGAATGTTGTAAGCCCAGGCTTTGCCAAGGACAGGGTCTTATTTTTACACTTTTTACTCTTTCTCACCAGGAGCCGATAACCTAGTTGTTAGGCCCCTTAAAGCAACAATTATCATCATCATCATCATCACTCTTTCTCACCACATACCTTTGTTTCACCATGATGATAATAACCAACAACCTTTCACAAGAAAGTTTAAGTCACAACAAACGTCAGATTGTTATTTCATGGCTGTATATTCCAATTCCACATAAAGTGGAAAATCGTTCATCGTTCCCGCTTGCTTTTCATCCCATGTCAACATGAGATGAAAGGATAATACGTCACCTGCATTGACCATTTCATGGTTATGGACCAACATCCTTTGACCATTTATCTTTATTTGTAAATGGTTCTCATCGGACATCGCGTATTTGATGAGAATGGTTCTATCATAGTGTAATCGATAGTGGCTTAAACCCGAAGCAAGCACATAGGTCTATTGCTGGTCATGGACTATCGGTAAATGGTTTTTGTCATTCACAGGTTTTTCATTTGTCAGATTCACTAAAAATACAGATGGGATAAATTTATAATGCCTTTTCATTTCATAGGTCACGTAACGCTTGGTACATACATCGTCTTCGTCTTGCGGGTCTTCCACGTGAATAATCCGATGGTGATTAGCGCTATAGCCATTCACTGTAAGCTGGGGCACTTTGTCATAAAACTCATACACTTTGTTATCCACATACTTTTTCGTAGTAACGTCTGTAGACATTTGAGGATGTTTTACATGGGTTAACCGCTTTCCCTTAAAGTCATAATCTCCCTGTTTTGTGCGTGGCACTACTGACCTATCCACATAGTGTTTATTAGCAGGATCTGCTCCTTGTTTAGGATCATGCATGGGAACAGACCTAGCTTTGGCCATCAACGCACGTCCAAAGACATCCATCTTCAACCTGTAGTACCAGTCTACTGTTTCTATTATAAGGCTCGGTGCCTTGTTTATAGACAGCCTGCTAGCCTGGCTAAGCCTTAGTTGATATGAAGATTATTAAGCAGCAAGAGTTATTCCCCGTGGGGGACATGGTTTCCCATCTCTGTCTCACATCTCGTGAACAACGCCATGGTTCACTGTTTCCATCTTCCATTCGCTGCATCATTGTGGGACTTTCCGGCTGTGGAAAGACAAATCTCTTGCTAACGCTCATTACAGCGCCCAATGGTCTGCGTTTTCAAAATATTTATATTTTTGCAAAATCTCTGTACCAACACCTCCTCGTGTTTCTGGATCAAGTCATGTCTGGATTACAAAAAGAGAATATGGGTAATGTCACATTTTCCATGCAAGAAAATGTTATTTCACCGGATGAGGTAAAGCCCG
This sequence comes from Meconema thalassinum, assembly GCA_946902985.2. Lineage (NCBI taxonomy): Eukaryota > Metazoa > Arthropoda > Insecta > Orthoptera > Tettigoniidae > Meconema > Meconema thalassinum. Next base: position 1,320,591,174 of record OX336389.2, on the reverse strand, counting down.
ATTCACTCATGATTTTCGATGATGTATCCACTGAACGTCAAGGCATCATTCAAAGCTATTTTAGCATGGGTCGACACAAACATATCGATTGCTTCTATCTTGGACAAACGTATTCTAAAATGTCCAAATAGTTGCATCGTGACAATGCCAATGTCATTGTTTTATTTCGTCAGGACGAGAGGAACAGTCGTCACATTTATAATGAACATGTGAATCCGGATATGACCTTTCAAATGTTTACAGAACAGTGCTGGAACACTTGCCTGTTTAGTGATTGACAAACAAAGTGAACTCAACCAAGGACTGTATCGCTTAGGGTTTGATCATTTTATTGCTATTTAATGCACTGACTCATTCCCTGTCAAGTCATTTGTCAAGACACCATGGCGTTAGCAGAGAGTCTATTGAAAAAACATATTATTAGAGCAAAAAATACTATTCGCCAAAAGTTTCGTCAATTGAAACGATCACGTGCAGATCATGCTTTGTTTATTCAACAACATTTAGCACCTCCGCTAAAAGCCATCTGAAACACTACCCACCGTTTCACAATCCACGCAGACGCTGCACGAGGACCCTGAGGAAGAGGAAGAGGAACAGGAACAGGAAGATTTGACTAGTGTTAGTGAAGTTGAGGATGACGAGGAACAAGTGTTCACCCCTCAAAAAAACGCCGCACCCCTTGCAGAGTTTTTGAGAAAAAAGAAATCCTTGGCCATGGTTGAAACACCTTGCCCTTCCAGATCGTCTCCGTTTTCACAAGTCTTGGCCACCCCTCAAAATAAAGCTCAACTGAAAGACATTTAATAAAATATTATGGATCAACACTAGAACCCTATTTCACCGATCTATTTATTGGAAACACAGATACCACGTATGGTGTTCGATATGAGGATGATAGTTTTAAAATTGGGGATTCATCCATTAAATTTGCTCGTGCTAAAGCTCTCATTAAAAACATCAACTATAAATTGACGCCAGGACTGTAAAAGCTGCTCTTCTCTCGAACACCCTCATTCCATGATTAAACGTCAGAGGACCTTGGCAAATATAAATCCATTTTATTGGATACCCATGCCCACAAAAGACAGTATGATCCCACTCAACAAGTGAATGCCAATATATCGCAAAAATATAAAACCATCATTGCAAAAATGTTTCCCACCAGTCAAAGTACTCGTCGTAATGTGTCCGCTTCGGGAGTGACATTTAAACCATTAAAACCCCTTGAGGATATTACCTGCTGCCACAATCTCAATAAGCTCATCCAGCGGCTTCAGTTGTTGCATGCTTCACGTCAAGCCGGCCATACCAGTCACGATTGGGAAATTCAAGAAATTGAACAAGAACTTCGTAATGCCAAAATTATTGTTTAAGCCCTCACCCATTAAAATGGTTATTGCTCACGAGTTGCATCGCCCAACTAGGCGTCACTGTACGCGACTCAAGGTGATTTCACGAGGTATGGATGAACTTTGGCAGGCTGACTTGCTTGAAATGATACCCTATGCTGGCGTTAACGACGGTGTACGCTATATGTTGACCGTCAGTGATGTGTATTCCAAAATGGCCATTGTTGAACCTGTGCCACGCAAGTCTGGTCCACTAGTTACCAAGGCCTTTCAACATATTATTCAACACTCCAAACGTAAAACTCAGTTGCTACAAACCGACCTGGGGAAAGAATTTTTCAACAAGGATTTCTCCAGTTTTCTCCAATCTAAGGATATTCACCATTACACCACGTACAACAATCTCAAAGCCAGCGTGGTCGAGCGGTTTAACCGAACATTAAAACCCATATGTGGAAAGCGTTTACCGCTCAGGGCAGTTGTCGCTGGTTGGACATGTTACCTGAGCTAGTGTCACGTTACAATGACACCAAACATAGAACCATTGGGACCAAGCCACGCCTCGTGACCAAAAATATTCAGCGACTGGATGAACTGTTTAACCCCATAGGAACAGCAGATCCTAAACGTCACTGACTGAAAATTGGGGATTTTGTTCGTGTGAGCAAATTTAAGTCTGCCTTCAATAAGGGCTACACGCCTCCGTGGGGGACTGAACTATTTCGAATTCGTCAAGTCAACTTGGACAGTCCACTCACCTATTTACTCCAAGGCCTCAACCATCAATCCATAAAAGGTAGATTTTATCACCATGAACTTCAAAAAACAGCATTTCCTACACATTATCTTGAGGAATAAGTGTTGAAACAAAAAGGAAATAAACTATATATCAAATGGTTAGGATTTAACTCTACGTTTAATTCTTGGATCAATAAATTGCATGTCGTGTCCACCTGTGCACTTTTTTATTTTATTGAATCCTCTTGTACGAGAGCTCTGTGTACGGCGCTCCACGCTTCGTGCATGTCCATACATGTTTCTCTTTCTCTCTCCAGACCCCTGTCTCACTCCTTCACTCAATGTTGACATACAACTCGTTCAGCTATTGGCTGTCATGGGTCTCCACTCCTCTCCTCACCTCTCCCCTGGCTATCTGGCCCCGCCCCGTCACCGCTCTGCAGTAGTTACGTGATTTCCTGTTCTCTCTTTGTGTTCGCCCTTTCCCCTCTCTCCCCCTTTCCTCTCTGCGGGGCCCTGCCTGCTGCTGCACTGCTCGCCTGGCTAAGAGGATGTGAAATATCATCTCTGTTACTGAGTTGCCACATTGTTCCACCTGCTATCATATGACAGCAGTGTTGTCAGCTTGACTGACATTCCATTCTGTTAGCCGACTAGCCGTGCCTCAAGAAGATATTCTTTCCGTTCTGGCTGCCAGTCAGACATACATAAACAAAGCAAGTTCTTTTGTTGACGACTATAAAAGCCTTGCTTTTATTCGTATAATACCATTATGAATTTTCCAGGTTACTGGTCAGTGTTTACTAACATGTTTTAAAGATCACGATGAGGGATTTTTTTGAAAATATTCACCTTCATTCGTTCGTCATATAGAAAAATATCGAAAAGCGACCCCTTGTTTTGCCGTACATCGCCCCGTAGAAATAGCCATTTCCCGTATCCACCATGGCCAGTCATAGCCTCGTTGTAACATACGTCAAGCGCTATCGGTTCTCTGTCTACAAACACTCTTTTATTTAAAAACAAAATTAAAATGCATAGTTCTTGTCCTAGAGACTTGACATTTATTTTCATGGTAGAGGGGGTAGGGACCTATTATTTATGTCAAACAAACTTATTTGTCAACTTGTTAGTTTCCAAAATAGTAAACATTCAAAATATAAGTGTTTTCAAATAATCTCAAAAAATTAAAATGTTTTACTATAAGAAATAAAGGTCATAGAGACCATTCGTTTCAACTATGGCACAACGTTCTATCATATTTGCTTTTCAAACTATCGCCTACTTTCAAAAACAAAATTATTCATTTTTTAATATAACGAGTGGTCTATAGGAAAGAAGACGTCAGCTCGAGTCCAACGACACCTCATTTGTTAAAATCCGACCATCCGTTCTCCAATTATCACCAATGTTCACGAGAAAGTAGGCTACCATTTTTCCTCCTACACGCTTGAAACTTGCTGCCCACCTAGAGGGCATACCCACCTTTCCTTAACGTCAAAAAAACTTTCTTCCAAGATTCACCGTTTCCAAAATAGCGCCAATCCAATAAACAAACATTTTCAAAAAAAAAAAAAATACCAACACTCTTTCATAGCCAAGAGAACGTCACCCCGTTCCTAAACAGCACATCGTTCTAGCCTTACAAGCTCAGTAAATATCACCAAAATGTAAAAAACGCACGTTTACCTCAAACTGCGTTTCCAAATTCCACCCATTGTAAAAAATAACCTCACCATCAGATAGAGCGGAAAAAATACCATCTAATCGACCCCTCACTCGACCCTAGTCCTCCCCCACCACCAACTTTTTTCCAACATAGCCATACGTATTCAAGCACTCACGCGACTTGCAGGAGAACCGGTATCATCCCACTACGTCAAGTTTTTATCCTAGAGATTTGAAATTTATTTTGGGAGTAGAGGGGGTAGGGACCATTCATTTACGTCCAACAAACTTTTTTGTGAAATTCCTAGTTTCCAAAATATAAAAATTTCTAAATTCAACTTTTTTCAAAAAATGTAAAAAAATAAAAAAGTTTTATTATAAAACATAAAGGACATAAAGACCATTCTTTTAAGCCCATAGAACACTTTTTAGAATGTTTGGTTTTTAAACAATCGCCTACTTTCAAAAACAAAAATTGTAATTAAAAAAATATATATATAATACAGGGTCCATAGGATAGAGGACGTCAGCTCGAGTCCAACGACACCTCATTTGTAAAAATCCCACCAGGCGTCCGAGAGATATCGGCAATGTTCGCAGGAAAGTAGGCTGTGCGTTTAAACCCGTCTTGCCCCCCTACTCACACATTATTCAACAATGCCACGAAAACATCATCCTTCTAAATTTACAGTAAATTAACATATATGGGGTGCTTCAAAACGGGGTAGCGAAATTTAGGGGAATTGAAATAAGATCCCATAAAGATGGGTCTTAAGCACTTTATTTGCTGTCTATATGTTTTGTTAATCTGAATAAATTCTGAGTAATATAACTGTTACATAGTACTGTACTTATTTTTTCCCCGTTCAATTTAGATAAATACCTACAATCTTGTAATGTATGATTCGATTCTACAAAATAGCACTTCAATCGATTGGGCATAAAATGTTACATGTTTTGTTGTTCTTTTATATGGTTTATGGTGTAGTCACGTCCTAGTTCGTAAACTATGGGCAATGGTTGAGTGGTCTGGTAAGTGGTTCTGACAGTCAAGAGACCAGTTACTAGAGGAAAGGAGTGGGTATCTTGGGCATATTTTGAGTCGTGGCCCTCCTTGTGATCAACAACTTACTTGTTTGTTTCCTGAGGTGAAACGCAGGGGCCCTGCGTAAGTAAGGTTAGCAGCTTGCTTCAATTGTAATCTCTAATCGTGCCAAAAAGGTCTTGATTAATCCTAGAACCTATGGGAGAGATGGAGTCCCACTCTCGTCTGACAGATTAGGCACTCCTTGGAAACGAACAGGCAATCGATCTGGTATTCGATAGGGTGCTGTTACGATCGAGGGTAGTTATGGAAGGAGGAAAGCAGAGTTAAATGAGTCAGCAAGTAGGGTGGGATTGAATTTTCTAGGGATTAGTGAAGTTCAAATAAAGGGAGATGGAGAGGAGATCCAAGGTATACCTGTCAGGTGTAAAACGAGGCAGGACAAAGTGGGAGTAAGGATGTATGTCCAGAAACCTTGGAACTTCACAAAATTTATGTGAGGTACCGGCACCGTACGTAAATGAACGATTAATGTGGATGGATTTGGAAATGTCAGGAAATCGGTCAGGATTGTTTCAGTGTACATTCCATGTGAAGGGGCGGATCAGGAGGAAATAGACTTTATAAGGCACTGAGTGATGTGGTAGTGAGAGTTAACAGTAAGGATAGTGTAGTACTGATGGGGGATTTCATTGCTAGCATAGGAAATGGAGTTGAGGGGTATGAGAAGGTTATTGGTAAGTGGAGTGAGGATAGGGAAGCAAACACCAATGGGAAATGTTTATTGGACTTATGAGCTAGCATGAGGTTGTCTGTGGCGAACTCATTCTCGAAGCATAAGGAGATTCACAGATACACAAGGGAGGATAGAGGAACCAGGTCAATAATAGTCTATAAAATTACTGACTTTGAATTTGGTAAATTGATAAGTAATTGAAGGGTATTCCATTTTTTTATGAAACAGATCCCAAACTGTTGTACTGTGAACTGAGCATAGTTAGACCTAAAGTGCAGACACTGAGGGCTGTTTGCAGACGGATTAGGGTTTAAAATTTCCAGAATAAGGAACTTAGGCAGAAATATATGGATTAATTCCAAAGAGTAGATGGTAAAGAAATGCAGGACATCAGACAGACTGGTCAGGATATAGGGATACAGTACTATAAGTAGCAAAGGTAGTCCTTTGTGTTAGGACAACAGTGTGTAAAGACAGGAACAAGCGAAAACACTGATGGAATGACATAGTGAAGTCTGCTTGTGAAATTAACAGAAGGCTTACAAAAAATGGCTCCTAGCAAGTAATCCTGGGGACAGAGAGCTACTTATGTAGTCGAAAGGAACAGGACCAAAGAAATAATAGAGTAAAATATATCACGGTAGGAATTTGGATATACATTAGAATAGTTAGGTCAAGTGGCAGTAAAGCCTTTATGGAATGTTAGAAAGAATCATAGAAATTGAGGAACAATGGAGTGAATCGCTTGACAGCTTCCAGGTTTGGTCCAGTCGTTAAACGTTTACCTCATACTCCTTGCCACATTCTTGTCAAAACGATTCCGCAGTTACGTGACGAACTAAAGAGCCTACTTTTCTTAAAATTTAAGATTGATGCCAATCTATATTGAACCCTTGCAAAGAAGCATATGAGACTCAGATTCGGGGCGTAACAGGTCATATTCGTAAGTTGCTGTCAGGGCGCTTCATTAACTTGCAGGGTAACATATAACAAAATAACATGCAGGAAAGAGTGAAGCCAGGGTTAAAACAACTGAATTTAATAACAAATCACCATATTTACACATAAACAATTAACAACAAAACTCCCAACTGACTCCCGCTTAATAAAAATGCCAAACAAAAATTGGGCGGTATCTCTGGAGAGATTAATTACCTGGACCAAGTGTCCTTAAATAAAGATACAAAAGTGACCATATAAGTGCGTACGCCGTTCTACATGCATCACGATGTGTACTTTGAATGCGTGATTCGTTATCATCCAGAATGACCCTTCAGACAACGAATCCGCATTTCCTAGAGCTAGACCGACACAAGGGAACACAACTACAATACATAAATTAAACCGACACTTCCTAAATCTACTATAAACAAACACAAAATTTCCGTGTGAAATTGGACTTGAATTGCCGTAGCAACATTTACTGCCTAAAAACTTAGGACTTCTCACACAAATCAACACAAGTACATTAACACGTGACCAACAGAAAAATACTCAAATGACCGCTGTCAAAATTTACAAATACTCTACCACTACACCACACGGGTGTGACAAACAAAATTACATGAAATCGAGTCATCAACAAAGCAATAGGCAAACAGCCAACATTTACGTTAATCACAATATTCTTATCCATACAAGGTACAACAATCCGTTACACACATGGCGAACTCCCCAATTAATTATGGCTTAAAATTAGCCATCACAATGAACAGGTTTGCTGCATGAAAGCTTACAGGGTTCAGTCGGACAAATAGGACTGCCTATCAAAATAAGTCACAGGCAAAACGGGCGGTTTGTGGAACTCTGCATGTCTGTCAACCCACGTGTCAATAACCTCGACCTCCCAGAGCATGGGGTCGAACCTCGAAGAAATGTGCCCCAAAGCACAATAATACGTGTGTGTCAGAAAAACATATGGACAAGAATCAGCAGTCTCCCAAGAGCACTCTGTCTTTCCATCTAAAATACAACAGCAGCAAAAATATATAAGGGCGGTAGGACAACTACCCCCTCCTCACGTAGAATCAACACACACTAGACACATCAACACACACTTAATCACACGTATGGGTTGTGACAGACCCTGAAATAAAAGACACAAATAATATCCACATGCTGGTGCCATCGTTCTATGCCGTGACTAGTCACCTGAAAAGGACTCAAGAAAAATCTATCAAATTAGAACGAAGGTGTTCTACAATTACTTTTAAGTTGGTGCACTCGGCTACCCTAACATGAATAATAACCTGTTCAGCAAAATGTTTTACAATCATTTCCTCCCATTCCTATTTCAAATATTAACGTTAATAAAGCACCATTTATCGAATGTAACGGGTTCCGCAATTGCAAGGATAAAAATCACGCACGCACGCCGCGTACATTACACATGACTCAAGAAAAAAAATCAAAATATCAACAAACACATTGGCCACGCGCCAACGGACATTTAAACATATAGTGTCGGTACAAGAAAAACAGCTATAAAACAAGAAAGAAAAACATGACTATTTACAAAGTTCCCCGGCCAAATCTAACTACATAATTGAAATAATCCAATTTTAGTACATCACCGCTTCTGCATGTAGGACTAAGGACATCCTCCTCAACCCATTGCCCTATGGACAATTTAGCACTCCATAGTAGTCGTCTGCGTTGATTTCTTGAAGCTCATCCCAACTTCAAACCACGTGCTGATCATCTTGGTCTCGACTCCTTGGCAGAAAAGTTCAATGTTAAATATTTGCCTATCTATAATCGCTTGCAGGCTACTCAGTTCACCCACAATTGTCCTACTGCGATTAATAGCGAAGACTGGCCCTAATTATATTGCACATACGCACTATAAAAACACACATACAATACACACAATTTATACATAAAATATACATCTCGAGTCCGCGCCACTGGCTCGTTAACAAGTTCAAAATCCTGGCTGCACCAGCAGTCGCTATCTCGTCCGGTATTTCCGTCCCGTCTTGGACTTCGGTTCTGGTAAGCGCTAATTAGGGTGATACGATACTTCCCCCTTAAAGTTGAACTCGTCGTCTTTAAAAGAATGTTACAGTTTATCACGCGCTGGCGTGAAATATTTAGATCACACAATTTAGTTGATTTTAGAACAAAATGTATTATAGCTTTTAAAAATTCGATACTGCAAACGCTGCGACTTTAGCTCCCCAGAGCTCAGAAAATAAATTAGCTTCACTGATTTTAGAGCGTAAAAATCACATTTCGAACTGGCGTGGAGTATGCCTCTGAAGGCTCCACAAGTTAAGTACTCCGATAAATTCGAGCGTCAAAAATCACACTTCAAACTGGCGTGGAGTATACCTCTGAAGGCTCCACAAGAATAGTACTCCGATAAATTCGAGCGTCAAAATCACACTTCAAACTGGCGTGGAGTATGCCTCTGAAGGCTCCACAAGAATAGTACTCCGATAAATTCGAGCGTCAAAATCACACTTCAAACTGGCGTGGAGTATGCCTCTGAAGGCTCCACACAATAAGTACTCCGATTGGCGTCAGGCCAGACTATTTATGAGAAACTGACAAGGGCGGCGGAGTGGGGCGTAGTCGGATAAAAACTTCCAGAGTTCTTGTCTCACAAAGATGGGGCTAGTGTCATTCTTCTCCAAATAAATCCAACGTCTCAAATTACTCGAGCGGAGATTAATCCGTTCGGCGGTTCCTTAGATACACACTTCCGCGCGCTTTTTACTACTGACGCCGTCCACCTCGTGGTCACAGCTTGGTCTCTTGCGATTGGCTGATTCAATCGTATGTTCGTTGAGAGGACCTCGTGATTCTTCCTTTATGTCTCCAATTTTGGTACAGTAGTTGCACAATTTGGCCTTGAACTCGACTAATTCTGGCCGTCCCCCAGGAATAGCTACCAACTCAGCTTCTGTTGCAATCATTACGAAATGCTGGCCTCCCTAATATCCAAGTCGACTTCCTTATGTGCTGCCTGGGCCGTAGTAATAATAATAATAAATATGAATACTTATTTATCGAAGATCAATAAGGGTTCAATATAGAGACATCTAGAATAATTACGAAATCAAGTAGGTAATACAGTACTGCATTTTGAAATACACCTGAAATATACGTGAAACAGTGTAGCCTATTAGAGTAACTTACTACGGTTGGCAGCCCTGGTGACTCTGAACATATACTTAGTTCCATCTCTTAAGAGATAGAATGCACTTACAAAATTTGGTTGAAGTCTAATGGACAGTATGGACGTTACATGGATTTATCAGTGCGCGTAAAATCATGAAGGGAACAACGTCATGTATGTGAAGTACAGAATTAATCTGAAATGTTACGATCTATTATAGTGCCAATTTTGGATAAAATCCATTTGTTAGTATAGAAGTTACATGTAATTAAAAATTGAAACTACCAGAAAGCTTAGAATCATGTTGGCAGCAATGAGGTATATTCGTTACTACAAATTAATCTACAATGTCAGGTACTATACGTGTGCAAAGTTTGGAGCTCATGGCTTGTACACATTCTGATGTATTGATATTAGGATTAAACCAATAGAGAGAGAAGTTATTAACAGTTGGCAGCCGTGCTGGTTCTAACGAATACGCATAGTCATAACTGTTATGGTACACTAAGCACATACGAAATGTGGTTGAAATCCATGTGGTAGTATAGAAGTTATATGCATTACAAATTGGACCTATCAGCAGGCTTAGAATCGTGTTCGCAACACTGATGTATATAAGTTACACCAAACTACGGTAGAATGTCAGGTACTACACGTGTACAAAGTTTAGAGCTGTTGGCTTGCATACTTTCTGATATATTGATGAAAATGAAAATCCACAGCCTGCTTCCAGTCTCCGACCGGGTCAGGAATGGAATGAATGGAGCCCCGATCGAGCGGCGAGGATATGAACTGTGCCGGCTGTCTGATATATTGATATTAGGGTTAAAACTTAGAGAGAGCATTTATTAACAGTTGGCAGCCCTGGTGGCTCTTTAGAAAACAAACAGTAATTTCTGTTGTGGTACACCTAGTACATACTGAATTTGGTTGAAATCCAATCCATAGTATAGATGTTACATGCATTTAGAAATTGGACTTACCGGCAGGCTTAGAATCATGTTGGCAACACTCGCATGTATGGACTTCCGCAAATTAATCTGGAATATTATTATCTATATGTGTGCCAATTTGGGAATAGTTCGCATGTATAACTTCTGAGATATACAACATAAAGCTCAAATTTCAATTACGAATTTTCAGCAGTTGGTAGCACTGACGTCAAGTTCAAGTATGGCCGTTAGATATTCAGGTACAGATCTTTACTCTTACCAAATTTGGTCTCGATAGCTGCAGCCGTTTAGGGGTTGATAGGGGGTGGGGGGCACACAGAGAGACAGACAGACAGAAGGACAGACAGACAGACATAAATTTTCCCGGATCGATCTCATGAGTCTACTTTTTCCTCATTTTTGCAAAATGAGAAAAGTAGATTAAAAATCTCACCTCCTTTGCCGTCACATTTGGAAGAAAAATAAGGACGCTGTTGTGGAAATGTATGAACACAGTACTGGCAATATTATCACCAAGAGTGGATTCTTCTTGGATCAAGAACATTCATTCTTATGAGCCAGTCCTGATGGTTTGGTTGCTTGCGATGGCGTTGTAGAAATCAAATACCTTTCCTCTGGCACTGAATCATATTTCAGAGAAGAGGTGACTAAAAACAATGTTAGAGGTAAAATTGCAATTGAAGCGAAGCCACAACTACTTCCTCCAAGTCCAAAGTCGATTGAATATCAACAGGAGAAAAAGGTGCAAGTTTGTAGTATACCGTATTCTAAGAATGGAGAAATCTTCGTAGAAAGGGTAGAAAAGAATGGGTTGTTATGGCAAACAAAAGTGCTTCGGAAACTGGTACAGTTTTATAAGGAGTGCATTTTTTCAAAACTTTTAGACAGTTGAGTTATTCGAGGCATGAGGCATGAAAATTCGAGGTCCCTCCTTTGCGCTAAAGGTTCAACGACTAAAAAAGACCGCAGATACCAATAAACGAAAGAAGAGGAAGCCATCGGACACCTTTACACAGAACAAGAAGTTTACATTTATAGCAATAAATTGTATATTTTCAGTATTTTCGCTCATAATACTATAAGTGTGTTTTTTTGTTTACAGAATGTTAAACATTCATTATACTTATAAAATTTTGCGTACGTAAACTTTGATATTCATTACTGAATGAACAGCCATTTTGTTTACATAAATCACCTTCTGTTGAGTCGGTACATTATTTCTTTTTTGGAATGTTTTACATTTCATAGAGACAGTTTTGAAGTTCTGTCAGCGCACAATATTATTGTTTGTGTACCATAGAAACACTTATTATGAGTTGTAATTTTTATAATCTTACAGTAACACGCCGGCCTCCTTTTATTCGGCTGGACGATGGCAAGGCATAAGGCTGAAAATAAGCGTTCGACTCGGAAAGCAGATCTCTGCGACTCGGAACCGAGGTATACAGCGGTGAAGGGCAGGGAGGTTGTGCAATGTGCGCGAAAGAGGCGTGGTGGAAGGGAGTAGGGGAAGAGTAGTGCACTGGCTGTGACAGGCGAGAGGTTGCAGTGCTGCTATATCTTGTTCAGCAATTGACAGCATAACTAGTAGCACAGCCTTATGACGTCACGTAAAATTGTAAGCTTTCCCTCAGGGACAAGAGGCTGACAAGCAACGATGTGACGAGGAACGTGCAAATCGTCATATAAGTGGTTGTATTATAACTCAATGAGAACTTGTGTACTGAAGTTCACACTTGGACAGTCAAATGGATCCTAATGTTTATTACCTTTCCAGTGTTTTAAGGAAAGCCCTATATTAAAATGACAACAAAGAGAACATGCGAACTTTGCTACGATAAAACAAACGAAAACGAAAAACAGAGTTCTGTTACCATGCACTCTAGTCCGTGGGGAACTAATTCAACACTTATGTAAATGAGGAAGTGGCATCTGGCAGCTACAAAATAATGCCAAAAATCTTGTGGTTGCAAAACAAAATGGGATGGTGTGGCTCTGTACGACTACGCTTAGGGTGAGACCTTCTGCTCACTAAATGAGTATGCGCCTGACGGACTAAGTACGGTTCGGGACAGAATATCTAGAAGAGATGCTTCGTTCACTGAATATTACTTTCATTTGGGTGAAAAATCCACAGCCTGTTTCCAGTCGACCAACCGGGCCAGGAATGGAATGAATGAAGCCCCCATCTTCATTTGGGTATTGATCCTAATCATGGGTCGGGATTGCTCAACAGTGGGTCATCTTTAATACACCTCGTTTTCTGAACACTCCCGTAGATCAGGATCGAATCCCTATCGACAAATACAGGAATGAGCCGGGGGAAATGAGAAGGAAACACTCGTTACAAGTGTAAGACATCTCAAGGAGTTTGTGCAAGGTTTATGAAGATGGGGTCAGTGATGCTAACGCAAAATTGTCCAATCCAAATTCAAATGCTTCACGGAAATGTTTCAAAGAAACGAATATTTTAGAAAGTATTTGATTTTGAATGCTTATATCTAGGTCTATGTAAGAGATGTGGGTGTTTTTTCTGTGTTAATGTGTTGATGGAAGATAAAAATGTACGCCTCTTTAGTTGTCATGTGTGTAGTGTATTAATTAATATCCGTGCATTCTACCATAATCGCAACATTGGCATTTACGGATTCTGTACCTAATGTTTGTTGTTATTAATTCATTTTAGGGTCTTGGGGTATCTTGTTATTGGGTGTTTGTTAAATTTGTCTGATAACCTGTAGTTATATGGTCACTCTAGTTGTGTGTGCAGCTATATTACGTACAGGGATGGGGCATTTCTCTTGAGGCAGTGTGAAAAACCAGGCGAAAAACCACATTCAGTTTTGCCGTTGTCATCACCGGGAATCGAACCTAGAATATACGGGACTTGCAACAGGTGCCCTCGCGGTCGTGGTGCACAATTCATTTTCTCTCAGGCACCTCAGAGCCTCCTCTGCATTTCGGGTTAAATCTCGGCCAATGTCTGTGAGAAGTTTTGTGCTGGGTAATGAGGTGGCGAAAAAGGTCTTTCATGGGACCTCCAATTTCGCCTGTGAATTTCAATCCAGTTGTACTCCATAAATAATAACCGAACTTTATTAAAAAAGAAGGACGAATCATATATATTCGCAAACACGACAATTGGGAATGAAATGAAAATGTGAAGGGAATGGGACAAAAAGTATGATAATGGAATCAGTATTAAAAGTAACAAAATTCATGATATGAGCAAGTAAGTCGTCCCATAAAAGAAAGTCGGAATGGCATAAAATATGTACTGGTAGACAAATGTGAATATTTAAATGCAATGTTTAAAATGTATGAGTAAACCTATTTCGTGTGTTGAAGCAAATGAAACTCAGAGTGAAACATTAATTCAGGAAATTAAACTAAACCTAACGTTCGTTGTGGAATTAAATATAGAATTAAACTACACCCTTAGGGTCACTGTGGAATTAAATCTGGAAATAAACGATAACCTCAATTTCGGTGGGGAACTAAATCCGGGATTTATCGAAAACCTTAAGATCCGTGTGGAATTAAGTTTGGAATTACCAAACCCTTACGATCAGTGTGGAATTAAATCTGGAATTATACCATAACCTCAAGTTCGGTATGGAATTAAATCTGGAATTAAACCAAACCCTTCAGATCAGTGTGGAATTAAATATAGAATTAAACCTTTACCTCAAGGTCGGTGGTGAACTAAATCCGAAATTTAACGAAAACCTTAAGATTAGTGTGGAATCATATCTGGAATTAAATCGAACCCTTAAGATCAGTGTGGAATTAAATCTGGAATTAATCCATAACCTCAAGTTCGGAATGGAGTTAAATCTTGGATCAAACCATAATGTCAAGTTCGGTGAGGAATTTTGTCTGAAATTTAACCAAACCCATAAAATCAGTTTGGAATTAAATATGAAATTAAATCATAACCGCAAGTTCGGTGTGGAATTAAATCTTGAATCAAACCATAACCTCAAGTTCAGTGAGGAATTTAATTTGGAATTTAACCAAAACCTGAAGTTCGGTGTGGAATTAAATCTGAAATTTATCCAAAACCTGAAGTTTGGTGTGGAATTAGATCTTGAATTAAACCATACCCTTAGGGTCACTGTGGAATTAAATCTGGAACTAAACCATAACCTCAAGTTCGGTGAGGAATTTCATCTGGAATTTAACCAAACCCTTAAGATCAGTGTGGAATTAAATCTGGAATTAAACCAAAACCTCAAGTTCGGTTTGGTATTAAATCCTGAATTAAACCATCACCTGATGCTCTGAGTGGAATTCAGTCTTGAATTACAACATAACCTTAAGTTCGGAGCGGAATTAACTCTGGAATTCAACCATAACCACAAGTTTGGAATTGAATGAAATTTGGAATTAAATTAAAACCTTAAGTTCGGACTGGAATTAAATCTGGGATTAAACCAAAACATCGAGTTTGGTGTGGAATTTCATCTGGAATTTAAAAAAAAAAACTTAACGTTCGGAGGGAAATATGGAATTAAACCACAACCTAAGTTTGGTGTGGAATTAAATCTGGAAATAAAACAAACCCCTAAGTTTGAAGTGGAACTAAATCTTGAGTATAATGTGCGGAATAAAATGTAAGAAGTGAAATGTAGAGTAAAATTATGTGCAAATAAATGGCACGAATGGTAATTAGAGCTACGTTAACTCTGGAATGAAATTAACATGTGTAACTCGGAGAAGAATTGAATCTGAGGTGAAATATGAGGAATAAATTTCGAGGAACTTAATGCACGGAGCACGATCTGGGAATGTGAGTTTGGAATGAGGCCTTATTTTTCATATTGGGGCAGGAATAGAGTTGAATTCCCCCGGTCAATAATACTATTCTGGTACGAAACTAGATTTGAAGTGAAACACATAACCTCATTGTAATAAAGGATGATTATGATAACATGAGTTTTACGGAATTTAAGAAGGAACGAAACTCGGAATGAAACATACCAGCCGGATTGAAATTAGATTTATAGTCATTTATTCTATTCATATTGGATTCAAATTCCGATTGAATCAAAAGTTAAACTACTATTCCGACTGGAGCCAAATTGAAATCCATAGCATCTTACACGGTATATACGATCGTGTCATGGATATATATACTGTATATATATATATATAATTATAAAGGTGGTAGAGTGAGAAACTTACCAAATTCTAGGGTCGAATAGAGTATATGACGCCTTACCTGTTCAGGATTCCACAACACAATCTCCTCTATAATTAAAATAAGTCACGCAACACAAGGCATAGAATAAGAACGAAATAATGTATTAATAAAGAAAACAATTTAAAGTATATCATCCAAAATCCATGAAGTAAAATAATGAAGTTCACCTTCCCCTCATATGACAGAAATGAAGTCCAACACGACTTCCCTACATGTATAAATTACATTTACACCCATGCTGTTTACTGATAATTCATAATGAAATGGAAAAATTGTTAAAATTGACAATCTTCTTACTTTAAAACTGCATATACAGTACGTGTCTCAAGTCACAGCTGGACACCGTGTTTACATTCGTCAAGACTGCGTTTTTGGCCCCCTGCAGTATATACACCTCTGCCGTACTTATTATATAAACCCGCCGCGCCGTTACCTCATAACAGGTTCAGTCTCTTTCCTCCCAGTCGATCAAAATATTCCATTCATTCAACACGTAAAGTTATTAAACTCCTCTAATACTTACAATATTGTTTCACTTCTTTTAAAAACATACTACCATTCACATGTATGTAATATTGTCGTATAATACACTTGACAAAAACGATTCACCTCATTTAATATACTTACGTCGATCACATTTGACGTAGATCCACACACTCTCATTCTAATACACAAAACTGCTCACACATAACGAACATCACGTTCTCAAATGATCGGTACATATTTATAGCACGCGAAAATATTATTATTTTTACAACAAGAAACACCAATATAATTAAATATTATTAAAATGTAAATACAATGTTTACGACTCTCTATCAATTCAAGTTTAAATGTTTATATCCGTTTCTAACACACTATTATTAATATTTAGCAATATTAATATTATAACTGACTTTTTTAAGATATCTATGCCACGAAGTCTTATTTAGGTTTAATTTGCTTATATCAGGCTAATATGACCGATAAGTTAAGATATGTGCATATGGATTATTACTCAAATCAAGTTTAATAAGATGTTAATAATAGTTAGTCATCAAAGGTAAATTTAGTTTCTCAGATACGTATCCGCCAGCTCACCGCCTGTCTACCCTTCAATCTCGTTACCATACGTACACGTCTGAGTTATACTCAACATCAAAATAACAATGTTTAAAACTTCCATACGACAGTATTATAATGAATAAATTTCTCAATACGAAAACACTCTCGTATTTGATCAAAACTCTATATCATCGCTGACTTCTATATTTTAATACAACCTCACATATGGCATTAACAATTCCTCGTATACCCATAAACAAATTACTGTAACTTTTTTACCATTGTTTCTATAAACATTCACGTAGTACTTGCATTAATTCACTATTAAAACTGCTTACATTGTTACCATAAATATCTGTTGTTACTTCATAGCTTTCATTATTATAACGACTATTGATATTTATATTGGAAGAGCTAACAAAGGATTCCCCCGTATAAAAACTTTCACGTTAACCCCTTGCTACTATCATATAATAAAAATACAATAATACTTCTCACCATACTGGTTTCTCTTTAAATTACACTGTTGCAAGATTACGCCAACAAAATTACGTAATATTGCAAATTGTGTATAATAACTACAATGTTATTTAAGTGTTTGATAGATATCAATGACGACTGGATTAGGATGTCCCTAAAATCCCTACTGTCGAATCAAATTATCTTCTAAGAAGATATATCTCATTAAAATGATTCATTAAAGAAAAATCAATACTTTCTATCAAATAAATGGTTTGTCAAATCATGAATATAGTTCCATTGAAGAACGCGATTGAATACATAAAATCGTACCATAACCATGTCGAATATTTCTTGCCAGATCGACGCAATGTTACTCGAATAACGTTATGATATTTTAACAGTATATCACACGTAGTTTTCTTCTCCTACTTAAATATCTTCTTACAATAACGTGCCAAATTCATTTAACCAAAATGAATTTATAATAGACATCCATGACGAAACTAACTGAAATTCAATTTAATGAAAACGAAAATGTTGAAAACAATTTAAGAAAATCTTAAATGATAAAATTTAATTCCAAAATATTTTATCATGTCAGTGCAGAAACTGCAAAGTTGAAATTTCATGTTCAGATGAAGAAAGACGATTCTCTAACATGATATCGAAGCACAATAAAAATAAAAATAAAACGAGCCTTTTAGATGTCGCATATGATGTGTAACATCTGACATAGCAGAAACCTCGCGTGAAATTTTTGATACACCGGTATTTTATACTATTATTGCCACAAATATTAATCTATTGTAAAAGGAAGTGTTTTACAGATATTGCAGTTTATAATACGGAACTCATTTTATTAGATGATTTGTAGCTTCCGCCAGCACTAGCCTAAATAAAGAATACGATATGGATCAACTAGATTAATAGACGCGACACCGCTCATAACCTTAAATTCCTTATAAACAGGTCCTCTTCATTCACAGACCAACACGTAATTTCATATGGATTCTGTTAAAATGAATCATATTGATATGATAAATATCGTTTATAATGATAATATGGTAGCAAAAATATCTACCCCGTCCGGGATTCGAACCCATAACTCTAGATTTACAGTCATAAGCACTTACCCCACGGCTACTACGCAAATTTTGTGCACAAGATGGTGACTTATTTCCACGTTCCAATAATACTCCATTACGGAATTAAGTTTCATTTATATTTTGCTTGTTTCGATAATGTGTCGCCTCCGTAGCGTAGCGGTCAGCATGGTTAGCTGCCACCCCGGAGGTCCTGGGTTCGATTCGCGGCTCTGCCACGAAATTTGAAAAGTGGTATGAGGACTGGAACGGGGTATACTCAGCCTCGGGTGGTTCAAATGAGTAGAGAGGGTTCGATTCCCACCTCAGCCATCCTCGAAGTGGTTTTCCGTGGTTTCCCACTTCGTCTTCGGGCAAATGCCAGGATGGTACTGCACTCGTATCCACGTGATCTTACCTGATGAAATCCAAAAGAAAAAGCAGGATCGTAGAATCTGGAAGCCCCGGCTGAAAATAACCCCCAAGACACCACCACCAAGGATAGACCATGGATAGGAATAGCACAAAAATTAAAAAGAATGGGATAAGAAGATGCCAGTGGTCTATATAAAAAGAAGAAAAATAGCTCCAAGTGAGCTACCAAGACCCTTAAAGGTAATTAAATTAATCTAATCTCGGGCGCGTTAAAAAGCATCCTAGCTAATGACCCACTGGTTCTCGAAGCACATTCTAATTCGAATAGAAATCACTAAGTCATTAGTATGAATTTTAAAATTTAACATAAGTTTATTAACTGAAACCGCAGTGTTGTGAAGTGAAAACTCCACTGAACAAGAGTTTATAACCTTATGCCTCTGCCGAAGCATGAAAAATGTTTAAGAAACAATCGCCTTACTTAGGCCACACAAACTGCCTATCGTCTCATCATCATGAACGGAGTTCCAAAAAATAATTTTACAAACAAAATATTCTTTTTGATATAATTATAAAAATATACTATTCAATCGTAGCAATTAATATATACATATTTTACATAATTACATTTTATTTCTGAGATTTAGTTGCGCCTAGAATTATTCATCCCGTTAATTTCATGTATTCATATGAATTTATTTGGTTTCAATTTTCAAGTCCGTGCCGTCCTAAATGACAAACAATTAAGCTAATCGGACGTCGTATTGTTAATTATATTGATTATATTTCAATTCACTTTCTCACAGATATTAGATTTTCTATCACTCAATATTATAGTTATAAATAGCTCAAGTTTATACAAGTATTAATATTACAGTCTTTCCAATTAAACTCTATTCTAAAAACAATTGTTACTAAAACTTAACAAATATTAACGATGCTGTTACAATACATGGTTTCTTAAATGTTGGATTCAAAATTGTATATTAGCTTTCCACTAGCTAAAATCGAGACTCAATTTCACATTCAAAATAATACACCGTAGTGCACTCAGCAATAGCTCTAAAGCTAATTCAGTGCTGGAAAAATTGATATTGACTATCCACATATGTCAAATATCTCCTAAATTGCAATCCAAATATGCATACAAAATTCCATTATTAACATATCATCGCTAAACAGCTCTTAATAAATTCCAAACATTACGAATATTACACAAGTTTTTATACAATCATGGATAAATATGTTGCTTCAAATTAGCCAAAAGTTAAAGTGTCGAGAATAATCTTTATCAGAACAATGATAAAATATTGTATTCACAAGTCCAAATAACTGTGTGAGAATTCGAAGTCTGTCACCTCGATTATGACTTACATATATTTTAAACATTTCTCTCTTTACATTACATATCATTACTAATTATATTTTCTCAAACAAAGTATTTCTTTCGTATATCTCAACCGACCATTTTTCAAAGAACGATTCAGTTTTCGCATAATTCAAAATAATTCCACTGGAGATCCTCCTCAAAGGAAAACACGTCAAAACTTCAGCATGGGAAAGAGCCTATCTTGAGAAGGTACAAATTAACCATTAGATTTGAACGCTAAACCAAGTTGGAGTTTCCCACAAGAATCCACAGAAATTTAAAAACTGAACGAGCTCGCAAAGGGAGTCAAAATTAAAAGAATTTCAAAAAATCTGGATTACCAGAAATAAATTCGCACAATCGCAAACAATCATACTAGAAATCACTATGTTCCATGTCTATGCTCAATCTGCCCAAAATATAGACCTGAATGTCTATCTAATAACTTGCATGAGCTTTCAAAATTATATTCGAAGTCAAATTCAAAAAGTCCAGAGAATTTGTTCAAAGTCGAATTCACGTATACGACGGATTATGGGACATCTGCTTGAGTTAGAATTATTCTTATATAATTTTAACGTCGTCTTCTCCCTATAATTTTTCTCATGTTGTCTTCCCAACAAACTATATTCTTCTATCTTATTCCCAAATTATATCTTAATGAAAGCAAGGTAATGTTCAAAGTAACACTACAATAACTACTAAATTGAACTACAAAGAGAATTACATACTCGGAGAGAAGTGATTAAAGAATCACCCTAGCCCTCGCCTGTAATTCTTAACTACTCTAATCAAAATTGGTGAAAAGGAACATTCAAAAGCATGACAAATTCACACTGTCTACTCAAAGAAAACTTCCAGCTACCTTGTTGAAGTTCTAGTTGAATGAAGTGAGAATGTTATAACACATACTCCTGCCTGGGATCGAACCATATCTGCCCAGCTGTACCGATCACGAAACGACTGGATATCAAGTAGACCCGATTAACGTTCGCGAAACGAGACGAAGCTAACAGATGTTCATTTGACAAAGTTCATAGTTCTTTCACTTGCTAGAGAACACGACAACATTGATGTAGTAAGCCAAGCCAGTTTCATTATGTAGCAGTACAGATCGTCATTCAGACTTTCACAGTCTCTTCAATCTTCTCTTATAAAGTCTCATACTATAGTTGCTCATATTGGAATCAAGTAATCATCCTGAGTATTCAACGCTGCTATGTGTTACATTTCTTGCCTGTGTTTAGCCCATATTCTGCATCTTCATAACGTAGAAATCTCTCTCTCTCTTTATATCATCTATGACAATCATGGCTAAAGCTGTTTATTCTGTACTGCAATGTAGAACACGATGTTGTACCATTGGCTTTATAAGAAGTTGTCATACGTGACTGCAAGTTCGCTGTGCTCGAATTGAATGTTAACACTGTCTGAAACTATAATAAGATCAGACGAAAATCCTATCACGTTATACTGTAACACGTATATATCGGTTCAACTCCACGATTACCGAACCAACACGTCTTCACGGCAACGCACGAACAAGTCTTAGACCAGAGAGCTCTACGACCCTCCTCTCTGAAGTTGTATTCACTAATCAACTCTTCGTTTGCTCTCGCAAATCATACTGTCTCCAGGTGATCCACAATGCACCTTGTTCTCTGATCGACAGCCACTATCGATTCATATATCATTGTCGAGTTCGATAATCACATGTTATATTACTGTATGCATTTATACTCATAAAAGTTCTCAGTTATATTCCTTTATCCACAGGATGCGTTTCCCATTCTTTGTTTCATACTGCATTGTGTATATTGCTCTACCACGATGTTCAAAATAACGACAGTGGTGCTGTGTCCATCTTGTATTCAATACAAGTATTAAAATATCCAACATGTGGTCGTCGGCATGTACGGCGGGTTGCTGACAGCTCCTGACCTCGCCACAGTAATACCGCGCACCTGCATTCCAAAGGAATTTCGCAGTGCTGCCATCAGTGTTATTGCCAACTTAACCTATATCCTACTAAATACAAAATACGGTCTCAGTACCTTATGTAAGGCCACGGCCACCTCCTTCTCTCTTCCTAGCCTATCCATCCCAGTCTTCCATCCCTTCCCATCCCTCATGAGGACCCTGCTCGCTTTGCAGGTGAGGCCGCCTGGGCGAAGTGCTGATCACATCTCCCCAGTTGTATCCATCCGGACCAGATGTTCCAAGCTCCAGGACACTGCCCATAGAGGCGGTAGTGGTGAGTTCCTTCGCTGAGTCCGTGGGAACCACCAACCTAGAGGGTAAATTGACTAAGTAAAAAAACACGATAATGTTCCTGCGTGAAATTGACTTCAAAATGCCTTATGAATAGGCCCTCTTGTGAAGAAAGAGAATGTATTCAGTAATGGTTCATGAAGGCTTGCTCAATTCTCGTATAACCACAAGGATTATATTATATTGATGACTGCATTACCGTTATGTGGGTTAGTATTTGAATAGCCATTGTGCAGAAACTTAATACCGGCAATGCCGACTATTTACAATGTTTGATATTAAGGCATTTTACCATTTAAATACTGATACGAAGACTTCGAACATGTACCATGTCATTTGTTTCAATCACTTGACACCAGAGTTCGCATGAGCGTTTTCTGTTCAGTATGTCATATACATTCCACATGGTCGAGAGTTCGTCATTGTATCAATTTCGACACCGCGCGCTCATTGTTTCTCGTACCACTGCCAGCTGGGTCTTACCACTGCCCGCTGTCTCGATCGAGTTGGCAGTGCATCTTATACTTCGGTTCGTTCCACCACTGCCAGCTAGTACACTTCCGTTTGATCGATCGAGCGGGCTGTGCATACTTACGTTTTCCACCACTGCCAGCTAGTACACTTCCGTTCGATTGATCGAGCGGGCAGTGCATACTTCCGTTTTCCACCACCGCCAGGTAGTACACTTCCGTTCGATCGATCCACTTCCGTCCCCAATTTTCGAAATCACTCCCACAAAACTATCCAGCAACCGAGCGGAAAGATGTTACACATCAGAAATTAATAAATGTCGAAGTGAAATCATATTACAAAACATGGAGACATAATTGCTCAAATGTCGTCAAATACTCTAACTACTGTAATGAAATTTGGCCATTCTACCATGGTGTTGACTCTTGAAGTTCATAATAGGTATTAGGACAATATCCAGATGTTCCACGTTCCATAGAAGATGATCTCGAAACTAGGTCTACACCCTCCATGAAGCTGCTATCTCGGATAAGGACGTCGTTCCTCCGCGGTAAAATCCTACATCCTTCGGGCATCGAACTGCACACCGTCCCCTCGATCCTCGAGTACCACACTTCAAGCGTTTGACAGGATAGCCATGTAATCTTCAATCCTCCAGTGATGAAACTTCTTTCGTCGTCTCCGTTTGGAATTCCATATCAAACATGAGCAATATTGTAAATCAAATCAAATCAGAATAAGTTGAAAATGTTCATGTAGATGTTCGATGAATTGTAAAACTTGCTCGTACTTAAATAGTAGTTGTACATACTCATACATTAATGTATTTGATTGTGTAGTACATAATGTTATAAATGTACTTGACATTGTAGATGAACATGATGCTGTACATAGTTTCTGTAGTTAACGTTGCTCCATGTCGTCATCACATGACTCTGTTAAACTTGTCCCAGTCTCATCTTAATTTTACTCCATATGAACTGTCATCTCAAATGTATATTTCAACATTCCTTCTAGCTTCATATTTGCATTCATAGTGTAGCTCAAGTAATAATAGACTTCAATGTTCATAAGAATCACAATTTTGTTCGATTACTCACGTTCCCTCGTAGTATGTGACTTAACTCTAAAATTGAAATGTTCATCAGCTCGTAAAAACGATTCTTCTCCACTGCAGAAAAATAATGTCTATAACTCGACTAATTTCCAGATTCTGCTTCTTAAATTCGAATAACTATTCGTAGATGCTTAAAGCTGTATATTATCGTTGTTTCACTGTATATAAC
This sequence comes from Meconema thalassinum, assembly GCA_946902985.2. Taxonomy (NCBI): domain Eukaryota; kingdom Metazoa; phylum Arthropoda; class Insecta; order Orthoptera; family Tettigoniidae; genus Meconema; species Meconema thalassinum. The sequence continues at coordinate 1,320,566,993 of OX336389.2, read as the reverse complement.
TCGAAGAAATATTCACGAAACACTAAAATGCGTATCGGCTCAACTTTCAATAACTTCAACTTATTTGAGCAGAATACGTCCGTATATGATTCCTGCCCGCGGTGGCTAGGCTTCAGATAGACCCTCAACTTCGCACTCGGGTAACAGGTCGCCAGGAATATTCTTCTCCTGGACCTCGACTATCACTCACCAACTCTCAAGACAGAAGAACCCCTTCTTTCTACTCACAGTCTCCCAGCAAATCTCCCACTGGCGCCATTTTTAAATCCGCGGGAAATGGACGCGTACTGCGTACTTCCAGCGACTTTCAAAGTACTAATAATTCCTTCTTATAATTTTGTGCAGTTTTCCAAATTATAAAAGTCTTTCTAAGGGATTAAATACAATAATCTAATTAGATTAATGAGGCTTTTACAATCCATCCTTCCATTATACCTCTTCTCATTGGCTATCTTCTCATATCCAATAGCATAATTTATAACAATATGAAGCTTCAATTCACGGCAAACTTGCTGTTACCAGGCGAATACGACCTTGATAGAGCGTTAGAATCATAATTCACGTGACTCGGCTTGGACTCGCCAACTAACTGTCACCTTTCCAGCGACAAATTTCCAATGTAAAATTTTAACATGGGCTTGAAAAAAATCACTATTTTTATCAAAAATAATTCAAATTCGGGCTCATTCCCCCGTTAATCTAGATTAAAAACGTTTTCTAAAATGTTTTTAATCACTCCGAATCTGGGGCATAGACATGTCACGGAACTCGAAACTTTGAATTATTTTTCAGCCTATTTCACAAAATATTCCTTTAGGTTCTTGACGTTGAATCTTCCAAGTGTAATACCATTTTCATCGTCAAATATTCGTAGCAATTGTTTCCAAATGAATTTTCAATGTGAAATGGGCCATCATAGATGGGTATTTATAGAAGGGTATATATTCATGGCCACATCGGCTTCCATTTTCTTAATTATCCCTCGTACTTCTTCATAGTATTTCTCTGGGATGGGATAGATTCGCTTCTGGTAAGGGGTATCATCGGTTAAACGGATCGTATACTTGTAGTTTTTAATCAAACCAGGCTTCTCATCGAATATGTCTTTAAGTTCCAATATTAAATTTTCTAATTCGTTCTGAATTTCTTCGAACCCCTCAGCCTTAAATATATAGATTTCCCTCTCTTTCTCTGCCTCTTCTGTAACGTAATTCAAGATTTCTTCCCTACATTCTATATCTAGATTGTTCTCAACATCCGTTTCTTCTGATTCTTCTGTATTAATGGCGCCTTCACTAAATTTAATAATCCGGTTCTTCATATCTATCACTGCACCAACCTCAGTAATGAAATCTATTCCCAGCACAATGTCAAAATTAACCCTGCTTACTACAATGAAGATGTGCTCATAAGTGCGTCCATTAATTTCGAACCTTAACAATACCTGGACCTTGCATTTGACCGACTTATCCTGAACTATACCTCCCACTTTGACTGAAGATGCGGGTAAAATAGTCATACACTTGCCTTTTAAAATCCTTTGTTAACACTCCTCTGACAAAATAGAAATAGCGGCTCCCGTATCCATTAGTGATTTACATGTGTGTCCTTAAACATTGGCACCTATAATGGGCAATTCGCATGGTCTTTTCTCTCTAATAGTTTCATTCTCGAACAATAAATCTTCATCAGTCACTTGATAAATCTCGTTTATCATAATGTGGCGTGATGGCATAGTATCTTCAAAATTTCCTAACTGCGTTTTATAATTGTTTTTTTTGTCCAAGAGTACCACTCTCATGTTTTCCCTGCTTACTGGTACTAGGCTTGGGATCTACATTCGGGTTTTCCTCACAACCATTTCTGGACACATTGCCTTGCCTAATATTTTTCAGGTATTCTTGCCCTTCCTTGTGGCGTTCCTCATACTGTTCTTTCGTGAACACGTCATCTCTGTATTTTTGTATCGGTTATAACCTTGGTTATTTCTGTTATTCCGATTATAATTGATGTTGTTATTATTATTGTATCTGTAATTATAATTATTGTGATAATACCCATTTCTTCTGTTCTTATCATTGTTTCTACCATTCTGTTGTTGGTATGGCCTTCCTTCGCGGAACTTCTTATATCTTGGCTCATATCGTCTATCTTGGTGGTAGTTATTTCTATCCGGGTCTATCATTCCTCTTTCCTGTTCATTTCGATTATCAGTCTGCTGGATCTGATCTACGTATACGGTATTTATCTCCCTATGATCTTGTCTTTGATTTTGGGACGTCACATTTGGCGTAGGACTGGTATAAACAAGCTTTCTCAGAAGTTCGTCTAGGCTTGGCAAATCATTAATACCGAATGAAATAATGTAGCGTCGGAATTCATCTGGAAGCTGCCTTGATATTGCTTATATTAATTCCCCCGTTGACAATGGCGGTTGCAATAATCCTAAATGGGCTAACTTATTCGTAAAGAAATCGGCGTAGCTTGTTGGTAGTGTGCTTGAATACTTTCTAGAGTATACTTCGGCGCATAGACTGTTCTGGGCTTCAATAGACCAAAACCTCTTTATTAAGGACTCTGCAAACTCTTCAAAGTCGATGAAGGTATACCTGAAGGCGCAAAACTATTCAAGCGGTCCCGAAGCAAGATAGCGTTCTATTATTTCCATCTCTCGCGCTTTCGGTATTTGGGCTTCGATGAAGTAATCCCGGAGATTTCGAACAATTTTGATCGGTGTGAAACCGTCCTGGTGAGTAAATTTGCGAGGCTTATCTTCAAAATTACGTATAACGGTTACGTTCCTAGATCGTGTTTCAGGAATACTGGTTCAATAATCTCAAACTTCTCTATCACGCTCCTGAGTTCTATACTCCTGACTTTCTGTAGGTCTTTATTGCATTAATTCCGTTCTGGTTTCTCTACCGTCAACATCTATACTATTTCTTCTAGAATGGCTTCCCCAGTCATGTATTTCTTCGTTCTCTCTTTCGTCGAGATCTCCTATTATCTCCTTTAAAAGTTTCCCAACTTCTTTCTTCAAATCTTCCTTATAAGTTTCCAGACTTGCTATATCTCCTATATTCAAACTTTGTAATCTGGTTTTAATTTCTTCCATTTCGGTAGACTTTCCTTCACCTATCGCCTTCACGTCACTGACAACTTTACCTAGCTTATCTTTTAAAATTGTAGTTTCCTTCTCCAAATCCTGTCTAAATTGAAATGTATCTTCCACTTGTGTCTTTTGAAGAGAATCAAAAATTTTACATAAGTCTGAACGTACACTAGTTACCTCCCTATTTATACTTAACTGTGTACTTGCTAATTTCTTCTCTAAGTTATGTTGTATCTCTTTAACATGGTCACTACTGGACTTATTCCACCCCCTCTTTCCATACTGTAACATTAGCCTTTAACATTTCCTCCATATCTAACTCAATATCTTCTTTATGAATTTCATTATGGTCTGTGACCTGAGTACGTAGAGAATCTACATTTTCTTTATGTCCTTCTAAAGCATTATTAGTTTTCAGAATATCGCTTGCAAATTGCAATTGCAAAGCCCCTATGTTTTCCAGACTTTGGGTGTTTGAGCTTTCCAATTCTTTTCGGATTTCACTTTGGAAAGTTACATTACTTGATTCTATGCTATCAAGTTTGTTTTGCATATCAACTGAAATATTTTGTATCTAAATAACCTACATGCTCCGTCTGCATCTTTCCTATGTCAGCTAGCATACCGTTTACATCTGTGTGTACATTTTCTACATTAGTCCTAACCTTGTTTACTTCAGTTTGAACATTTGTAACATCGATAAACATATTATTTACATCAGTTTGCATTTTATTTATGTCCGTCTGTATTCCATTAACATCGGTTTGCACATTGTTTACATCCACCTGTGTATTCCTTACCTCAGTGCGAATATCTCTGAGATCAGTTGGGCTATCACCGACATCCGACTGGATATCCTCTACTTCATTTTCCACCTCAGTAGAGCTTTCCTGTAATCGCGATACATTTACATTGACTGCAGTAGCACTGTCTGCAATCCATCTAAAGAAGATTGTACATTTTGTATAACCTCCATTAAACAGTTTTTAACACTCTCTGTTACCCTGTCGGTAATATTCTCGACTACATTTTCAACAACTTTTACTACAACAGTGCCAATATGCTCCTTCCTATCTTTCTTTACCTGCTCCAGGTCCTGCTTCACCTCTTGAAAACTCAACTGCAAATCACATTTTATACCTTCCATTTTATCCATCAGCTTCTGGACATCTTCTGCAGACACCATAGCCATTGTTATAATTTACCTCACAAACTGCTATAGGGACACGTCTAATACAGAGTATGTTGACAACATTTACAGCAGCAAATTCAACCATGTATTGGGCATCTTAATGTCTATCTAGAATCTTAACAATAGCTTATAATTAAACTTACTAGCTACCTTAGGTCTTGTAAATCCAGTCTAATTTGTTCCTCATCATCATCATCTTGCAGAGTTTCCAGCCACTGGCCGGGTCTGTTTGGAACACAAGCCTCTCCAACGTCTTCTGTCTTTCCACCATCTCTCAGCCTCCACCCTTGTCCAGTCTTCTCCTCTCTTCTTCACGCTTTCTTCCACCCCCTTCAGCCACCTGTCTCTCGGTCTTCCTCTCAGTCTCTTTCCTTCCCACTTCGTCTCGTGTACTGTCCTGGGTATCCTCTTCTCCTCCATTTGTTTTACATGTCCATACCATCGAAGTCTAGTTTTCTCTATACCATCCTGTAATGATTCCTCCTTCATTAATTCTCTGGTCCTCTCCTTTCTTATTCTGTCCATCTTTGTAGCTCCAATACTGCTTCTCAAGAACCTCATCTCACTGGCCTGTATTCTGCTCTTCTCCCTTCCTTTCATAACCCAGGTCTGCGAGGCCTACGTCAGGATAAGGACATAGTACGTCCGATATAAGATCTTTTTGCTGTTCTGAGGGACATCCTTGCTCTATAACATGCTTCTCACACTCCTCCGAAATGCTTCTGCCTGCCCTCCGCGCTCATTTATGTTTCTATCGTTTCTTCCATTATCTTGTATCAGGCTTCCCAGATACTTGAAACTCTCCACTTTCTTCAGCTGTTCCCCACCAATTGTTATTCCCGTTGTGGTTCTTTCCTTCTTCCTTGTTGTGATCACCATCTCACTCTTATTTATGCTAAATTTCATCCCATATCCTTGTAAAATTCCTTCCCACACGTCCAACCGTTCCTGTACCTCCTCCTCCTTGTTTCCTCAAATCTTCAAATCATCTGCAAACACCATTGCTTTCATCTTTCCTTCCCCAATTACTTGTGCCACTCGGGTCATTATGTCATCCATCACCACAATGAATAGTAACGGTGACAGTGCACTTCCTTGTTTCAGGCCGTTTCTCTGTTCCAACCAGTCCGATCTCTCTCCTCCCACTTTCACACAGCTCACGCTTCCCTTGTACATCTCTTTTATCCTCTTTATAGTCCGTTTCTCTACTCCTCTATCCTCCAGGGACTTCCATACTTTGTTTCTGCATACACTGTCATATGCTGTCTCAATATCCAGGAAGGCCATCAGTAGATCTGTTCCATACTCATAGTGCTGTTCTTGTAACTGCCTTACAGCAAAAATCAAATCCACTGTGGACCTTCCTGCTCTGAAGCCATGTTGTTCTTCCCTCATCCCTCCTTCTATCCTTGTCCTAATTCTCCTTTCCAAAACTTTCTCGAAGATCTTTGCACAATGATTCATCAGTGTTATTCCCCGATAGTTTCTGCAATCTGTTCTACTACCTTTCTTGAAGATCGGGACAGTTATTCCTTTTTTCCAGTCCTCTGGGGTCTTCCTTTCCTTCCATGCTGTCCTCATCACTCAGTACAACCATTGTATCCCCACCTCTCCTGCTGCTCTCACCATCCCCACACTCAACTCATCCACAACCGGTGCCTTCCCTCCTTTCATCTTTTTCACTGCATCTTCCACTTCTTTCCATGTTAAGTCCTTTTCTGTTTGCAGTTCATCTTCCTCTTCCCCGATTTCTTCCTCCTCACCATCGTTTCCATTTGGGTTCAGAAGTTCTTCAAAATATTATTTCCACATTTTCTTCAGTTCTTCCCTATTTTCTATCTCTTGTCCCCTTTTGTTCACCATTCTAACATAATCCGTAGGATCCTTCCGCCTCTTATTTTTTACCATCCCATACAGTACCTTTTTTGTACCTTCACTATCCTCCTTCATCATCTTTGTCCACTCTTCCATCCACTTTCTTCTCTCCTCAGCCACTGCTCTCTTTGCCTCCCTCTTTCTTTCCTGGTACTCTTCCCTTGTCTCTACCGTCCTATTTTGAATCCACCTCCTAAAGGCTTTATTATTTCCCCTTACTATATCTTTTGTCTTCTCATTCCACCATGGTGTTTCCTTCCACCTCTTCTTACTACTTGTCCTCCCACATACTGCTTCTGCTGCACCTACAAGTGTCTTCTTAAATCTAGCCCAGTCCTCTTCCACCCCTCTTTCTTCATCTGTTGGAATTCCTTCCTTTACCATTTTGAGGTACTCGACCCTTCTATCCCCTTCTTTCAGTTTCCATATCCTTGTACGTCTTTCCTGGTTCTCAGTCCCTTTCTTCTCCTTACTCCCTCTCAGGTTCATTACCAGCAATCGATGGTCGCTATCCAGGTTCTCCGATGGTATAACCTTGATGTCCGTGATGTTCTTATTTAGTTCTTTCTCATACAGTATATAGTCGACCACCGACTTCCTGGTCAAGTCATAACTGTACCATGTGATTGTGTGGCTCTCTCTTTTCTTGAACCAGGAGTTCCCAACTAGCAGGCTGTTCCTTGGTAGAAGTCCAACCGTCTCTTTCCTTCCTCATTTCTTCCGCCCCAACCCTCTGGTCCTAGAACACTCTCATAACCTTGCCTTTCTCCTCCTACATGGGCATTCAGATCCCCCATAACAATCATATTTCTTCCTACCAGCTGCTTCTGCAATTCCTCTTCAAACTCCTCCTTCTCTTCGGAGGCGCAGCCTACTTGTGGAGCATACACTTGCACTATTTCTACGGTCTCTCCCCTCAGTGCTACGTCGTGGGAGACGGGCAACGGCATAAATTAGGGGATCGCCTGTAGGGGCGAAGTACAGTGGGGACTTCGTGTGCCCCGGGACCGTTACGGTAGCTGTGAAGATCCTACAGGAACCCTGAAAAGTGACGGCTAACGGGGCTCTGGTGAAGCTAGGATAGGCCCAGCAAGTCAGTAGTGGATGAAACCAAATGCTTTCAAGAATGGAACGAGCCTCAAGAATGGAACGAGCCATTTGTTCCTACGTGATTTAAATTAATAATATTAACGTAATGAAATTTAAGTTCATCATCACCAAAACGAGTTACATTTACACATAACTCGGCTAACATAGGCCATGACCCGGCCTGAAATGAAAATAAATTCAGATCGTAGGTCATTTTCGTATAATTCTAACCCATATTATTCCTTCATCATGTTTACAGATATGAACTTTGTTTGCTTGCAATACTGTTAAAATTTACTCAAAAACATGTCTATACTATCACACTCCACTTCACCAAATCGAACCCACGATGACTATAACGAGTCCCAATTTGGGAAGTCATTTTATCTACTGTACCCGTATAAATCAAGAAGCCACTTGCTGAGAATCCGAAGATCAACTGGATCGCGGAATCTTGAAAGTTCCCGTCAAGAAAAAAAAACAAAATCCTACCAATAATCACTTCATGATTTTACACAGTATCTACGATCGTGTTATAGATACATAAACTGCTCAAAAAAATTAAAGCACCACTTTTTTCAAAGGCCACCAAATTTTGAAAAGTTGACCGCACAAGCTCGAAATATCAGTATGACGTTTGTCCTGACGCCTACCAAGCTTATGCTTCAGCACAACTCCCCAACTTGAGTAATTTCGGTGTAGCGCCCCCAAAACTAGCCCATTTTTGAAAATCGCAAATTGAAGTTTGCGAAAAACGCTGTAGGACTTGTCGCAGGATGCCAAAGCAGTCGAAAATGAATGAGTCTTGCTCTTAAAGGTTCCACAAACACGCAGAAATCGTTAAATTTGACATTTGGGCATTTTCAACCCCCTTCATCGTCCCCTAAACATGGACTACGATTGGGGGCGTCTGAGAAGGCACCGGGTGTGTTATACCACCTGAAAACCTGCACACCGTCCTCAGTTGCTGATTGCAGTAAGTTCTTAAGGCCTCCGACAATGTTCAACCCCCCCCCAACACCCTCAACTGGCATGGGACCAAACCACCCCATCTCGATTCACCCCTAAGGAAGGTTTTAATCGAGATGTTTATCAGTGCTGCTAATGGGAGGGGGGGGGGGGTCATCCCCTAACGTTTCAAAAAAGGAGCTGTGCCTGTGTCACCACCCCATCCCTCTGCTACCCCGTTTTTATGATTTTTCGATTCAGGCCCTATTTAAGGGCTGAAACGAGGTCTTAATCGCTTAAAGGGCTGTAAAGGTCCCTAGAAGTAGAGGTGACACGAAATCAACCCCTTCCGATCGTTGATTGACATACCATCCCCCAAACTTGACATTTTTGCACCACCAACCCTCCCTATCTGGACGCGTAACGCGTCATGGCAGAGTTTTCAGAGTTGGATGAAAATGAAGCTTATGGCCTGCAATCGAGTCCAAAACAGCAGGTTGGATGGAAATTCATCGGTAGGGTGGGAAACGAGACCAAAAGATTTCCAAAAAAGTTAACAGCCTCTAGTAAGTACGCCCATGCATAGGCCTATGATCGGCAATGGGTTAAAAAGGATGGAAATGTGAGACAAATGACGTGATGTGGGTTGCCTATGCATGGGCGTGCTTACTAGAGGCTGTTAACATTTTTGAAAATATTTTGGATACGTTTCCCACCCTACCGATGAATGTCCACCCAACCTGCTGTTTTGTGCTCGATTGCAGACCATAAGCTTCATTTTCATCCAACTCTGAAAACTCTGCCGTGACGCGTTACGCGTCCAGACAGGGAGGGTTGAGGGTGAAAAAATGTCAAGTTTGGGGGATAGAATGTCGATCAACGATCGGAAGGGGTTTATTTCGTGTCACCACTACTTCTAAGAACCTTTACGGCGCTTTCAGCGATTACGTCCTCGTTTCAGCCCTTAAAAAGGGCCTGATTCGAAAAATCATACAAACAAGGGTAACAGAGGGAAGGGGTGGTGACACAGGCACAGCTCCTTTTTTGAAACGTTAGGGGAAGACCCCCCCCCCCCCATTAGCAGCACTGATAAACATCTCGATTAAAACCTTCCCTATGGGTGAATCGAGATAGGATGGTTTGGTCCCATGCCAGTTGAGGGTGTTAGGGGGGGGTGAACATTGCCGGAGGCCTTAAGAACTTACTGCAATCAGCAACTGAGGACGGTGTGCAGGTTTTCCGGTGGTTAAACACACCCGGTACCTTCTCAGACGCTCCCAATGGTAGTCCATGTTTAGGGGAAGATGAAGGGGGTTGAAAATGCCCAACGTCAAATGTAACGATCTCAACGTGTTTGTGGAACCATTCAGAGCAAGTCTCATTCTTTTTTGACTGCTTTGGCAACCTGCGACAAGTCCTACAGTGTTTTTCTCAAACTTCAATTTGCGGTTGTCGAAAATGGGCTGGTTTTGGGGGCACTACCCCCGAAACTACTCAAGTTGGGGAGTTGTACTGAAGCATACGCTTGGTAGGCGTCAGCACAATCGTCATAATGAGATTTCGAGTTTGTGCGGTTAGCTTTTCAAAATTTGGTGGCCTTTGAAAAAAGTGGTGCTTTAATTTTTTTGAGCAGCATATATATGAAGGTAAGAGTGAGAAACTACCAAATTCTAGTGTCGAATAGGGTATAGGACGCCTTACCTGTTCAGGATTCCACAACACAATCTCCTCTATAATTAAAATACGTCACGCAACACCAGACGTAGGAAAAGAAATAAATAATGTATTAATAAAGAGAACAATTTAAAGTATATCATCAAAAATCCATGAAGTAAAATAATGAAGTTCACCTTCCCCTCATATGACAGTAATGAAGTCCAACACGACTTCCCTACATGTATAAATTACATTCACAACCATGCGGTTTACTGATAATTCATAATGAAATAACAAAAATTATTAAAATTGACAATCTTCTTACTTTAGAACTGCATATACAGTACGTGTCTCAAGTCACAGCTGTACACCGTGTTCACATTCATCAAGACTGCGTTCTTTTGCCCCTGCAGTATATAAACCTCGGTCGTACTTATTATATAAACCCGCCGTTACATCATAACAGGTTCAGTTTCTTTCCTCCCAGTCGATCAAAATATGCCATTCATTCAACACGTAAAGTTATTTAACTCCTCTAATACTGACAATATTGTTTCACTTCTTTTAAAAACATACTACCTTTCACATGTATGAAATATTGTCGTATAATGCACTTGACAAAAACGATTCACCTCATTTAATATATTTACGTCGATCACATTTGACGTAGATCCACACACTCTCATTCTAATACACAAAACTGCTCACAAATAACGAACCTCACGTTCCGAAACGATCTGCACATATTTATAGCACGCGAAAATATTATTATTTTTACAACAAGAAACACCAATATAATTAAATATTATTCATAAGTAAATACAACGTTTACAACGGTCTATCAATTCAAGTTTAAATGTTTATATCTGTTTCTAACTCACTATTATTAATATTTAGCAATATTAATATTATAACTGACTTTATTTAAGATATCTGTGCCACCAAGTCTTAGTTAGGTTTAAATTGTTTATATCAGGCTAATATGACCGATCAGTTAAGATAAGTGCATATGATTTTTACTCAAATCAAGTTTAATAAGATGTTAATTATAGTTAGTCGTCAACGGATAATTTCGTTACCCAGATATATTTCCGCCAGCACCCTGCTTCTCTACCCTTCAATCTCGTTACCAAACTTACACATCTGTGTTAAACTCAACATCAAAATAACAATGCTTAAAAGTTCCATACAACAGTATTCTAATGCATAAATCTGTACCTCAGAACCAGACTAACGTAAGTCACATTATGCCAACTTTTCAGGAGAGCATAAAAACTGTAGAAAATGAACTCTATGTCTGACTGCATAGCTAACACTTGAATTAGGCAGCAAAAAACTATTGACATTATTAATGTTGTATATACTTAACCCCTTTATTGGTATTTCCTTTAGAATTAACGCAATATTCAGTCAGGACTTGACTTACGTTTTTTTGGCTGTACTTATGAAATGGTTTTAGGACTTAAGACTTGCGTTATATTGGCTGTACTTTTAATATCGTTCTGGGACTTAAGACTGGCCATGCGTTATATTGGCTGTACTTATAAAACCAGGTTTAGGACTTAGCACTATGACAAGGTGTGTTAATGGGACTTGCGTTTTAATGTATTCTTAACGCTTCAGAGTCACAATAACGTAAGTGGATTTAGGTTTGTCTGGCTCAATCATAGTTTGGGACTTACGTTCTTACAACCCTTAGTAAATACAAAACACGATGTTTCGCCGGACTTAAGTTGTAATGGCTTAATGTAGAAACAAATTCTACATACAATGATGTAATAACCTGAAAATCGTAATTTTTGGACTTACGTTCGTCTGGTTCTGAGGTACAGAAATATCTCAACAAGAAAACACTCTCGTATTTGATCAATTATCTATATCATCGCAGACTTCTATATTTTACTACAACCTCGTATACGGCATTAACAATTCCACGTATACCCATAAACAAATTACTCTAACTTTATTACCAATGTTTCTATCAACTTTCACGTAGTACTTGCATTAATTCAATATTACATTCACATATATGTTGGCTATAAAACTGCCTACATTGTAACCTTAAATATCTGTTGTTACTTCATAGCTTTCATTATTATAATGACTACTGAAGTTTATAATCGAAGACCTAACGAAGGTTTACTCCGTATAGTTACTTTGTCGTTAACCCTTTGTTACTAACATATAATAAGAATAATAAGAATAATACGTCTCACCATACCGATTTCTCTTTAAATTACACTGTTGGAGATTACGCTAACAATATTACGTAACATAGCATATTGTGTATAATAACAAAAATGATACTTAAGTGTTTGATAGATATCAATGACGACTGGATTAGGATGTCCCTAAAATCCCTACTGTCGAATAAAATTAGCTTCTAAGAAGACGTATCTCATTAAAAAGATTCATTAAAGAAAGATCAATACTTTCCATCAAATAGATGGTTTGTCAAATCATGAATATAGTTCCATTCAAGAACGTGATTGAATACATAAAATTGTACCATAACCATGTCGAATATTTCTTGCCAGATCGACGCAATGTTACTCGAATAACGTTATGATATTTTAACAGTATATCACACGTAGTTTTCTTCTCCTACTTAAATATCATCTTACAATAACGTGCCAAATTCATTTAACCAAAATGAATTTATAATAGACATCCATGACGAAACTAACTGAAATTCAATTTAATGAAAACAAAAATGTCGAAAACAGTTTAAGAAAATCTTAAATGATAAAATTTAATTCCAAAATATTTTATCATGTCAGTGCAGAAACTGCAAAGTTGAAATTTCATGTTCAGATCAAGAAAGACGATCCTCTGACATGATATAGAAGCTCAAAAATTAATAAATGTCGAAGTGAAAACATATTACAAAACACGGAGAAATAATTGCCCAAATGTCGTCTGATACTCTGTAATGAAATTTGGTCATTCTACCTTGGTGTTCACTCTTGAAGTTTATAATAGATGTTCCACGTTCCATAAAAGATGATCTCGAAAATAGGTCTACACCCTCCATGAAGCTGCTACATCGGGTAGGGACATCGTTCCTCCCCGGTAACCTCCTACATCCTTCGGGCATCGAACTGCAAACCCTCCCCTCGATACTCGATTGCCAGACTTCAAGCGTTTGACGAGATAGCCCTGCCATCTTCATTCTTCCTATGATGAATTTTCTTTCGTCGTCTCCATTTGAAATTCCAGATCAAACTTGAGCAATATTGTCGATCGATCTCCATTGTTGCAAATAAATTTGTAGATTGTAGATTGAACCACAATTATAGTTGGTAATGTTCATGTAGATGTTCGATGAATTGTAATAGTTGCTCGTAGTTAAATAGTAGTTGTACATAATCATACATTAATATTCTTGTTGGTATAGTACATAATGTTATAAATGTACTTGACATTGTAGATGAACATGATGCTGTACATAGTTTCTGTAGTTAACGTTGCTCCATGTCGTCATCACATGACTCTGTTAAACGTGCCCCAGTCGTATCTTAATTTTACTCCATATCGACTGTCATCTCAAATATGTAATTCAACATTCCTTCTAGCTTCAGATTTGCATTCATAGTGTAGCTCAAGTAATAGTAGACTTCAATGTTCATAAGAATCACTTTATTGTCCGATTACTCACGTTCTCTCGTAGTATGTGACTTCACTCTAAAATTGAAATGTTCATCAGCTCGTAAAAACGATTCTTCTCCACTGCAGAAAAATAATGTCTATAACTCGACTAATTTCCAGAATCTGCTTCTTAAATTCGAATAACTATACGTAGATGCTTAAAGCTGTATATTATCGTTGGTTTCACTGTATTTAACTCGAAGAAATATTCACGAAATACTAAAATGCGTATCGGCTCATCTTGCAATAAACTCAACTTATTTGAGCAGAATACGTCCGTATATGATTCCTGCCCGCGGTGGCTAGGCTTCAGATAGACCCTCAACTTCGCACTCGGGAAACAGATCGCCAGGAATATTCTTCTCCCGGACCTCGACTATCACTCTCCAACTCTCAAGACAGATGGACCCCTTCTTTCTACTAACAGTCTCCCAGCAAAAAACTACTGCTGGCGCCATTTTTAAATCCGCGGGAAATTGACTCGCGTACATGTATGAACACATAATACAGTGTACTGCCTACTTCCAGCGACTTTCAAAGTACTGATAATTTCTTCTTATAATTTTGTGCAGTTTTCCAAACAATAAAAAGTCTTTCTAAGGGCCTAAATACAATAATCTGATCAGATTAATGAGGCTCTGACAATCCCTCCTTCCATTAGACCTCTTCTCATTGGCTATCTTCTCATATCCAATAGCATAATTTATAACAATATGAAGCTTCAATTCCCGGCAAACTTGCTGTTACCAGGCGAATACGACCTTGATAGAGCGTCATTTAGTATCACAATTCACGTGACTAGGCTTGGACTCGGCTAGGACTCGCCAACTAACTGTCACCTTTCCAGCGAAAATTTTCCAATGTAAAATTTTAACATGGGCTTGAAAAATATCATCATTTTTACCAAAATAATTCAAATTCGGGCTCAGTACCTACCTTAAGGCCACGGCTGCCTCTTTCCCAATTCCTTGCCAAACCCTCCGACACTTCCTATCCCTTCATCAGGCCCCTGTTCGTTTTGCAAGTGAGGCCGCCTGGGCGTCGTGCTGGTCACATACCCCAGTTTTATCCCCGACCCATAGTCTCAAGCTCCAGGACACTGCCCTCAGTGGCGGTAGAGGTGGGATCCCTCGCTTAGTTCGTGGGAAAAGGCCTTCCTGTAGGGCAACATGATAGCGAAAAAATCACGAATAATATGCATCCATGATTTTCATTCATTCATTCATTTATTTGCAATGGGGGGTGTGTCCCCCGGTGGCAAATTGGATATACATAACAAATAAATAATTATACATAACAATTCAATAACAATTATACAACAATTAAACTGGAGTATTTACACAAATAGTCAGTCTTTTCTTAAACACACCTATATGTTTGGGAAAAGACTCTAAGACTGCGGCAGGTAGAGAGTTCCAGTTATCAATGGCACGGTTTACAAAAGAATATTTACCATAATTCGTTCGCTGTGGTCGGCCCTTAACTTTGAAAGGATGATCGCTCCTACCCATGTAAGTGGGCTTTCCCAATCGTTTGCTAAGCTCACCCCATGCTGGTTGATTTGTATACGTGTTGTACATAGCGCAGAGTCTAGATTTCATCCTCCTAGCCTCCAGTGATTCCCACCCAAGTTTCTTTAACATACGGCTCACACTGCTCCTGGGATTAAAGTCACTGAGCACAAATCTAGCGGCCTTTCTTTGTACCATTTCCAACTCATAGATGAGCCCTACTTGATATGGATCCCAAACCGCCGAGGCATATTCCAGAATAGGTCTTACAAGTGACAAATAGCCTAATTCTTTAGCAGAGGTACTACTTCCTTTTAATACCCTCATTACAAAGTGCAGGGATTTGTAAGCTTTTGAAACTACACATCTTACATGACTACTCCATTTCATATCATTCCTTACGTGAACGCCCAAATATTTGCAAGAATTTTCTTCTACAAGTATTTCCGAGCCAATATTATATTGAAAATCCTGCCTTCGCACTTTCCCTATTTTTAAGAGACTACATTTTCTTGTGTTTATTTTCATTTTATTATCAATCGCCCACTTATAGACCAGGTATTTATGGAAAATAATAAGAAGAAGAAGCAGAAGAAGAATGGGAATTTATTAAGAATATCAATATTACATCCAGCAATACAAGAAAATATATGTATACATAGCTTTTTATGTATTAAGACATACCCGTACATTGCTCAAGCAATCGCGTGTGCTATATAGACATTGTCCTTGTCACTACAACATTGTATAATTCACTTGTTCTCTTGATCACTGGAGTCACGTTATATTAAATATGTATAATCTTCATCACATCGTAACTTTAGTCTATTTCTGATTATTATCTAAATAAACGTATTAGTCTATAAATGTACATTCTTAGATCTATGTGGTGAATATCAAATTCAGCCGAGTAAGGGAATAATACATGTAAGCTATACCACGTCAGGCAAGGCCTTGTGAGTGGCATATTAGGTCTACTTACCTAATTATAACGTTAAGTGCTCATGTTAAAAATATATTTCATATACTGTATATATTAAAATAAGCGTTGTGAAATTGCTAAGTAGTAACGGTAATGCTATTTTATAGATAAAGCTGCTTTAGTATATCTTTAATGACATTTTTATTCTCTCGAACAAATATCTTTGCGTTATTTATAAACTTTGTAGATTTATGTAACTGCTCTTTTATGGCTTTAGGAAGGATATTGTAAAATTTAGGAATAAAGTATTGAAAGTTACGCTTTGTAATAGTTAGATTTCGTTTGAAGAGGACAGCCAAATTTCCTGTTCTACCTCTTGTTTGGTAGGTGTGGCTCATATTTATAACGGAATTTTTATTTTTATAGGTATATTTATAGACTTCAGTCGCGTTAAGTTGTCCTATATTCATGACGTTTGCTTCCGCATACAATTCATTAGTAGGATATAACCTTTCCTTTTTATACATGATACGCAACACCAAGTTTTGCATTACTTGAACTTTTCTTACAATTGTTTGATAAGCTCCTCCCCATGCAATTAATCCATACGTGAGAGTAGACTGAATAAGTGCAAAGTAGATATCTCTCAGTAGCTTAATATTGACACTGTGTTTCAGACAATGAAATACATAAACTGTCCTCCTTATTTCCGATGTAATGAAATCAATGTGAGATCTCCACTTTATGTCTTCATCAAAATAAATTCCTAGGTATTTTATATTTTGTGTGCGGTTGATTTTTATGCAGTTGCAGCTTGTATTACAGTTTTCCCGATGTACTGTAATCTCGTTGAAGCAGTTTTAATTTTTTTAGTGTGAAAATAATAAATTTTGATTTATTTACATTCAGAAACAATTCATTATTATCCAGCCATAATTTAATCCCTTTTAAAGCTTCGGTAGCTTCTTGCCTGACTATTTCTCATCTATGCCCTTCAACAAATATAGCGGTGTCATCTGCATAAGTGATAATTGAACTACTTTTTAGATTATTTATTGATTTTTCTATGTTATTAATGTATATAATAAAAACTAGTTACCCTAAGACTGTTCCTTGTGGTATTCCCCTTTTTACTTGCATCGCTGCACTCAATGTTTCATTTATTTTTACATATTGGATTCTGTCAGTAAGGTAACTTCTGATGAGATTAAGAGCTGTGCCTCGAATACCATATTTTTCCATTTTTTGGAGGAGAATATCATGTGTTACAGTGACGAAAGCTTTAGTAAGATCTAAAAATATTCCAAGTGATGGTTTGGAGCAATTTAATTTTTCTTGTATTTGGTTAGTTAGAGCTGCAATTGCATACAAAGTACGTCGACTTTTTATAAATCCATATTGCCTTGCTGATAGAATGTCATGCTTCAGTAAAAACTGGAAAATATTGTTCTTGATACATTTTTCAAATATTTTTCTATTATTGTAATCAGAGATATAGGTCTATAATTTTCCATGTCTATAGTATTGCCTGATTTTAAGATTGGTTTAACTATTGTTGCCTTCAGTTGCTTTGGAAAATATCCTTCGGTAAAAGATTGATTTATGAGATTTAAAAGCGGTTTCTCTAATGATACTATATTTTGTATTATAACCTTTGCTGAAATATTGTCTATTCCCATAGCTTTACTGTCACTTATTTCACCTAGATTTTTTTTCAAATCAGTGGAATTTACCGGGGCCATGAGGCATGAACTCTTATTGCTAGTTATATTAGGTGTGGGTTTTCCGCTTTTCTTTATACATTTGGACATCTCGGTAGTCTTATTTATGAATTATTCATTAAATTTATTTGCAATTTGCATGTAACTTTTGTAAATGTCATTCTGATACCGTATTTCACTAATTTGCTCTTTTTTTAATTAATTCTCTGAGCTACCTCATTAACTCTACCCCAAATCTGTTTATGATTTCCTGAACTAGCATTTACTAAATGTCTGTAGTAATCTATTTTTGCCCATATTATTAGCTCATTTAATTAGTTTCTGTATTTTTTATATTTCTCTCTTAATTCTTCATTATTTTTATTTGCCATATAATTTCGGTGTAATTTATCTCTAGTATGTATGGATACTACCAATGCAAGGGTAATCCACTCTTTTCTTTTGACTCGCTTTGAGTTTAACTGTTTAGTAGATTCATGGATGCAGTTTGGTATTGTTTCAATAAACGGGGGCGTGGTGGCTCAGCGGTCTAGCTGTATGCCTCTCACCAAGGCGGTCCGGGTTCGATTCCCGGTCAATGCATGTGAGATTTTCGAAGTGAAATGCCATGTCCTGTGGTTCGGATTCCACGTAAAAAGGAGGTCCCGTGGCTTATAATCACAAGATTCACGGTCACGTAAAACTACAATCTTCCTTCCTTCCTTTGTTTCAATAAATATATTTAATCTAGTATCCAAATGTCCTTCTCCTAGTTTATTTTCCCAGTTGATGTTGTTTAACTTCTGTTTTAGTTCCACATAATCTAATTTATGTCTTTGATAATTTCTAATGTTTGGTTAATTTTTATGACAACTAACTTGATTAAATTTTAGGCTAATTATTGTTGTATTGTGATCAGTTATTTTGCTTTCCGAGATGATAGAGAGAATATTTTCATTCGAAAGCCTGCTTTTAAGAAATGCGTGGCCAATGCACGATTTACTAGTTTCAGTTTCCCTAGTTGTACCATTGATTATAGATCTGAAATCATATTCATTAAGAAGATTTAAATAATCATCTGAGTCTTGACTTTCGAATAAATTATTATTCATGTCACCAATTATTAATTCATTTTCTAGCTGACAATCTGTTTTTATATAGTTATTTAAATTCTCCAGAAATAATGTTTTGTTGTATTTTGGTGGTTTGTACACCCCTGTTATTGCTATTTTGTTGTGGCTTTTATTAACAACTACTCGAATAAATTTGAAATCCTTATATGCTACACACTTAACTTCATACTGTTATCCATATTTTATCATGATGACTACTCCATCATTCTGATTAATTGTACTTTCATTATAGTAAGATTTAAAGCAGCTATGTTTAGTAACATTTGTGTTATTTAATTTCCATGTTTCCGATAATACCACAACATCAAATATATTTTCATAAGCCTTCAGAGTAACATCTAAGCTATTCTTGTGTTTCGCTAAACTTCTAAAATTAGTATGGATTACTTTTAAACAATTGTTATCTTCATGTCTATCTAAGAAGTATTGACACTCACCTCTACTCTTCCCCACCTCAGACCGAATTTGATATTTTACATAATCATCTGCATATGTGTTCATAGGAAAAGTGTTAGCGGTCAAGTTCTTGTGTTGGAAGGAGGGGAGTGGAATTCAGCTGTAGGCCTACTAACTACAGACACAGAGTTTCCAGAAATATTAAATGTTGCATAATTATTTAAGTATTAGAAGTAAATTAAAAATAAATATTAAAAATTGAAAGGAGGAAAAAGAGTGAATAATATGAGTATGGTAGTTATCTTCATTGTACCTGGAACTTAGGAGGGGGTGAGCTTTTTAAGCTCGACTGCGTTTCTCACGCGGTGTTTGATGTCACCTCGCAGTACGATTAACGTACCATCTGACGTCCACACTTGCTTCTCCGTGAAGATGGCGACCGCTTGCTTCAGTAGATGGTGTCTGGTTGAGGTGAGATCCTCTCGAATTGTCACCTTAGTTCCAAGCAACGCTCCCTTTGCGCGAAAAATCGCCGATCGTTTCCCATATGAAACAAACTTGGACAGGATAGCTCTAGGCTTTCCACCCCCCCCCCCCCCCCCCACCCCCCCCCCCCCCCCCCCCCGGAGCTCCAACCCTATGCGAGCGGTCGATGTCGTCCACGGTCAAAGAACGTTCAGCTTGGCAGCAACATTGAGCACCAATTAGTCTGCACTTTCACTTCTCTCTTCAGGCACACCAAAGATTCTTAAATGGTCCCTCCTTAAATGTTGTTCTGTTTCCTCAATTTTGTTGTGAAGTGAGGACTTCAGTTCAATAATTTCATTCTCACGAGCTTTGAGTTCATGCTTTAATTTTGCAATCAGCTCATTGCTGAAAGCCAGTGATTCCCTTAGTTCATCGCATACCTTTTGTGCGAGAACTGTCACAAGGGGCTGAGGGAAGTCATTGTTTTGAAATAAGTTCTTTACGATACCTCGCACCAAGTTTACGATGTTATCATGTGATAAGATGTCATTACCTGCTTTGTCAGAGGGGCTGCGTGTAGTGCCGTTGGTCGCTAAGGAAGAGCGCTGGCTGCTATTTCCCTGTTGAGGGGATGAGACCTCACCGGAAACAGCTGGCGAGCTTGATGCGCACTTGGCTGAAATCTTTCCTTGTACACTGACATTTGAAGAGCGAGATGCGTTTCTTTTATCTTTGTTTCCCGCCATGCCTAACCTCAAAGTGACGATTTACAAATTCCAATGTGACTAAAAATATCGCACTACACTTACGCTCATTTATTAACACTTTCACAGGTCACCTTCACTTCAGTGAACCAATAGCACCTCACAAGACCGTCGTAATACTTATTTTACACCTTCTAAATGAAAAACTTTCTGGACTGATGCTCCGAGCGTTAAGCCAACATGGAAGAATTTATTGTAGGATCAATAACAATTTAAATAAGAGCAGAAACCCCAGGACACTGCCCTCAGTGGCGGTAGAGGTGGGATCCCTCGCTTTATCCGTGGGAAAAGCATATCCTGGAGGGTAAAATGATAGCGAAAAAAAAAAAGAAACCAACTTTCCCTTTCGTCCTCATAGATCATGTGAACAAAACTAAATTAAAATCTTCCTGTACGAGGTAGGGAGGGTATAACAAAATAGTTCAAAAGAATTAAAAATTTCCGCCGTTAGATAGCCTTGAACCCGGGACCTTCAAAACAGCGAGTGGGTGCGATACCACCCGCACACTTTTCCAACACACTCTGAAGCTTTTTGTTGCGCTTCTTATTTACGCGTATTGTAAAATATTCAATTATTACAGTTAGATCTTAAATAGTGATTCGAATGCATTCATTCAGTACCTGGCATGTTTTCAAATTTACTTAAAGCAAGTTTCGCGACCGCTTTGCGTTAGTAAGGCGAATGAACTGCAAATAATACCCTCAAACGACAAGCCTTCGCTATGTTTTATTTCATACAACTTGGCGTACAAAATGCTAGCGTGTGATATACTTCGGTCATACAAGCAGTTGTACTGACGAGGATGAACAGAATCATACAGGATTTTGAACCAGCGATCATAACAGTTTCCTTGCCATTGAGTGTCGTGTGATACGGGCTTTTAGTGAGAAAAGTCATATTAACAGTCTAATGAACTCAATGCACTACGGTATTTCCCATAAGTGGATCAATTAATACTTTTTTAGATTTGGCAAATGTAAGAATGAGGATTAGATTATATCGCGCAGTTACCGAGGGCTTTGACTTGACACAGCGTAAGAATGATGAATGGTTTACAACCCGAGACTTTACAGAGGGCTTTGACTTGACACGTGTGGCGGCCTGAGTGGGTCTGAGTTTTCCTTTAAACCAAGGTGGTCAACATTTCGAACACTTGATACCCTGGATATACAGGATACCTTGCGTTCGTTCTTCTGTTCAATATGTCGTCGTCCAATCTGGCTACTTACCATCGGATAAGTACGGTTCTTTTCAGGACCAAATAAAAAAATCACTCGTTGGAACAGATAGATGTGCGTCCATAATACATCCACAATAAGCGACATCAAGCAACAAAATTCGTAGTAGTTCAAGGTCCGAACCTAACTTACTACAATGCGACTTCGTTTTTCGCTACTTTAGAAAATCTTGATTTAGTCACCATAGCTATCGAGAACCATAGTGTATTGCCGGCACCTATTGCATCTATTCGTAGCCCTCAAGACACCTGTCCAAACGTAAGGTGGTGTTATTCGGAGCTGTGATCGTTTAAAACACGCGTTATATTTGAGGTCATTGAAATAATACTGCCACGATCGATTTCTACCATATTCGCGAGCATGTACTCAACGGTAAAGTTGTGCTAAGGTCGTAGAGGAGCAGGTAATAATGTTTTTAGGATGACTATGATATACGCGATAGTTGGGTTGCCTCTCCCCCAAAAAATAAGGGGCTGGTGGACCACTCTGCATATAAACGCAGTGGGAGTTATTAATATTATTATTAATTATATGTTGTGCATCTTTGGCAATATTGTAGCCTCTTAGGTTATTTATTCAGATTATTAATATTATCATTAATTTTTTCGTTATAAGGATGCATATGCATAAGGAAGCTCAATTTACAGAGCAATTAATCTGTCATCGTATAAAGTTTACTATTACATTTAAATTTATTAAGATGGGGACTTGGAGGCTGTGGAAATGAATTCGTTTCTTAAAGTCAGTTAGGTGTCGCAATGTCTTGGCAAACATAGAGTATTCTGGTCGGCCGCTAGACGGGAGATTTTCCTGGAAGTTGAAGCAAGAAGGATGCTTCTAACATCGCGTTTCCAAGAACTCAAGTCAGGGCAGGATAAGTCCGTTCAAAAAATGAACTGTAGCCTCGTAAAGGGAGCTGGAAATTGTATAACGCTTGGAAATCATGACTTCGTAGAAAAATATATCACGTGAAGAGAATAGCGTATCAGAGGTCCTGAAGACTACCCATAGGAAGAAGACAGGTGTTGTAATGAGAACCGATGATTTTATTGGTAGACATATTGGTGAAGGCTTCTTGGAAAAGGAATTGAAGAGGGGATCTTGAAGAAGTAATAAAAAGGCTGACACGACGGTACTCGAGAGACAATACGACAAATATACTACTACTAGTACGTAGCCTATATTGAATTCTACTCGATTCTACGCTGGTCTAAGCTCAATGGACTAGTAACTTATCTTTTACTATGGCATTGTTATCAAAGTGCTATTTGAGAGTATGTTAGACATCCTGTCGAAGCATACAATGACTTGGGTCATGTTATCGTGCCTCAGTCATTAATGTGATTTTCGAAGTCATTACTTCATCAAACTCAATTTAAAATTTAATATCTGCAACTCCAACGCTGCGTTACCAATTCGAGAGGAAGGATGATTGGAATCAGCTGGGAAATTCACGTTTACTCAGGCTTGAGAAAAACGAATCGACAAGATGGCATCAGTAGTAAGCGAACTGACCAGATTACGCAAGTCTCTTCTTTCACACAAATCCTTTTTGGGCAGTTAATTTCAATTCCTTAGCTTTGGCAATAATATTTAATCTCTTAACTTCATTTCGACATTTTCTAGGCCACCTCGTTAAAATTACCTTCCGCATACTTAATTATTATTATTATTATTATCATGTTTTGCTTTGTTCGATTTAATTCGTTGTTATCTTAAATTAATGCTCCGTGTTTCCTTCTCAGTAGTAGAAATAGCTATAAGTCGCACCTATTCCCTGAAACGAGTATTATCTTGGTGAGAGACTTATTCCCCCACGGGCTGAGATAAAGAGTCTGCATGACATATACCTCATGGTATGTGTGAAGGTATTTTATTTTGGTGTTCCCATGATGGTGGACCCAGTGGCGCCCAACTACTACTTCTAAAAACCCATGTATTTGATCTCAACGTGGAACTTTGTTGTGGTTCTTCCACATTCCTTCAGGAAATTAAATCCATATTTAATAATCATAACATTTGGCAGCCACAACTGAGGGGATACCTGCTTAAACATTACATTTGGTTGCCCATGTGGGACCGTAACAATTGCATTTGTCGCCAAACAGTAGGACTTGTTTGTTGTTGTTGTTGTTGTTGGTCCAAAACATCATAAACATTACAACCTTTGTTTTTTATTACTTCAGAAATGCGCACACACTTCCAGTATGATTTTTCCACAGATGGATTTGTGACGTCCTTACGTTTTCAAACCATTTTATTTAAATGTTGGTATGGGATTCTGAAAAGTGTTCTGCTTGTTCCAGGTGAGGTACAACCTGAAACCAGTAGTCCGCCGCCAGTGCCGCCAATCCCTCCCTGAGGATACGAGTGTTGGTGGTGAAGACGGAGCAACTCCGTGGTCCCGTGTCATCAAGCTGAACTCATGCATGGTGACTTGAGACCCTCCTGCCTTCCACATTGAACAAGTTCAACAAGATTGTTGCGATTGGCGTGTGCTGGCTCACCACAAGTGAATTTCTCAATACTGTCTGTATGGGACATTGTTGAACTCGGCCACTCTTATAATTATTTTTAAACTATAATACTTTACACTTTGCTTCATATATTTTAAGAGATTCTTGTGTTGTACTTTATATTTCTTACAATTCATATTTTCAGGGAGTTTTCTGATACGGTGAGACCTATTGATGGATTGTGTATTACAGTACTTCCATCTATTATCATATTCTCCCCAAAGATTTTCGTGTGGACTGATTGGTATCACAAAGTTAGAATATTTCAGAAAAGTGTAATGGTGTCTGTTTGGGAAATTCCAATATCTGTTCTTCTAACTCCCGATATTTTTTATTTTTCTTAGCGAATGGGTTTTAGTGCCGGGAGTGTCTGAAGACATTTTCAGCTCGCCAGAGTTTGTAGCTGCTTCTCTGCGGACAACCTTGGGGTGAGCTACTGTACAAGTACCGTCGCGTGTGGAATGTTGTTTGGGGAGGAAAGTGTGAATGTAAGGACAAGGAATTGGAAGGTAGCGGCTGCGGCCTATAGTTAGGGACCAACACCGGCATTTCCCTGGAAGGAAGATGGGAAACCACAGAAGAACCTATTCGAGGTTGCCGGCGGGGAGATTCAAACCTCCTCGCCTCCCGGATGTGAGTGACAGCCTACAGCCACGCCGTAACGATCCTGGCTAACTCACCCGGTACTCCTAATAATTACAGCACTCAAGACAGCCAACGGACAAACTATGGGTCGCAAACATTATAGACCATTCCGTCTAGTGCTAGTGCAGGTAGGAAACCAGCAGGAGAGTCTAGGGATGGCCCTTATAGACAATCAGCACGCAGAACAATGCAAAACAGTGATGTATCTGGTAGCATACCTGCTACTGAGCCAGTGCAGTCTACTTCTGGCGCTGGTAGAAAATCGGCAAAATCAGCTTTACGGTCTTGGTCTGGATCTAGTACAGAACCAGAAAAAAAGTCATTGTGTTCTGGCCCTGACTCTGGTAGAGAACCAGCATACAAGCCAATCACGCCTAGCGCTATATCTAGTAGAAAATTAGCACGTATGTGTGTCATCTGGTAGAAAACGGAGAAACAAGCCAGTTCCAAGTGTTCTGGCTCTAGTAGCGAACCATCTGTAAATTAAACTATATTTTACGGAGATGCTTCTCCTAACACAATAGCACGTGGTGAAGGATGTAGCACTCAAGGACACGTGATAGCAGATAATACATCAAGACTTCACGGTGTAGGTCTTAACACCCTCGGTAATGTAACGACAGGTCATACAGCAGTTAATTATTAACCAGTAAGTATAATCACAGAAGCTCACGAGACGGTGAGTTATCAAACAGAGCACTGTGGTGCACGTTGTCCATTCTACTCAGCACAAAAACAGTAATTGAGACTAAAGTATATTATTGTACAGTCAGTACTGTTGCATCAGAGCACGGGTCAAATGCGAAAGTAACAGTGAACCACCATCACTTTGAAGACAGTGGTAAGGTTACAGCAGAAGTCGAAACATTGGATGATACAAGGGTCCATCACTTCGCTAGCCATCCTGTAACACCTCACAAAACGCTGGTGCACACCACTGTGCACAATTATGCAGGGTGTGTGAGGGAACTATTGCATGAGACAAAATGGCATTCAATTGTCCATTACTTCACAGACCCTGCTAAAATACTATGACACAAATTTTCACACACCACTGTGCAGTGGTTGCTAAACCACCAGAAAAGGAGGCTCTAGTGAATGATATTCCTGTAGTTTATCTTTGCACCGGTACTCGGACTTCACAACCGCACGATATAGTAGTTTATACAACATTACAGCGCCATCCAGCGAGTGGATTACGACTTCAGGGGGAGTCTGTTCCGCCATATCCTCCCTAATCCGCATGTGCAGTTACTACCTTCAAATATCAATGTAACTTAACTTTCTATAATTATGCAGGTTGCTCCCAAAATGTGGAAAATAATTAGGGCATGAATAATACGCCGCACAACCTCACAAAATGCCCCGATGAACATGTAATCAGGGAGAGAATAGATTGTGCACGTTTGCCCCGGGATGACGTGGTAATGGTCCAAGTCACAAACACCAAAATCCCATAACAACCGTACACTAAAGCTTGTATTCGAACTAGTCCTATGGGCTGAGACTGTTCCTCTCGGATCATGTCGGGTAAGAATTGGAAATTTGTTAAAAACTAGCCCAAAATGTATGCCAAATGGAAAAGAAAAGGAATAAACATTAAAACTAACTCAGTTTAGATTTAAAATCGAAATTTCCCGAGGATTTATATCTTCCTGAGTTCCTATCCTACTCTTGTTATTAAGAAATGATAGCCTTTAAATTTTTCGCTAAGACATAAACATCTTAGATTTATGTTCCATAAATTCCCTCAAAGAAATCCCACCCTTAAAAAATCAAGAGAAACTAGGTAGATGACGCATAAAACAATTCCTACTTCAAAAATCACGGGATTATGACAATTATTATTATGTTCTTCTGTGGTCGGTCGTTGTAGTCTGATCCTAAAATGATAAAGTAACAACCGCATCCATTATCCAATAATAGTATAAAAACCCCTACTAAACCACAAAGACGTCATCCCCACATTTACGTTATAATTGAATCTACCCAAACATCCTAACGTAACATACCTATGAACAAATATACACATCTTCCTAGCATATAATAAATCTACATTTGTAAACTCTCATCAATTAGTCATCATCAGTGTTATGTCAGTTCTGGGTATCTCTATTTCACATCCTCACAACTTCTCAAATACTCTAATATAATTAAGCATCATGTATATTTATAGTAATAATAAACTACACTGAATAGATTTTTGTCAGAACAATTATTTAAAAATGTTAATTAATTCTGATTTTAGTATGTTGTGTGCCCGTCTTTACACTCCCAGTAGAGAAGTAAATCGGAATACGATGACCTGGCTAAAAGCATCAAACACCTTTGGGAACAGTATACATACTATTGATTTAAAATGTATCTAGTTTCGTATCATTTAGCGCACTAGGAAGATATCTTGGATCTCGGGGCATTCACAGGGATTGTTGGCAGGTGGGTTTCTTCACACTAAATTCAACAATGCATAAATATACGAGTATCACCATCTAACTAAAACAAAAGTTTAATCAAAACTCGATTAACACCAAATTATATTTTTTCAGGAAAAACAATAAATATCCAACACTCCTAACACTTTCCAACCCTATTCAACGTTAGATAATGGATTACCTGTAAATTGAATCATATTCGTCTTGGTGTATGAGCTAATTAAGTGTCCTGTGGCTCAATATGATACGTGAAAATTAACGTGAGTCCTAACTTGAAAAGCAACCAGATGAAATTTACATTATTCCACTGAAACTCATCTTAACATAGTTTGTCACCACGTTGTATATACAACTGCAAATAAAAATAAAAATAAACATCTCAACACTCAAGAACACAACATAAACACTCCTCCAGTGACCTGCTCACTAAGGATCAATCCCATTCTTCAACTTAAATTACCCCGTATTAATCGCCTTGTTGACATAACATATTAAATTATTCTATGTCTTCTAGCTTTTCTTTCTTAAATATTTGTACTGGGTTATAATAATACCATTCTTCATCAACAACACAACCTCCTTCCAAGGCAGAGCGGCCATTCATTGTTTTCATAATCATGCCCTGTTCATGAATTCAGTAAATAGTCATTTTCGAAGCAATTTAAATGTAATTAGAATTCAAAATATTCGCTAACTTGTTCTTTAACTTCAACAAGCTTCCAAAACTTACCATAACATTCCCTCTCAACAAAACAAAGGTTCCTTTCCATTTTGTCTCAAATGCTAGACATTATCACTATCAACGCATATCAACGTTGTACTCTGTTTTGTCCAACTATCGTTAACATTTTCCTGTTGTTCAATATTAAACATAGGCACCCAAAATATTTACTGATACCTCAACAAAGCATTTCTAACCTTGACAAATCTATAAATAACTCTTCTTTCAGATTCTAGGGAACACTTCCAACTTTCATTGATTTACATAACTTCTTATTTCTAGACAGTTCATTTCTCATAAACCTCACCATACTTCGTGGTATTTACAGTTCCCCTCGTTGCGAATTATTTCAACCATATAACATTAAAAATACGCGATATCTCTTAATTTGCGTCTTAAATAACTTCAACAATCCTTACAAATATGGTAGGTGGCATTTGTTAATTCCATCCGAGATTGACCTGTCGCTGTAATATTTCCTGTTATTAACTTCTAGTGACCTCATCCTTTAACCTTCTTCCATTTATAATTCCTCTGTATCCACAAATACTCATGTATTAAAGGATGGCTGAGTAACGTTGCTAAGTGGAATATTTATTATCATTATTTGGTAATTACTGTATTTATTTTATTGAGCTGTAGTGGTAGCTACCTCAAGAGGTACCTGAGCTATAAATTTTATTTTACATTTATTTTTAGATTTTGCCAAAGGTTCTAGCTGCCAGGTAACACTTTGGCGACTATGCTCGTTTTCGACCAGTGGGTAGAGTTATAGAGAGCGAGTCGCCATTTTGGTTCATGTACAGCAGGTGCTCATATAGAAACCGGGCGACCATGTTGGTTCTTTACAAAAACGAGACACTATACAAGTGATGGTTAGGATAGCCACGTGACATATCTAAGATACAGTTATATTTATTTATTTATTTATTTAAGTATTTATTTATTTAATTAAGTATTGATTATTTATTTATGATTATTTACTAGCCAACTTGTAATGTGCGCTTTATAATGTATGACTATACAGCTGTTAGTTTACATGACCGTTTAAACAATATTAATCATGTCCATTGCCATTACATGTAAAATTTAAATTTATTTATCACTTAGTATTTATTATTAGTTATAATTTAATTTTATAATTATTATTATTTCCTGTTGGGCCAACTAAGGACCATGTTAATTTAATTGTTTTATTTGAGCTTTAAAAATAGTTAAGTATTCTCTTATTCTAAACGGTGTTGTTCTTTTCTTCCTTTCTTTTGTTCGCTTTTATTTTAGTTTACAGCATAGGCTTAAGTTGCAAACTCTGATGTTTGACCAAAAATATACCAAGATTTACCTGGAATTAACAATTTCTCTAAGAAATCCCAAAATCCTAAAATAATATCTCAATTTCCTTTAAATTGTATAATTTCCGACTACTCTTAATATTTTCCCCCCGTATGAAACGGGTGTAACTCTGCATTTAACTACATGGATAAAATCCTAGACAGCGTACTCGAACGGTTTACCTCAAAATCCATAGATTTCCACACAAAAGTTGGCTATTGTTTCCACCTACCTGAAACAGCTGTTTTCTCTTATCGATATTCATGGAAGGCAACACTAGTTCTGTAAGCCTCCGTGGCTTAGGCGGCAGCACGCCGGCCTCTCACCGCTGGGTCCGTGGTTCAAATCCCGGTCACTCCATGTGAGATCTGTGCTGGACAAAACGGAGGCAGACAGGTTTTTCTCCGGGTACTCCGGTTTTCCCTGTCAAAATTTCATTCCAGCAACACTCTCCACTGTCATTTCATTTCATCTGTCATTCATTTAATCATTGCCCCAGATGAGTGCGTCAGGCCTCGGCAGCCGGCACAGTTCATATCCTCGCCGCTAGATGGGGGCTTCATTCATTCCATTCCTGACCCGGTCGGAGACTGGAAGCAGGCTGTGGATTTTCATTTTCAACACTAGTTCTATCACAAAACTGGCTTTATTAGAGTATGTAAGGCCTAATGTGTTAATTGTCCAGGCGAACACGAACATGGGTCTAATGAGGGAAAGGGCAGCGAAGGGAGTGGGAAGGAAGACGGCCGTGGACCTGTCAAAAGTAACCATCCCAGCAATCGCCTGGCGGAGAAGTCGGGAAACCACGGAAAACCACTTCCAGGATGGCAGAGGCAGGAATAGAACGCATCTCTACTTAGTTTTGCCTCACGAGCCTTAGTGTTCCTGCAGTACCCCGTACCAGCCTTTGGACGATAATTATAGTTCTTGGCAGAGCCGAAAATCGAACCCCAGCTTTCGCGGTGAAAGAAAAACAGCTTGACCTCTGAGCCATCACGCCCTCTCTTTCTATAGAGTGCTCTATTCTAGCCCGATAGCCCGTAATTGACTTCCAATATCTGGTGTGAGAGTTAAGAATGGTAGCCACTTCGTATCATGACAGTCAATCTCAGTTATATAAACAAGATGTTCAGTAAAGAACATATAGCCTACTTTCTCCAAAATGCATGGGTATTGTTATAACTCTTTGTCCTTTTCAAGGAGTATAATTGAATGATAGTTGTAGTAGATTCTTGAAATACAACGTGCTATACGGATATTAAACATGAATATGAGGTGCCCTTTGCTAGTGCCACCTCTGTACAAAATTTCATTCAATTCGGTTTCACCGTGTTTGAATCGATGTGGTGAATCGATTTGCACACATACATGGCCACTATCTGCAAACTATTGGGCTGATGACCATGTAGTTCAGTCAAAAGATGCTTCCCACGAAAAGGTATGTTGTTACAAAATTTGGTAGAGATCAAATGATTAGGTTGGTCGTAATTTGATTTAAGCTTTTAACATTTGGGTGGCCGCCATTATGTTTCCGTCAAGATGGTGGCAATGTAAAACATGACACTGAGGTGCCCTTTGCTAGTGCTACCTCTGTACCAAATTTCGTTCAATTCCGTTTCACCGTGTTTGAATTGATATGGGAGGACAGACATTCAGAGTGCACACACTCACACACGGACACACAGACAGACAGACACACAATTTTTGGCCCTGTGAAGATCTCATAAGTCTACATTCATTTTTTGCAAAATCGAAAGTAGGCTAATAATAGTTTTATATAGTCAGAGAAATCAAAATATTTAAAGGTTCGCTGCGTTGAATCATTTATTCCAGCGGAAGAGAGATTGTACAGGGATATTCTTTTGCTGGAGCGGGGCTGGCTGCCGGCTGCCGGGCGCGTGCACCTTCCGCCAGCCAACCGAGCTTGGGCCATGGATTGCCCGCAGGTGGAGACCGTAACAAAGTACATTAAACAATGTTAAATTTACCAGCAAATCATGAAATTAACTTACCTTTTCACAGAAGATGCTGAGAGTGTTCTCTTTCAGCTGACAGACAGGCATTGTACCGTGTAAATAAATTAGCGTTTACACGCTGTAATTCCCTTATGTTGTGAGGGATATCTGCTGCCGTATATTGTTCTCCAGCTCCACTAGAGTACGGGTAATTGATCTGTACACTTTGAATTTTAAATTACCCCACAATTGAACATCAAATGAGCTTAGGTCCGTGCTTCGATTAATTACAGTAAACACGCAGGGGGGTACAGGAGTAACTACATAATGTAACGATGTAACTTCCAAAGTTACTGTCTGTCAGCTGAAAGGGTACATTTTAAGCATCTTCTGTGAAATGGTATGTTCTAACCTTTATCTCGTGACGTGAGTTCATCCAGATTCCCAAGAAATAAAAAGAACATCTGTGCTTCTTTAATTAAATCTTGCAGGAAGCTGATGTGTTACCTTCGTATCTGTGCGCTGACACTTCACACCCACGTTGATAAAAGTTGAGTGACTGACTTTATTGACCCTGGTTAGCTCGCCTCCGCGCAACCCTGCGGCCCGAGCTAGTTTGACTGGCGGAAAACGCGCGCGCCTGGCAGTCGGCCGTGGCCCCGCTCCAGCTAAAGATCTCACTGTATTTCTGCCAACTCATCAGCAGTGCCAGACGGGTGAGGCAGTAGCACTTCAACAGTCTTGTTTGTTTCTAGACTTGTTAAAGGAATATTTAGGTCTTCAGTCTGGTTTGTTTACATTTATACGAAAGTTGGGATATCTTGGTCATCAGACCTGTGTACTTGCGAGTGTATATGTTTTCTTTTACATTCTCAGCCATTAGTCCCGTTTCGTAATAAACTTGGGATAGCTTGGTCATCAGCCATGTATAGTTGGATATTATCTCCGAGTAGTTTGGTGTTAGATATTGTGGTCATCAGCCCCATACACCTTAGTGTGTTGTAAAATTAAAATATATCAGTAATCGCTCATTAGTCTCGTGTGGTAAAAACGTAAGGATAACGTGGTCATCCGTGCCGAATACTTGCATGTGTAATTCATATTATGCGGTTAGGATACATTGGTCATAAGTCCCGTGCGGTAAAACGTTAGAGATACATTGGTTATCAGCTCGGTGTATTTAAGTGTGTCAGTGTGGGCTATGGTTATATCAGGGATGAGCACTGTGTGGTTGTGTGTGTTAAACTTGGGATATTGTGGTTATCAGCTCCGTATACTTATAAGTGCTTAATTCATATTAGGTATTTGTAATATCAAAGTAATTGAAACCGTGTAGTTGGGATTATTTGGATATGACTGCTATTAGTCCAGTGTGTTTGGGTAAATAGGGAATTTGGAACACTTGGGTCCTCATCCCCGTGGATTTGGGTGTGTGTTTGTGTTAAGGCTTAGAAACATTTTGGTCATCAGCACGGTGATCAGCTCCGTATAAATGCTAGTGCTTAGTTCATATTAGAAGCTTTGGAATATGAAAGCCATTAAGACCGTGTAGTTGGGGGCATTTGGATATAACTGCTATTAGCCCTGAATAGTTATAAACTTTGTAATATATAGGTTATCGACAACTAAAAGCATATCGGTGATCAGCATCTTGTATTGTGTTTAAAGTAACAAATCTCCTCCCGTTAATTGACATCTACCGTTACACCATAGTGGGTCGGGATGTCTTGGATGTCATTATAGTAATAATATATTATGCCTAACATACTCTAATACAGCCAGTTTTGGGATAGAGCTAGTGTCGCCTTCCATGAATATCGACAAGAAGACAGCTGTTCCAAGTAGGTGGAAACAATAGTCAACTTTTGTGTGGAAATCTATGAAATTTGAGATAAACAATTCGAGTACGCTGTCTAGGATTTTATCCATGTAGTTAGGGGTAGAGTAAACCCATTTCTTACGAAAAAGAAGTTAAGAGTAGTCGGAAATTATAGAATTTATGGGAAATTAAGAAATTTGTTTTAGGATTTCGGTATTTCTTAGTGAAATTGTTGATTCCAGATAAATCTTGGTACATTTTTTGTCATACCTCTCCCTGTGACGTCATCCACGATCTCGGGACAGGTTTATTCTTGTTTAGGTTACCCCATCACCTTGAGCAATTCCCACATCCCACTACTACATAGCCACGAGTGTTAAAGCACACCTGCTTGTCCTAAATAAATATTAAATAATAAATAATTAATATTAAATAATAAATAATTGGGTCTACCGATACCGCGCTCAGTTACCCTGCCTGTTTCCGGTGGGGACCCCTAACAGGCACTCTCTAAGTTGCATTCCTTAAAAATGACCCTCCACTCGCACATCGCGTTACCTCCGCAAAAGAACCGCTATCTCACACAAAATCACAAAAAATAAACACTATTTTCCCCGGATTTGGGGGTAGTTTTTATCTTGGGGTAGAAATAACATGTTCTTGGGGTAGGGGACTAAATCCGGAGTAAAATTACACCTCACATGAGTTCCACCAATAATTGGTTCGCGAGATATCCACTAATTTCAAAGACTGCTGACAAGGTGATTTAAGACTATCTCAGTCTCACTGCTGACATACACGAAATATTATAACTTCTGTCGTTTGTATCACTCTCGCAGTAAGTATTCATGTACCAATTCCACTAACAAATATTTGACAAGTTCACGAATCGTTGATAAATAATATCAAGTTTCTGGCCTTTGAGTTCCAGAGATCACTTGCCGTTAACTGTATCTCTCCCCCGTACTGGTAAATTGCCGCAGTCCATAGTACGTGGAACACTATTTTTCAAGAGCGTAACCTGCGCCCGGTTTCAAGCGAATGGAAGAAAATTCTATTTCAACAAGATCTATCGAGCCTCACAATAATTTATCACCGAGACTGTACAATTACTTCCCGTTCACTATGTGTCTCCACTCTTGACTCGTAAATTTTCTGACCGATCTACTATTTTCCACGAGAGCCCAACTTTTGGTCAGTCGAGAAAGACGTCCGTTCACAGCATTTTGCACCAGAATTCGCGGCGATTATAAATTCTTGCAATATCTTCTCACTGAATCATTGCTCATACGTCATAAAATATCCAATGAAACGACGAAATCTAACTGCATTTTTCTATACAAAAATATTACTTTCTTAATTGGTGTAATCCATTGGAATTAGTCCACTGGTGCGCTAAAGTAATATCTCGTGATATTATTGGCTCGCTTGAGCCACATGTCAGGCTTTGGCGCGTGTACCTCTCGTCTCGTCGTCTTAACAGGTCAAGCAATGTCCTGATTTGATTCCTCGCGTGCAACAAATTTTACAACTTCCTCTACTCTGTTCCTTTGCGAGCGGCAAAAATATGAAATATAAAAGAATAAACTCGGCCCAGATAGTTGTCAATCACCTCGTGGCTAGGCACGTGCTTGTTCCGACAAACAAATCCTCCAATCGCCGATACGTCAAACATCATAACACATAACAATTAACGCCGCTATCTTTAATCGGGCTCAATTATTATCATTCCACTTGATGTATTAAATCATCGATGCACTAGGTGTTCTTATAAATGTGGTCAAGGTCCTATCGTATTCTCTGACCAAAAGTTGGTCTCTCGTGGAAAATAGTAAATCGGGCATCATGGACTTAGAAAATTGACGAGTCAGGAGAGGAGAGACATAGTGAATGCCAGTTTAAAATGCATATTATTACATCAGCGTACTCACATAGCCTTGTGATTATTATACCTTCAACATGTTTAATACATTCGGCTAATGAACGCTCGTTTCTACATTACCATATTAATACATCAACACTCTCCGGGAATTAGTTCAATGTTCACATTAAACCCTTGTCATGGAATGTGTCATTCTTGACCTCAATATTATATACTCTTGAATTTTCCCATAATTCTGTAACATCACAAATGTTGTATCCTCTTATATTTCACCAATATTTTGCATAGACCAAGTTGACATCTGAAACCTCTCTCAACAATGCATCTTAAATTATTATCTTCTCATCACTCTCAATGTGAATATAATCTGACAAAAAATTATGATATTACTGTATACTGCTCAATCTAAACTATTCCAATTATTTGGTAAGTCATCCTCCTATTATACTGTATCATCACGTGTCTGCCATCTCATCATTTGCTTTCACTCCATAGTATTACAAAATCTGAAATATTTCCTGAATACTGTCTCACATACTTTGTAGATTGTTTTTTGTACTTGACTGTCAAAATATACTCCAATATTAAATGGAATTGAATTGAAAGTGTTCCCTCGTGGCTTATCCATCCTCTGACACCGAAAAAATTCTAATAAAGTAATTATTTAAATATACACAAAATATTTTCACAGTTGGAAAATAATATTGTAATATTGATCCAAAACCTAACTAAATTATTCCTAGAAAAATAGCTGAGCATCGTCAATAGATACAATTACGTAGGCATATCTTTCTCTATCATTGTATGCTATGTGCTTGCGTCCTCGTGTTTATCTGCATTTGCGTCTCCTCGTTCTCCTGTAGTGTGCTGCATTTACCAGAAATCCTCCTGGAGATCAGCTACTCGTCTTAACAGTTTAGGCCCCCAGGGTCTTATTCAGCCTAATTATAAAGTATGTCTCGTAATTCTATTTACTTGCTTTACTATTTAATACTGTCCGAACACGATGTGTGCAGCGTGGTATCTCTCTTAATGCATTTTGTACGAAGAAAAATACGTCACAATTTACATATAAATAATCCGAGCACTTTTTGAGTTAGATTTATACCGATTATAATAATGATAATTCAATTACAATACAACGAAATCGAAAGTTCAAGTCCTGTTTCTGTCTGAGGGATGTAGTTGTCCTGCTTCCGTCTTCTTCCATTTCAACCAATCAAAATGTTCGAATCCTGTTTTTCCTTTCGACCGATGCTACTTATTAATGTAATAACAAAAGGCATAATGTTCGTATAACAGATATTATCGGGTTACATCACAACATTTGAAATAAAGAACAAGTGTAGTAAATCCTTTTATCATGCTGATAGGATTTTTTCCGCTTCTTACAAACTCCTCCGTTGTCTCGCTCATGTCATAGCACTCTGTCGTCTCGACCTGCAGTAATAATATATTTCGATGTCACGTCAAAGTCGTCGACAACATTGTGCATATGCTTAGAACGGGTCCAATACATTAATTTTGGAGTCAGGAATTCAATAGACTAGTGGAATACTATCTGTATGATTGGTGCCGATCAGGTGGATAGGACGCGCCTGGTCTCTACTATCCTCGGATCTCAATCCACTGAACTATCACCTGTAGAAATATCTCAAGGCATCTGATTTATGCAACACCAATTTCTACCATTGTAATACTTCGCCAATTTGTGGAATACGGTTGCATTCAAATATGTGTAATTATCTGAGTGTTGAACTCGTCTGAGAGTCATAGACGTGGTGTCTTGAGGCGTGCAAATCAGGCGCAAGGTGGAGATTTTGAGCATTTCTCTTAACAAATAGCTTGTGCACAAACGATAGTATGCAGTCATGGCTACATTTACTTGACGAGGGATGTGCCTTATAGCGATATTATCAATAATTCAAGTACCAAAGTCTGTAACTTGTAAAAATTCGATTTTAGTACGTATGATCTTAGTAACGTTTTGTGTTGGAGTGTACAGTTCTATCATTGTCCCGATTATTTACCACAGTTTTTGGAACACACTGTATAGTCATGAATTATTTGTTTACAATATTAAGGACCTACGTTATAAGCTATGTTTGATTTATGTGCACAATGCATTGAAAGTGATACTTTTTACATCACTGTGTTCTTTCCTGATGGCTTACTTTGTAACTTTTCGTTCACTTAAATGGCAAAAGATAAGATAAGGGCATTTAACCATGAAACATCAATTATATACGCAGTCGTTGTTGTTGTTGTTGTTTGGGTCTTCAGTCTTTCGACTGGTTTGATGCAGCTCTCCATGCTGCCCTGTTCTGAGCTAATCGTTTCATCTCTACATAGCTACCACACCCTACATCCGAGGCAATCTGTTTAGATAGTCTAGCCTTGGTCTACCCCAACAGTCTTTATCCTCGACACTTCCTTCTATAACTAAGTTTGCTATTCTTGGGTTTCTTAGGATGCGGCCTACCACCTATATCTTCTCTTCATTAGCAGTCGCCAGAAACATCTCTCCTCTACCATCCGTCTTAATACCTCTTCATTCGTAACCCTATCTAACCATCTGATCTTCATCATTCTCCTGTAACACCACATTTCAAACGCTTCAATTCTCCTCTTTTCTGCCGCTCCAACAGTCCAAGTTTCACTTCCATAGAGTACCACGCTCCAGACAAAGGCCTTCAAAAATGGTTTCCTTATACCTAAATCTATATTCGATGTCAACAGATTAATTTTCTGTAGAAATGCTTCCCTTGCCTGTGCTAACCTACTTTTTATATCCTCTTTGCTTCGTCCATCACTTTGTATTTTGCTTCCTAAGTAACAGAAGTCGCCTACTTCCTTAAGCTTTTACCTGCCAATTCGACATCCATAGAGGTTTCTGATTTCTTTCGACTGCACTCCAATAATTTTGTTTTATATTTATTAATTTTCGTCAGGAATTCATTCCATAAGACAGAATCCATACATTTAAAAACTCATTCAAATCCTCTGGTGTGTAGTATAAGATGACGATGTCATCAGCAAATCTCAGATTTGAAATTATTTCTCCTTGAATCTCTACTTCAACTTCCTTCATTGCTTGTTCAATGTATAGATTGAAAAGTAAGGGTACGTTGCGGCGTTGGGTCACAAGGTCCTCTTCCGGCTACTAAAACGTTAGCTATCTTCAACTGTAACCCTGGTAAGGGGTCCTTACAAGGTACTACCAGCTGAACCAGCCGGACCAAGTGTTTTTGATGAGGTGATATTCCTCTATCACTAACCCTTTGTCCTGGCTCTCTCTTGATAAATTGTTGTTCCGCCATTATGATTTGGAGCAATGGT
The DNA here is from genome assembly GCA_946902985.2 of Meconema thalassinum. NCBI lineage: Eukaryota > Metazoa > Arthropoda > Insecta > Orthoptera > Tettigoniidae > Meconema > Meconema thalassinum. Next base: position 1,320,528,699 of record OX336389.2, on the reverse strand, counting down.
AGGGAAATAATCTGACAACCATTCAGGTTCACTCTTGATGAATTGTTGTTCCTCCACAATGTTCAGGAACCTCCACCAGTTACTGTACATAGAGTTTCTAATTTGATACATGGAACTATCTCTGGTATTGAATATCCTTCAATATTAATATCCCAAAAGGAGCAATATCTTCCTCTTTCAAGTCGCCACTACTCTCTGAAGATGATGTTTCTGTATTGAAACATGGAACTATCTCCGGTATAGAATATTCTTCATTCTTATTAACCCCATTATGATCAGTGTCCTTTCATTAAGGTGATTTCTACTACCATCACCCTCTCCATCTTGGGCTCCTTCTATAATACCCTGTATTTGATGGTCCTGTTTAAGAGGTGTGGTTTGATCTACAAATATATATTTTACATCGTTATGACCATCCTTTTCGTGAGGATATCATTGTTCATTCTGTGAATGTAGCGTAGAATTTCAATCGCCCTTTCTTGAAGGTGGCTGTAATCTATTCAGCAAGAGGATAAAACTCCTGATAATCATTGTGTTTTATTCAGGTTCCAAGCAGACTGGACCAATTATATATGATTATAGAAAGTTGGCATTATCTGAAGATCAAATGCACAGTTCGACAAACCTTATTCCATATTGTTTGGTCATTCGGATAGCACGATATTTTCCTATTGTCTATCTCTATCGTGTTCATACTCCCAGCTGTCAGATGAAGTCGCCCATCAAAATCTTAGTGCTTTTTGTCAATATTTTTTCATCTCTTCCTCTATAAGGTCCCAAAATTGTTCAACTTTCTCATAATTACGCAGGTTGTCCTCATTAATGGGTGCATGTGCTTTGATCAGGGTATAGTCTTTGTTGGCGCATCGTAGAGTTCGGAGTGGTAGTTTTTCTGATGGGTTAGAGAAGTTTACCACTCTACTGATTACCTTCTTATTTAGAGCAAATGCTGTTCCAAACATCAGCATATTATTGCCTATCTTCACAGTATTCTTTCTGTACCGATTGGAAAGGAACACCATCACCACCGCCATACGCATACAGATCGGTAGGACGCGCGGGTAGAGAACCCGTGCACGTCGGGAACCGAAGAGCCTCGAACGCGGGAGTAGGAACCGTCAGTGTCGACCGGCCAATCCGCTTACGCCATCGGACCTTAGAGGATCCGAAGGAGATACAGGTCAGTTTGGATGACGATAGCAGTCCCCCGAAGAACGTAAGACGTTCCCTTTGGTGCCCAGAGTGTGGACTGACACCCAGAGATCCGAAAGGACCGATAACGTGTCGAGTGTACTCAGAAAATGAACGAGATGGAAATCAAATACGGAATGAATACACGTTTCATAAGAGGGTCGAACACCAAAGGAAACAAATTTATTGATCCGAAAGATCCAAACATGTATTAAAGTGACGTGAGTGCAGAGTACTCGTCACGACAGGTTATAACATAACTGATCTTACAAGGATTTACATCAATACAGTAGTTGAGGGTTGGAGAAAAGCGAAAGGCGAATGAGATGGAGGATGAGGATGAAATAAATAAAAGGAGAGTTTCATTACTGTCAGTTTGGATCCTCAAAACATATGAAGGCAGTAAAACATTGCTGCAAGATACATAATATATATTATCTCAACACACTTAATACAATTTACAGTAAACATGACCCTAATTTCGGAGAATTGCCCTAAGTAAATTATTTTAGGTTGGAGATCGCCCAAGAAAAGAACGGGTTACTACCTGTACTCGTATTACTTAAGATAAGTATATAGTCGATTCTCCCCACCACAAGCTTGTCACGGCGAACGTAACAAGAAGACATACAGTATATTGCACAATTGCTTGATATGCAGTGTCCAGAAGCTGTCACCAAACAATACCACCCTTAAAGTCAATGGTATGTCACTCAACAAAAGACAAAGACAACAAACCACCCAACAAACCAAATTATGCATTAACACAACATCACTAAGCAACTTACAGAAAACAAACACAAAACGTGACATACCTAATCCCATAAAACAAACTCCAACCTGGAGAACAGCGCAACATAACCTACAATGACACAAAGCAAAACAAAACAGAACTGAATCTCAAAAAAAAAAAAAAAAAAAAAATCCGCAAGGTACACCTTCTTTTCGGGAGGATCTACGAGATTCGCACACCTAACGTCCTTGCGACATTCGTGTCGAAATTAATATCCGGAATCTCAAAATCTACACGCCATGTCACACACGGAAGAATGCCCGATATATCTCAGTTAATACCGCATGAGGATCTCAACATCGATCTCGACTGGCCAGAAAAACAAACACAACAAGAAACGAAGAAAACAAAACTAGATCCCTACTCGCCAGCCAATCCCCTTACTAGGTAATCCCTACCACCCGCAAAAATATCAAACTAGCCATGAACCGGAATTATGAAGGAAAGGTATCTCTTTCACTAAACATAAAACCTGTTGTCCAATCTGTCCCAAAGAGAAATTAAAAGCCAAAAGCAATCCGAGGGCAATCTGACGAGACAACTTATCATATCTATACTAATATAATAAAGCTGAAGAGTTTGTGTAATTGTTTGTGTGTTTGTGTGTTTAAACGTGCTAATCTCTAAAACTACCAGTCGGTTGCAATTTTTTTTATATGATAGCAAGATTCAAGAGGAATAATTTAGGCTATGTTAAATTTCGGACAAACCACCCCATTCCCTGCATTTAGGCCCTTTGGCTCAAATCTACACCGTTTCACCGATCAGAACCAAAATTTGTATGCATACCCTATGGAACCCTGCGAGTAACACTGTCTGCATGAAATGTATGACAGACCAGTCCATTCACTGCATTTAGGCCCTTTGGCACAAATCTACACCTTTTCACCGATCTGAACCAAAATGTGTATACTTAGCTTTTGGAACCCTACGAGTAACACTGTTTACATGAAATTTCGGACAGACCACTCCATTCTCTGCATTTATGCCCCTTGGCACAAATCTACACCTTTTCACCGATCCGAAACAAAATGTGTATACTTAGCCTTTGGAACCCTACGAGTAACACTGTTTACATGAAATTTCGGACAGACCACTCCATTCCCTGCATGTATGCCCTTTGTCACAAATCTACACCGTTTCACCGATCTGAACCAAAATTTGTATACTTACCCTTTAGAACCCTGCGAGTAACACAGTCTACTTGAAATTTCGGACAGATCACTCCATTCCCTGCATGTAGGCCCTTTGGCACAAATCTCCACCGTTTCACCGATCTGAACCAAAATTTGCATACACACCCTTTGGAACACTGCGGGCAACACTGTCCACTTTAAATTTCGGACAGACCACTCAATTCCCTGCAATTAGGCCCGTTGACACAAATCTACACCGTTTCACTGATCTCAATCAAAATGTGTACTCTTACCCTTTGGCACCCTGCGAGTAACACAGTTTACATGAAATTCCGGACAGACCACTCCATTCCCTGCATTTCTGCCCTTCGGCACAAATCTACACCGTTTCACCAATCTGAACCAAAATTTGTATACTTACACTTTGGAACCCTACGAGGAACACTGTCTGCGTGAAATTTCGGACAGACCATTCCATTCCCTGCATTTAGGCCATTTGGCACAAATCTACACCATTTCACCAATCTGAACCAAATTTCACAAACTTACACTTTGGAACCCGACGAGTAACACTGTCTGCTTGAAATTTCGGACAGACCACTCCATTCTCTGCAGTTAGGTCCATTGGCACAAATCTACACCGTTTCATCGATCTGAATCACATTTTGTACACTTACCCTTTGGAACCCTGCGGGTGACACTGTCTACTTTAAATTTCGGACAGACCACTCCATTTCGTGCATTTAGGCCCTTTATCAAAAATCTACACCGTTCCTCCTAATTGCACCAAAATGTACATACACTTTGAAACCCTGCTGGTAACACTGTCCACTTGATATTTTGGACAACGCTCTCCATTCCCTACATTTAGAATAACAAACAAACTGAACTTGAAAACCATGTATTAAGGCCCTAGAATCATTCATGTCCGTAGGAGTGTAACTGTAAGAATATTTTAATAAGTCTATTGTTGACTGGCAATTCGGGCTGCATCACGTCGCCCCTACCAGTGTTCTGGTGCAGAATTGCGAAAATGGTTAAATCTTGCGCTGCTTATAAATTGCAGTCACGGGGAGTAATTAGTGCAACATGATTTCTTTTGCCCCTTAAAACAGTTATCATGAACTTATTATGCATCTGTATAAGTGTAATGGTGTTGGTGAAATACATTGAGGTTATCAGCTGCAATAAGCGTTGGTGCTTTCAAATTTACCGTAATTTATTCTGAAACTTATCGTTGAGCGCTATGTGGCCATAAATGGTACTATTGCTACCTCAGGAGCTCGGGACAGCTGAAGTTTTCCAAAGTGTTCTGATTATTTTCCTAGGGCGCTATGCGACAAAAGACGACACTATTGGTCTCTACATTTCTAACAGACAATGAGATATAGGCCCTAGGCAGTGTCTTTTATTTAACTTACTCCACTTTCTAATCTTTTTTTCAGAAATTTGTTTGTAAATTACATGTGTCAATGCTGTAATTAGTAAATTGCCGATTCCCTATATATTATCATCATTATTATCATTAGGGGAAAATGATCTTAATGTTACGTCCATCATACTGTACTGCTTATCACCCTCACTACAACCACCACCACCACCACCACCACCGCCACCACAAAAAGTTATATTTAAATATATATTTTTTGGTAGTCTTAAGTACCATGTGCCAATTCTGTAGTAATATTCATTATCAACCATATAATAAATAAATCCACCGGGCGAAGCTGGGCACTACTGCTAGTAAGGGATATTCCCACATGACCTACAACACACACGCCTCAATAACCTAAATACAAAGGGTACAAACCCATATTACTTTCCTAAGAGTCCCATAACCTCGTAGGGAGTTAAGAATTGATAGAAATACAGTTCCATAACATAATTACAATTCATGGCATACGGCAAACGTAAAGGAAATACGTAGTAATGAGAATAATGCAAAACCACTCTCATACATTAAATAAATAAAACAACACATGATATCCCAGAACGTACGTTCACTTAATGAATAACGACATAGATCAACTCAAGCGCACGGATACTTTTAGGGGCAACCTACCCCTAAAAAGACAAATAGAAAATAAGATCGAGATTAAATTTTATAGATCCTATACGCCTCAACATTCTTTATTTCTTCATCCGATATCGTGCTTCCTGCAAGGCCATGATTGTGATGTGTGAACGTCCATCAAATTTGTAAACCCTTTGTGCTTACTAATTATAGTAATGAGTTAACATTCAAAGTTCCGAAATAGTATTTCTGTTCCTTGTTCAATTTAGTATCCTTAAATCATCTACTAGCATGCTCCCCGAAATGGAAACGCCTACTTCCGCTCGTAGGAGTGGTGGATTCCCGTAGACAGCTACCACCTGGAGTAGTGTCTTCCTTTTGACGAATTTCAATTATGCTTGATTGTTTCGAAAGATGTGTTTCGGATTGCTCCTTCCCGCTATTTGAACCAAGATTATAAGTCCCGAATGTTAAGGGTTCCTTACAAGTTACTACCAGATGAACCAGCCGGACCAAGTTATTTTTTCAGAGGTGATATTCCTCTTTCACTAACCCTTTGTCCTGTCTCTCTCCTGATAAATTGTTGTTCCGCCATTATGTTTAGGAGCAATGGTAGGGAATTCATCTGTATAAGACAACCATTCAGGTTCACTCATGATGAATTGTTGTTCCTCCATAATGTTCAGGACCCTCCACCACTTACTGCACATAATGTTTCTAATTTGATACATGGATCTATCTCTGGTATTGAATATTCTTCAATAATAATATCCCAAAAGGAGCAGCATCTTCCTCTCTCAAGTCTCCAAAACTCACTGATGATGGGGTTTCTGTTTTGATACATGGAACTATCTCGGATTAAGATTATGTTTCAATCTTATTATCCCCATTATGATCAGTGTCCTTTCATTAAGGTGATTTCTACTTGCATCACCCTCTTCATCTTGGGCTCCTTTTATAATACCCTGTATTTGATGTTCCTGTTTAACAGGTGTGGTTTCATCTATAAATATATATTTTGCATCGTTATGACCATCCTTTTGGTGAGCATATCATTGTTAATTCTGAGAATGTAGGGTAAATTTCAATCGCCTTTTCCTGAAGGTTACTGTGATCTATTCAGGATGATGATAAAGTTCCTGAGAATTATGTTTTATCCAGGTTCCAAGCAGACTAGACCAATGGTATATGATTGTAGAAAGTTGGCATTATCTGAAGATCAAATGTTCTGCACAGTTCGACAAACCTTATTCCATATTGTTTGGTCATTCGGTTAGCAGAATAATTTCCTGATGTCGATATCAATCTTGTTTCTATTCCGAGCTGTCAGATGAAGTCGCCCATTAAAATCATAATGATTTTTGTCATTATGTTTTTATCTCTTCCTCTATAACGTCCGAAAATTGATCAACTTTCCCATAATTACGCATGTTCTACTCATTAATGGGTGCATTTGCATTGATCAGGGTATAGCTTTTGTTGGCGCATCGTGGAGTTCGGAGTAATAGTTGTTATGATGTGTTAGATAAGTTTACCACTCTACTGATTACCTTCTTATTTAGAGCAAACGCTGTTCCAAACATCAGCATATTATTGCCTATCTGCACTGTATTCATTACTTTATAAATCCCATACGCCTCAAAATTCTTTACTCCTTCATCTGATATCGTGCTTCCTGCAAGGCCATGATTGTGGTGATTGAACGTCCATCATGTTTGTAAATACTTTGTGCTTATCAATTATGAGCAATGTACTAACATTGAACGTTCCGAAATAGTATTTCTGTTCCTTGTTCAATTTAGTATACTTTAATCATCTACTTGCAAGCTCCCCGGATGCCAAAGGCCTGCTTGCGCTCGTAGCAGTAGTGGATTCCCGTAGAGAGTTAACACCTGGGGTAGGGTCTTACTTTTGACGAATTTCCATGATGCTTGTTTGTTTCGAAAGATGTGGGTCGGATTACTCCTTCCCGTTAATAAAACCAAGATTGTAAGGCCCAGTGTTTGCAGATAGTTCTTTTCATTTCTTAAGGTGGGGCAGGATTGGTTCCCTGACCTTCATAGCCCCTTTAATGGACTCTTTCAATGTTTCTCTTTCTCTATTAATGCTTTGTGGAACTTTCACTGATTGTTTTCATAATTTTCCTTCCTTAAGGTGCGGCAGGATTGGTCCCCTGACCGTCATAGCCCCTTTAAAGGCTATGCCTATCCTTCAATTCTTCTCTTTCTTCATAAATGCTTTTGTGTAACTTTCACAAATACTCCACTTTTATAAAGGTATCTTACCCTTTGTTAAGATTTTCTATCTGGTATATTAAGCATTTTGGATTCGGGCCCCAAGTGCTTAGGAATCGTGAGATCCATTTTCATGATTCACACTTGTCTTTTTGTCAAGTTAATGGGACAAGGCATCTTACAATTTAAAGTTGTTTTCAGTAGCTTGGGCTCGTCCCCCAAGCATTGGTCAGTGAAGTTTGAAGTTGTATCAACCTCTTGCTTCTTAAAGAAATAAAAATTCCTTTCTATGATAATGCTAAGCCTAGTAAGTTGTTCATATACAAAAGTTATAATAAATATAATCAAATGTTAAAGTAACATGCTCCCTCTTTATCTACCTTTTATTTCTACTTGCATAATCTGCCATTCCTCTACCTAAAAGCTAAACTCAATTCCAATTCTGAAACTATTTTTGAGTTCTCTCTGATATTGAAAACATTTTATCGGTTGATGCATTGGTACTTTACAACGAACGCTCCTCTTCCTGCTACTAAACCGTTAGCTATATTCACCAATAAACCTGGTAAGGGGTACTTACTAGGTACAATCAGCTGGGCCAGCTAGCCAAAGATTTTTAAAGAGTTAATTTTCCTCTTCCGCTCATCCTTAGTCCTGGCTCACTCTTGACGAATTGTTGTTCCCCCTTTATGTTCAGGAACCTCTTTCAAGTCTCCACCACTCACTAAGATGGTGTTTCTGTTTTCTTACATGCAACTATCTCTGGTATAGAATATTCTTCAATTTTATTATCCCCAATAAAATCAGTGTCCTCCTCTTTCAAGTCTGAAGATGATGTTTCTATTTTGATGCATAGAACAATATCCAGAATAGAATAGAATTTAAAGTTTTATCTCAAATCAGATCATTATCCTTTCATTTATACGATTTCTACTTGCATCATCCTCTTCTTCTTGGGCTTCTTCTTTAATGCACAGTATTTTATGTTACTCTTAGGCAGCTGTAATGCTTTAACATTCAACGTTCCGAAATAGTATTTCTGTTCCTTGTTCAGTTTAGTATTTTTAATCATCTACTTGTAACCTCCCCGGATTCCAAAAGCCTGCTATCTCTGGTATAGATTATTCTTCTATAATAATATCTGAATTACATCAATATCTTCCTATTTCAAATCTCCACTACTCACTGAAGATGGTGTTTCTGTTTTGATATATGCACCTACCTCAAGTATAGAACCTCCTTCAATCTTATTATCCACAATAAAATCAGTGTCCTACACTTTCAAGTCTGAAGATGATGTATCTATTTTGATGCATAGAACAATCTCCAGTATAGAATATTCTTCAATCTTATTATCCACAATAAAATCAGTGTCCTACGCTTTCAAGTCTGATGATGATGTGTCTATTTTGGTGCATAGAACAATCTCGAGTATAGAATATTCCTCAATCAATTTATCTGCAATCAGATCATTATCCTTTCATTTATACGATTTCTACTTGCATCACCCTCTTCTTCTTGGGCTTCTTCTTTAATGCACAGTATTTAATGTTACTCCTTGACAGCTGTAACTTGTTGTCATTCAACGTTGCGAAATAGTATTTCTGTTCCTTGTTCAATTTAGTATTCTTTAATCATCTACTTGCAAGCTCCCGGGATTCCAAAACCTGCTTGCGCTCGTAGGATTGGTTGACTTCCGTAGACAGTTGCCACATGGGGTAGGGTCTTACTTTTGACGAATTTCCGTGATGCTTGTTTGTTTCGAAAGATGTGGGTTGGATTTTTCCTTCCATTTAATAGAACCAAGATTGTAAGGCCCAGTGTTTGAAGATAGTTCCGCCGCCTTATCCGGTGTTGGGACGAATGTTCCTCTTCCTGCTACTAAACCGTTAGATATCTTCACCCATAAACCTGGTAAGGGGTACTTAGTTGGTACAATCAGCTCGGCCAGATAGACAAAGATTTTTAAAGAGGAAATTTCCCCTATCGCTCATCTTTAGTCCTGGCTCACTCTTGACGAATTGTTGTTCCCCCATTATGTTAAGGAGCAATGGTAGGGAATTCATCTGTATCAGACAACCATTCTGGTTCACTCTTAATGAATTGTTGTTCTTCCATAATGTTCAGGAACTTCTTTCAATTCTCCACCACTTACTGAAAATGATGTTTCTTTTTTGATACATGGAATTAACCCTGCTATAGAAAATTCTCCTATATTATTATCTGAATTACATTAATATCTTCATATTTCAAGTCTCCACTACTCACTGAAGATGGTGTTTCTGTTTCCTAAGGTGCGGCAGGATTGGTCCCCTGACCGCCATAGCCCCTTTAAAGGCTATGCCTCTCTTTCAATGTTTCTCTTTCTCTATTAATGCTTTGTGGAAATTTCACTGATTGTTTTCATAACTTTCTTTTCTTAAGGTGCGGCAGGATTGGTCCCCTGACCGTCATAGCCCCTTTAAAGGCTATGCCTCTCTTTCAATTCTTCCCTTTCTTCATTAATGCTTTTGTGTAACATTCACAAATACTCCTATCTGGTATATTAAGCATTTTGGATTCTGGCCCCAAGTGCTTAGTAATCGTGAGATCCATTTTCTTGATTCAGACTTTCTTTTTGTCAAGTAAATGGGACAAGGCGACTTACAATTTAAAGTTTTTTTTCAGTAGGTTGGGCTCGTCCCCCAAGCATTGGTCAGTGAATTTTGAAGTTAGGCCTATATCAACCACTTGCTTCTTAAAGAAATAAAAGTGATTTTCTATGTTAATGCAGAGCCAGGTAAGATGTTCATATACAAATGTTATAATAAATACATTCATATGTTAAAGCAACATGCTCTCTCTTAATCTAGCTTTTATTTCTACTTGCAAATGCTGCCATTCCTCTAACTTAAAGCTCAACTCAAATCCAACTCTGAAACTATTTTGGAGTTCTCTCTAATATTGGAAACCTTTCATCGGTTGATCCATTGGTACTTTACCACAAACGTTCCTCTTCCTGCTACTAAACCGTTAGCTATCTTCACCCATATCCCTGGTAAGCGGTACATACAAGCTGCAATCAGCTAGGCCAGCTAGACCAAGATTTTTAAAGAGGTGATTTTCCTCTATCGCTCATCCTTTGTCATGGCTCACTCTTGACGAATTGTTGTTCCCCCATTATGTTAAGGAGCAATGATAGGGAATTCATCAGTGTCAGACAACCATTCAGGTTCATTGTTAATGAATTGTTGTTCCTTCATAATTTTCAGGAACCTCTTTCAAGTCTATACGACTTACTGAAGATGACGTGTCTTTTTTGATACATGGAGCTATCTCTGGTTTATATTATGCTTCCAAATTAATATGTGAATTACATCAATATCTTCCAAGTTCAGATCTCCACTACTCACTGAAGATGGTGTTTCTGTTTTGATACATGCACCTATCTCTGGTAGAGAACATTCTTCAATCTTAATATCCCCAATTAATTCAGTGTCCTCCTCTTTGAAGTCTGAAGATGATATTTCTATTTTGATGCATAGAACAATCTCCAGTATAGAATATTCCTCAATCAATTTACCTCCAATCAGATCATTATCTTTTCATTTATACGATTTCAACTTGCATCACCCTCTTCTTCTTGGACTTCTTCTTTAATGCACAGTATTTGATGTTACTCCTTGACAGCAATAATGTGTTGACATTGAACGTTCCGAAATAGTATTTCTGTTCCTTGTTCAATTTAGTATTCTTTAATCATCTACCAAAAGCCTGTTTGCGCTCGTAGGAGTGCTGGATTCCTGTAGAGAGTTACCACCTGGGGTAGGGTCTTACTTCTAACGAATTTCCGTGATGCTTGTTTGTTTCGAATGATGTGGGTCGAATTACTCCTTCCCGTTAATAGAACGAAGATTGTAAGGCCCAGTGTTTGAAGATAGCTCCGCCGCTTATCCAGTGTTGGGACGAATGTTCATCTTCCTGCTTCTAAACCGTTAGTAATCTTCACCCATAAACCTGGTAAGGGGTACTCACTAGGTACAATCAGCTGGGCCAGCTAGACGAAGATTTTTAAAGAGGTAATTTTCCTCTATAGCTCATCCTTAGTCTTGGCTCTCGCTTGACGAATTGTTGTTCCCCCATTATGGTTAGGAGCAATGGTAGGGAATTCATCTGTATCAGACAACCATTCAGGTTCACTCTTAATGAATTGTTGTTCCTCCATAATGTTCAGGAAACTCTTTCAAGTCTCCACCACTTACTGAAGATGATGTTTCTTTTTTGATACATGGAATTATCTCTGGAATAGGAAATTCTCCTATATTATTATCTGAATTACATAAATATCTTCATATTTCCAGTCTCCACTACTCACTGAAGATGGTTTTTCTGTTTTCTCACATGCAACTCTCTCTGGTATAGAATATTCTTCAATCTTATTATCCTCAATAAAAGCAGTGTCCTCCTCTTTCAAGTCTGAAGATGATGTTTCTATTTTGTTGCATAGAACAATCTCCAGAACAGAATAGAATTGAAACTTTTATCTCCAATCAGATGATTATCCATTCATTTATATGATTTCTACATGCATCATCCTCTTCTTCTTGGGCTTCTTCTTTAATGTACAGTATTTTATGTTACTCTTTGACAGCTGTAATGCTTTAACATTCAACGTTCCGAAATAGTATTTCTGTTCCTTGTTCAATTTAGAATTTAGTCATCTACTGGCAACCTCCCCGGACTCCAAAAGCCTGCTTGCCCTCGTGGGAGTGATGGATTCCCGGAGACAGTTACCAACTGGGGTAGTGTCTTTCTTTTGACTAATTTCCATGATGCTTGTTTGTTACGAAAGATGTGGGTCGGATCACTCCTTCCCGTTAATAATACCAAGATTGTAAGGCCCAGTCCCCAGTGTTCGCAGATAGTTCATTTCCTTTCTTAAGGTGCGGCAGGATTGGTCCCCTGACCGTCATAGTCCCTTTAAAGGCTCTGCCTCTCTTTCAATGTTTAGTTTTCTCTATTAATGCTTTGTGGAACTTTCACTGATTGTTTTCATAACTCTCTTTTCTTAAGATGTGGCGGGATTGGTCCCTTGACCGTCATAGCCCCTTTAAAGTCTATGGCTCTCTTTCAGTTCTTCCCTTTCTTCATTAATGCTTTTGTGTAACTTTCACAAATACTCCACTTTTCTAAAGGTATCTCACCCTTCGTTAAGATTTTCTATCTGGTATAAGCAGCATTTTGGATTCGGGCCCCAAGTGCTTAGGAATCGTGAGATACATTTTCATTATTCAGACTTGCCTTTTTGTCAAGTTAATGGGACAAGGCGTCTTACAATTTAAAGTTTTTTTAGTAGTTTGGGCTCGTCCCCCAAGCATTGGTCAGTGAATTTTGAAGTTAGGCCTATATCAACCACTTGCTTCTTAAAGAAATAAAAGTTATTTTCTATGTTAATGCTGAGCCTGGTAAGATGCTCATATACAAATGTTATAATAAATATATTCATATGTTAAAGCAACATGCTCTCTCTTTATCTTGCTTTTATTTCTATTTGCAAATGTTGCCATTCCTCTACGTTAACGCTCAACTCAATTCCAACTCTGAAACTATTTTGGAGTTCTCTCTAATTTTGGAAACCTTTCATCGATTGATCCATTGGTACTTTACCACAAACATTCCTCTTCCTGCTACTAAACCTTTAGCTATCTTCACCCTTATACCTGGTAAGCGGTACTTACAAGTTACAATCAGCTAGGCCAGCTAGACCAAGATTTTTAAAGAGTTGATTTTCCTCTATCGCTCATCCTTTGTCATGGCTCACTCTTGACGAATTGTTGTTCCCCCATTATGTTAAGGAGCAATGATAGGGAATTCATCTGTATCAGACAACCATTCTGGTTCACTCTTAATGAATTGTTGTTCTTCCATAATGTTCAGGAACTTCTTTCAATTCTCCACCACTTACTGAAAATGATGTTCCTTTTTTGATACATGGAATTAACCCTGCTATAGAAAATTCTCCTATATTATTATCTGAATTACATTAATATCTTCATATTTCAAGTCTCTACTACTCACTGAAGATGGTGTTTCTGTTTCCTAAGGTGCGGCAGGATTGGTCCCCTGACCGCCATAGCCCCTTTAAAGGCTATGCCTCTCTTTCAATGTTTCTCTTTCTCTATTAATGCTTTGTGGAAATTTCACTGATTGTTTTCATAACTTTCTTTTCTTAAGGTGCGGCAGGATTGGTCCCCTGACCGTCATAGCCCCTTTAAAGGCTATGCCTCTCTTTCAATTCTTCCCTTTCTTCATTAATGCTTTTGTGTAACATTCACAAATACTCCTATCTGGTATATTAAGCATTTTGGATTCTGGCCCCAAGTGCTTAGTAATCGTGAGATCCATTTTCTTGATTCAGACTTTCTTTTTGTCAAGTAAATGGGACAAGGCGACTTACAATTTAAAGTTGTTTTCAGTAGCTTGGGCTCATCCCCCAAGCATTGGTCAGTGAAGTTATATCAACCTCTTGCTTCTTAAAGAAATAAAAATTCTTTTCTATGTTAATGCTAAGCTTGTTAAAGATGTTCATATACAAATGTTATAATAAATATATTCATATGTTAAAGCAACATTATCTCTCTTTATCTTGCTTTTATTTCTACTTGCAAATTCTGCCATTCCTCTACCTTAAAGCTCAACTCAATACCAACTCTGAAACTATTTTGGAGTTCTCTCTAATATTGGAAACCTTTCATCGGTTGATCCATTGGTACTTTACCACAAACGTTCCTCTTCCTGCTACTAAACCGTTAGCTATCTTCACCCATATACCTGGTAAGCGGTACTTACAAGGTACAATCAGCTAGGCCAACTAGACCAAGATTTTAAAGAGGTGATTTTCCTCTATAGCTCATCCTTTGTCATGGCTCACTCTTGACGAATTGTTGTTCCCCTATTATGTTAAGGAGCAATGGAAGGGAATTCATCATTGTCAGACAACCATTCAGGTTCATTGTTAATGAATTGTTGTTCCTGCATAACTTTCAGGAACCTCCTTCAAGTCCACACCACTTACTGAAGATGATGTGTCATTTTTGATACATGGAACTATCTCTGGTATAGATTATTTTTCTATATTATTATCTGAATTACATCAATATCTTCCAATTTCAAATCTCCACTACTCACTGAAGATGGCGTTTCTGTTTTGATACATGCACCTATTTCTGGTATAGAACATTCTTCAATCTTAATATCCCCAATTAATTCAGTGTCCTCCTCTTTCAAGTCTGAATATGATATTTCTATTTTGATACATGGAACAATCTCCAGTATAGAATATTCTTCAATCAATTTATCTACAATCCTTTCATTTATATGATTTCTACTTGCGTCACCCTCTTCTTCTTGGGCTTTTACTTTAATGCACAGTATTTGATGTTACTCATCGACAGCTGTAATGTGTTGACATTCAACGTTCCGAAATAGTATTTATGTTCCTTAATCAATTTAGTAATCTTTAATCATCTACCAAAAGCCTGCTTGCGCTCGTAGGAGTGCTGGATTCCCATAGACTGTTACCACCTGGGGTAGGGGCCTACTATTGACGAATTTCAGTGATGCATGTTTGTTTCGAAATATGTGGATCGGATTACTCCTTCCCGTTAATTGAACGAAGAATGTACGGCCCAATGTTTGAATATAGCTCCGCCGCTTATCCAGTGTTTGGACAAATGATCCTCTTCCTGCTACTAAACCGTTAGTTACATTTACCAATAAACCTGGAAAGGGGTACTCACTAATTACAATCAGCTGTGCCAGCTAGCCAAAGATTTTTAAAGAGGTAATTTTCCCCTATCGCTCATCTTTAGTCCTGGCTCACCCTTGACGAATTGTTGTTCCCCCATTTTGTTAAGGAGCAATGGTAGGGACTTCATCATATATCAGACAACCATTCAGTTTCACTGTTAATGAATTGTTTTTCTTCCATTATGTTCAGGAACCTCTTTCAAGTCTCCACCACTCACTGAAGATGGTGTTTCTGTTTTCTTACATGCAACTATCACTGGTATAGAATATTCTTCAATTTTATTATCCCCAATAAAATCAGTGTCCTCCTCTTTCAAGTCTGAAGATGATGTTTCTATTTTGATGCATAGAACAATCTCCAGTACAGAATATCCCTCAATCAATTTATCTCCAATCAGTTCATTATCGTTTCATTTATACGATTTCTACTTGCATCACCCTCTTCTTCTTGGTCTTCTTCTTTAATGCACAGTATTTAATGTTACTCCTTGACAGCTGTAACTTGTTGTCATTCAACGTTGCGAAATAGTATTTCTGTTCCTTGTTCAATTTAGTATTCATAAATCATCTACTTGCAAGCTCCCGGGATTCCAAAAGCCTGCTTGCGCTCGTAGGATTGGTGGATTCCCGTAGACAGTTGCCACATGGGGTAGGGCCTTACTTTTGACGGATTTCCGTGATGCTTGTTTGTTTCGAAAGATGTGGGTTGGATTATTCTTTCCCGTTAATAGAACCAAGATTGTAAGGCCCAGTGTTTGAAGATAGTTCCGCCGCTTTATCCGGTGTTGGGACGAATGTTCCTCTTCCTGCTACTAAACCGTTAGATATCTTCACCCATAAACCTGGTAAGGGGTACTTACTAGGTACAATAAGCTAGGCCATCTAGACCTAGATTTTTAAAGAGGCGATTTTCCTCCTTAGCTCATCCTTTGCCATGGCTCACTCTTGACGAATGGTTGTTCCCCCTTTATGTTAAGGAGCAATGGTAGGGAATTCATCTGTATCAGACAACCATTCAGGTTCACTCTTAATGAATTGTTGTTCCTCCATAATGTTCAGGAACCTCTATCAAGTCTCCACCACTTACTGAAGATGATGTTTCTTTTTTGAAACATGGAATTATTTCTGGTATAGAATATTCTCCTATATTATTATCTGAATTACATAAATATCTTCATATTTCAAGTCTCCACTACTCACTGAAGATGGTGTTTCTGTTTTCTTACATGCAACTCTCTCTGGAATAGAATATTCTTCAATCTTATTATCCCCAATAAACGCAGTGTCCTCCTCTTTCAAGTCTGAAGATGATGTTTCTATTTTGTTGCATAGAACAATCTCCAGAATAGAATAGAATTCAAACTTTTATCTCCAATCAGATGATTATCCATTCATTTATATGATTTCTACATGCATCATCCTCTTCTTCTTGGGCTTCTTCTTTAATGCTCAGTATTTTATGTTACTCTTTGACAGCTGTAATGCTTTAACATTCAACGTTCCGAAATAGTATTTCTGTTCTTTGTTCAATTTAGTATTTTTAATCATCTATTTGCAATCTCCCCGGATTCCAAAAGCCTGCTTGCCCTCGTAGGAGTGATGGATTCCCGTAGACAGTTACCACCTGGGGTAGTGTTTTTTTCTTTTGACTAATTTCCATGATGCATGTTTGTTTCGAATGATGTGGGTCGGATCACTCCTTCCCGTTAATAGAACCAAGATTGTAAGGCCCAGTGTTCGCAGATAGTTCATTTCCTTTCTTAAGGTGCGGCAGGATTGGTCCCCTGACCGTCATAGCCCCTTTAAAGGCTATGCCTCTCTTTCAATGTTTCTCTTTCTCTATTAATGCTTTGTGGAACTTTCACTGATTCTTTTCATAACTTTCTTTTCTTAAGGTGCGGCAGGATTGGTCCCCTGAATGTCATAGTCCCTTTAATGTCTATGGCTCTCTTTCAATTCTTCCCTTTCTTCATTAATGCGGTAATGTAACTTTCACAAATACTCCACTTTTCTAAAGGTATCTCACCCTTCGTTAAGATTTTCTATCTGGTGTATGAAGCATTTTGGATTCGGGCCCCAAGTGCTTAGGAATCGTGACATCCATTTTCATGATTCAGACTTTCTTTTTGTCAAGTTAATGGGACAAGGCGTCTTACAATTTAAAGTTTTTTTTCAGTAGGTTGGGCTCGTCCCCCAAGCATTGGTCAGTGAATTTTGAAGTTAGGCCTATATCAACCACTTGCTTCTTAAAGAAATAAAAGTTATTTTCTATGTTAATGCAGAGCCAGGTAAGATGTTCATATACAAATGTTATAATAAATACATTCATATGTTAAAGCAACATGCTCTCTCTTAATCTAGCTTTTATTTCTACTTGCAAATGCTGCCATTCCTCTACCTTAAAGCTCAACTCAAATCCAACTCTGAAACTATTTTGGAGTTCTCTCTAATTTTGGAAACCTTTCATCGGTTGATCCATTGGTACTTTACCACAAACGTTCCTCTTCCTGCTACTAAACCGTTAGCTATCTTCACCCATATCCCTGGTAAGCGGTACATACAAGCTGCAATCAGCTAGGCCAGCTAGACCAAGATTTTTAAAGAGGTGATTTTCCTCTATAGCTCATCCTTTGTCATGGCTCACTCTTGACGAATTGTTGTTCCCCTATTATGTTAAGGAGCAATGGAAGGGAATTCATCATTGTCAGACAACCATTCAGGTTCATTGTTAATGAATTGTTGTTCCTGCATAACTTTCAGGAACCTCCTTCAAGTCCACACCACTTACTGAAGATGATGTGTCATTTTTGATACATGGAACTATCTCTGGTATAGATTATTTTTCTATATTAATATCTGAATTACATCAATATCTTCCAATTTCAAATCTCCACTACTCACTGAAGATGGCGTTTCTGTTTTGATACATGCACCTATTTCTGGTATAGAACATTCTTCAATCTTAATATCCCCAATTAATTCAGTGTCCTCCTCTTTCAAGTCTGAATATGATATTTCTATTTTGATACATGGAACAATCTCCAGTATAGAATATTCTTCAATCAATTTATCTACAATCCTTTCATTTATATGATTTCTACTTGCGTCACCCTCTTCTTCTTGGGCTTTTACTTTAATGCACAGTATTTGATGTTACTCATCGACAGCTGTAATGTGTTGACATTCAACGTTCCGAAATAGTATTTATGTTCCTTAATCAATTTAGTAATCTTTAATCATCTACCAAAAGCCTGCTTGCGCTCGTAGGAGTGCTGGATTCCCATAGACTGTTACCACCTGGGGTAGGGGCCTACTATTGACGAATTTCAGTGATGCATGTTTGTTTCGAAATATGTGGATCGGATTACTCCTTCCCGTTAATTGAACGAAGAATGTACGGCCCAATGTTTGAAGATAGCTCCGCCGCTTATCCAGTGTTTGGACAAATGATCCTCTTCCTGCTACTAAACCGTTAGTTACATTTACCAATAAACCTGGAAAGGGGTACTCACTAATTACAATCAGTTGTGCCAGCTAGCCAAAGATTTTTAAAGAGGTAATTTTCCCCTATCGCTCATCTTTAGTCCTGGCTCACCCTTGACGAATTGTTGTTCCCCCATTTTGTTAAGGAGCAATGGTAGGGACTTCATCATATATCAGACAACCATTCAGTTTCACTGTTAATGAATTGTTTTTCTTCCATTATGTTCAGGAACCTCTTTCAAGTCTCCACCACTCACTGAAGATGGTGTTTCTGTTTTCTTACATGCAACTATCACTGGTATAGAATATTCATCAATTTTATTATCCCCAATAAAATCAGTGTCCTCCTCTTTCAAGTCTGAAGATGATGTTTCTATTTTGATGCATAGAACAATCTCCAGTACAGAATATCCCTCAATCAATTTATCTCCAATCAGTTCATTATCGTTTCATTTATACGATTTCTACTTGCATCACCCTCTTCTTCTTGGTCTTCTTCTTTAATGCACAGTATTTAATGTTACTCCTTGACAGCTGTAACTTGTTGTCATTCAACGTTGCGAAATAGTATTTCTGTTCCTTGTTCAATTTAGTATTCATTAATCATCTACTTGCAAGCTCCCGGGATTCCAAAAGCCTGCTTGCGCTCGTAGGATTGGTGGATTCCCGTAGACAGTTGCCACATGGGGTAGGGCCTTACTTTTGACGGATTTCCGTGATGCTTGTTTGTTTCGAAAGATGTGGGTTGGATTATTCCTTCCCGTTAATAGAACCAAGATTGTAAGGCCCAGTGTTTGAAGATAGTTCCGCCGCTTTATCCGGTGTTGGGACGAATGTTCCTCTTCCTGCTACTAAACCGTTAGATATCTTCACCCATAAACCTGGTAAGGGGTACTTACTAGGTACAATAAGCTAGGCCATCTAGACCTAGATTTTTAAAGAGGCGATTTTCCTCCTTAGCTCATCCTTTGCCATGGCTCACTCTTGACGAATGGTTGTTCCCCCTTTATGTTAAGGAGCAATGGTAGGGAATTCATCTGTATCAGACAACCATTCAGGTTCACTCTTAATGAATTGTTGTTCCTCCATAATGTTCAGGAACCTCTATCAAGTCTCCACCACTTACTGAAGATGATGTTTCTTTTTTGAAACATGGAATTATTTCTGGTATAGAATATTCTCCTATATTATTATCTGAATTACATAAATATCTTCATATTTCAAGTCTCCACTACTCACTGAAGATGGTGTTTCTGTTTTCTTACATGCAACTCTCTCTGGAATAGAATATTCTTCAATCTTATTATCCCCAATAAACGCAGTGTCCTCCTCTTTCAAGTCTGAAGATGATGTTTCTATTTTGTTGCATAGAACAATCTCCAGAATAGAATAGAATTCAAACTTTTATCTCCAATCAGATGATTATCCATTCATTTATATGATTTCTACATGCATCATCCTCTTCTTCTTGGGCTTCTTCTTTAATGCTCAGTATTTTATGTTACTCTTTGACAGCTGTAATGCTTTAACATTCAACGTTCCGAAATAGTATTTCTGTTCTTTGTTCAATTTAGTATTTTTAATCATCTATTTGCAATCTCCCCGGATTCCAAAAGCCTGCTTGCCCTCGTAGGAGTGATGGATTCCCGTAGACAGTTACCACCTGGGGTAGTGTTTTTTTCTTTTGACTAATTTCCATGATGCATGTTTGTTTCGAATGATGTGGGTCGGATCACTCCTTCCCGTTAATAGAACCAAGATTGTAAGGCCCAGTATTCGCAGATAGTTCATTTCCTTTCTTAAGGTGCGGCAGGATTGGTCCCCTGACCGTCATAGCCCCTTTAAAGGCTATGCCTCTCTTTCAATGTTTCTCTTTCTCTATTAATGCTTTGTGGAACTTTCACTGATTCTTTTCATAACTTTCTTTTCTTAAGGTGCGGCAGGATTGGTCCCCTGAATGTCATAGTCCCTTTAATGTCTATGGCTCTCTTTCAATTCTTCCCTTTCTTCATTAATGCGGTAATGTAACTTTCACAAATACTCCACTTTTCTAAAGGTATCTCACCCTTCGTTAAGATTTTCTATCTGGTGTATGAAGCATTTTGGATTCGGGCCCCAAGTGCTTAGGAATCGTGACATCCATTTTCATGATTCAGACTTTCTTTTTGTCAAGTTAATGGGACAAGGCGTCTTACAATTTAAAGTTTTTTTTTCAGTAGGTTGGGCTCGTCCCCCAAGCATTGGTCAGTGAATTTTGAAGTTAGGCCTATATCAACCACTTGCTTCTTAAAGAAATAAAAGTTATTTTCTATGTTAATGCAGAGCCAGGTAAGATGTTCATATACAAATGTTATAATAAATACATTCATATGTTAAAGCAACATGCTCTCTCTTAATCTAGCTTTTATTTCTACTTGCAAATGCTGCCATTCCTCTACCTTAAAGCTCAACTCAAATCCAACTCTGAAACTATTTTGGAGTTCTCTCTAATATTGGAAACCTTTCATCGGTTGATCCATTGGTACTTTACCACAAACGTTCCTCTTCCTGCTACTAAACCGTTAGCTATCTTCACCCATATCCCTGGTAAGCGGTACATACAAGCTGCAATCAGCTAGGCCAGCTAGACCAAGATTTTTAAAGAGGTGATTTTCCTCTATCGCTCATCCTTTGTCATGGCTCACTCTTGACGAATTGTTGTTCCCCCATTATGTTAAGGAGCAATGATAGGGAATTCATCAGTATCAGACAACCATTCAGGTTCATTGTTAATGAATTGTTGTTCCTGCATAATGTTCAGGAAACTCTTCCATGTCTACACCACTTACTGAAGATGATGTGTCTTTTTTGATACATGGAACTATCTCTGGTATAGATTATTCTTCTATATTAATATCTGAATTAAATCAATATCTTCCAATTTCAAATCTCCACTGCTCACTGAAGATGGTGTTTCTGTTTTCATACATGCACCTATCTCTGGTATAGAACATTCTTCAATTTTAATATCCCCAATTAATTCAGTGTCCTCCTCTTTGAAGTCTGAAATGATATTTCTATTTTGATGCATAGAACAATCTCCAGTATAGAATATTCCTCAATCAATTTACCTCCAATCAGATCATTATCTTTTCATTTATACGATTTCTACTTGCATCACCCTCTTCTTCTTGGACTTCTTCTTTAATGCACAGTATTTGATGTTACTCCTTGACAGCTGTAATGTGTTGACATTCAACGTTCCGAAATAGTATTTTTGTTCCTTGTTCAATTTAGTATTCTTTAATCATCTACCAAAAGCCAGTTTGCGCTCGTAGGAGTGCTGGATTCCCGTAGAGAGTTACCACCTGGGGTAGGGTCTTACTTCTAACGAATATCCGTGATGCTTGTTTGTTTCGAAAGATGTGGGTCGAATTACTCCTTCCCGTTAATAGAACCAAGATTGTAAGGCCCAGTGTTTGAAGATAGCTCCGCCGCTTATCCAGTGTTGGGACGAATCTTCCTGCTTCTAATCCGTTAGCAATCTTCACCCATAAACCTGGTAAGGGGTACTCACTAGGTACAATCAGCTGGGCCAGCTAGACGAAGATTTTTAAAGAGGTAATTTTCGTCTATAGCTCATCCTTAGTCTTGGCTCTCGCTTGACGAATTGTTGTTCCCCCATTATGGTTAGGAGCAATGGTAGGGAATTCATCTGTATCAGACAACCATTCAGGTTCACTCTTAATGAATTGTTGTTCCTCCATAATGTTCAGGAACCTCTTTCAAGTCTCCACCACTTACTGAAGATGATGTTTCTTTTTTGATACATGGAATTATCTCTGGAATAGAAAATTCTCCTATATTATTATCTGAATTACATAAATATCTTCATATTTCCAGTCTCCACTACTCACTGAAGATGGTTTTTCTGTTTTCTCACATGCAACTCTCTCTGGTATAGAATATTCTTCAATCTTATTATCCTCAATAAAAGCAGTGTCCTCCTCTTTCAAGTCTGAAGATGATGTTTCTATTTTGTTGCATAGAACACTCTCCAGAACAGAATAGAATTCAAACTCTTATCTCCAATCAGATGATTATCCATTCATTTATATGATTTCTACATGCATCATCCTCTTCTTCTTGGGCTTCTTCTTTAATGCACAGTATTTTATGTTACTCTTTGACAGCTGTAATGCTTTAACATTCAACGTTCCGAAATAGTATTTCTGTTCCTTGTTCAATTTAGTATTTTAATCATCTACTGGCAACCTCCCCGGATTCCAAAAGCCTGCTTGCCCTCGTGGGAGTGATGGATTCCCGGAGACAGTTACCAACTGGGGTAGTGTCTTTCTTTTGACTAATTTCCATGATGCTTGTTTGTTTCGAAAGATGTGGGTCGGATCACTCCTTCCCGTTAATAAATCCAAGATTGTAAGGCCCAGTCCCCAGTGTTCGCAGATAGTTCATTTCCTTTCTTAAGGTGCGGCAGGATTGGTCCCCTGACCGTCATAGTCCCTTTAAAGGCTCTGCCTCTCTTTCAATGTTTAGTTTTCTCTATTAATGCTTTGTGGAACTTTCTCTGATTGTTTTAATGACTCTCTTTTATTAAGATGTGGCGGGATTGGTCCCCTGACCGTCATAGCCCCTTTAAAGTCTATGGCTCTCTTTCAGTTCTTCCCTTTCTTTATTAATGCTTTTGTGTAACTTTCACAAATACTCCACTTTTCTAAAGGTATCTCACCCTTCGTTAAGATTTTCTATCTGGTATAAGCAGCATTTTGGTTTCGGGCCCCAAGTGCTTAGGAATCGTGAGATACATTTTCATTATTCAGACTTGCCTTTTTGTCAAGTTAATGGGACAAGGCGTCTTACAATTTAAAGTTTTTTTAGTAGTTTGGGCTCGTCCCCCAAGCATTGGTCAGTGAATTTTGAAGTTAGGCCTATATCAACCACTTGCTTCTTAAAGAAATAACAGTTATTTTCTATGTTAATGCTGAGCCTGGTAAGATGCTCATATACAAATGTTATAATAAATATATTCATATGTTAAAGCAACATGCTCTCTCTTTATCTTGCTTTTATTTCTATTTGCAAATGTTGCCATTCCTCTACGTTAACGCTCAACTCAATTCCAACTCTGAAACTATTTTGGAGTTCTCTCTAATTTTGGAAACCTTTGATCGGTTGATCCATTGGTACTTTACCACAAACATTCCTCTTCCTGCTACTAAACCTTTAGCTATCTTCACCCATATACCTGGTAAGCGGTACTTACAAGTTACAATCAGCTAGGCCAGCTAGACCAAGATTTTTAAAGAGTTGATTTTCCTCTATCGCTCATCCTTTGTCATGGCTCACTCTTGACGAATTGTTGTTCCCCCATTATGTTCAGGAGCAATGAAAGGGAATTCTTCAGTGTCAGACAACCATTCAGGTTCATTGTTAATGAATTGTTGTTCCTGCATAATGTTCAGGAAACTCTTCCATGTCTACACCACTTACTGAAGATGATGTGTCTTTTTTGATACATGGAACTATCTCTGGTATAGATTATTCTTCTATATTAATATCTGAATTACATCAATATCTTCCAATTTCAAATCTCCACTGCTCACTGAAGATGGTGTTTCTGTTTTGATACATGCACCTATCTCTGGTATAGAACATTCTTCAATCTTAATATCCCCAATTAATTCAGTGTCCTCCTCTTTGAAGTCTGAAGATGATATTTCTATTTTGATGCATAGAACAATCTCCAGTATAGAATATTCCTCAATCAATTTACCTCCAATCAGATCATTATCTTTTCATTTATACGATTTCTACTTGCATCACCCTCTTCTTCTTGGACTTCTTCTTTAATGCACAGTATTTGATGTTACTCCTTGACAGCTGTAATGTGTTGACATTCAACGTTCCGAAATAGTATTTTTGTTCCTTAATCAATTTAGTATTCTTTAATCATCTAACAAAAGCCTGCTTGCACTCGTAGGTGTGCTGGATTCCCGTAGAGAGTTAACACCTGGGGTAGGGTCTTACTTTTAACGAATGTCCGTGATGCATGTTTGTTTCGAAAGATGTGGGTCGGATTACTCCTTCCCGTTAATAGAACCATGATTGTAAGGCTCAGTTTTGAAGATACCTCCGCCGCTAATCCAGTGTTGGGACGAATGTTCCTCTTCCTGTTTTCAAACCGTTAGCTATCTTCACCCATAAACCTGGTAAGGGATACTTACTAGGTACAATCAGCTGGGCCAGCTAAACAAAGATTTATAAAGAGGTAGTATTCCTCTATCGCTCTTCCTTAGTCCTGGCTCACTCTTGTCGAATTGTTGTTCCCCCTTTATGTTAAGGAGCAATGGTAGGGAATGCATCTGTATCAGACAACCATTCTGGTTCACTCTTAATGAATTGTTGTTCCTCCATAATGTTCAGCAACTTCTTTGAAGTCTCCACCACTTACTGAAGATGATGTTTCTTTTTTGATACATGGAATTACATCTGGTATAGAAAATTCTCCAATATTATTACCTGAATTACATAAATATCTTCATATTTCAAGTCTCCACTACTCACTGAAGATGGTGTTTCTGTTTTCTTACTTGCAGCTACCTCTGGTATAGAATATTTTCCAATCTTATTATCCCCAATAAAGGCAGTGTCCTCCTCTTTCACGTATGAAGATGATGGTTCAATTTTGATGCATAGAACAATCTCCAGAATAGAATAGAATTGAAAATTTATCTCCAATCAGATGATTATCCATTCATTTATATGATTTCTACATGCATCATCCTCTTCTTCTTGGGCTTCTTCTTGAATGCACAGTATTTTATGTTACTGTTTGACAGCTGTAATGCTCTAACATTCAACGTTCCGAAATAGTATTTATGTTCCTTGTTCAATTTAGTATTTTTAATCATCTACTTGAAAGCTCCCCGGATTCCAAGAGTCTGCTTGCCCTCGTAGGAGTGGTGGATTCCCGTAAACATATACCACCTGAGATAGTGTGTTTCTTTTGACGAATTTCCATGATGTTTGTTTGTTTGTTTCGAAAGATGTTGGTCGGATTACTACTTCCCGTAATAGAACCAAGATTGTAAGGCCCAGTGTTCGCAGATAGTTCATTTCCTTTCTTAAGGTGCGGCAGGATTGGTCCCCTGACCGTCATAGCCCCTTTAAAGCCTATGCCGCTCTTTCAATGTTTCTCTTTCTCTATTAATGCATTGTGGAACTTTCACTGATTGTTTTCATAACTTTCTTTCCTTAAGGTGCGGCAGGATTGGTCCCCTGACCGTCATAGCCCCTTTAAAGGCTCTGCCTCTCTTTCAATTCTTCTCTTTCTTCATTAATGCTTTTGTGTAACTTTCAGAAATACTCCACTTTTCTAAACGTATCTCACCCTTTGTTAATATGTTCTATCTGGTATATTAAGCATTTTGTATTCGGGCCCCAAGTGCTTAGGAATCGTGAGATCCATTTTCATGATTCAGACTTGTCCTTTTGTCAAGTTAATAGGACAAGGCGTCCTACAATTTATTTATTTTTTCAGTAGGTTGGGCTCGTCCCCCAAGCATTGGTCAGTGAAGTTTGAAGTTATATCAACCTCTTGCTTCTTAAAGAAATAAAAATTATTTTCTATGTTAATGCTAAGCTTGTTAAAGGTGTCATATACAAATGTTATAATAAATATATTAATATGTTAAAACAACATGCTCTCTCTTTATCTTGCTTTTATTTCTACTTGCAAATTCTGCCATTCCTCTACCTTAAAGCTCAACTCAATACCAACTCTGAAACTATTTTGGAGTTCTCTCTAATATTGGAAACCATTCATCGGTTGATCCATTGGTACTTTACCACAAACGTTCCTCTTCCTGCTACTAAACCGTTAGCTATCTTCACCCATATACCTGGTAAGCGGTACTTACAAGGTACAATCAGCTAGGCCAGCTAGACGAAGATTTTTAAAGAGGTAATTTTCCTCTATAGCTCATCCTTAGTCTTGGCTCTCGCTTGACGAATTGTTGTTCCCCCATTATGGTTAGGAGCAATGGTAGGGAATTCATCTCTATCAGACAACCATTCTGGTTCACTCTTAATGAATTGTTGTTCCTCCATAATGTTCAGCAACTTCTTTCAAGTCTCCACCACTTACTGAAGATGATGTTTCTTTTTTGATACATGGAATTACATCTGGTATAGAAAATTCTCCTATATTATTACCTGAATTACATAAATATCTTCATATTTAAAGTCTCCACTACTCACTGAAGATGGTGTTTCTGTTTTCTTACTTGCAGCTACCTCTGGTATAGAATATTTTCCAATCTTATTATCCCCAATAAAGGCAGTGTCCTCCTCTTTCACGTCTGAAGATGATGGTTCAATTTTGATGCATAGAACAATCTCCAGAATAGAATAGAATTGAAAATTTATCTCCAATCAGATGATTATCCATTCATTTATATGATTTCTACATGCATCATCCTCTTCTTCTTGGGCTTCTTCTTGAATGCACAGTATTTTATGTTACTGTTTGACAGCTGTAATGCTCTAACATTCAACGTTCCGAAATAGTATTTGTGTTCCTTGTTCAATTTAGTATTTTAATCATCTACTTGAAAGCTCCCCGGATTCCAAGAGTCTGCTTGCCCTCGTAGGAGTGGTGGACTCCCGTAAACATATACCACCTGGGATAGTGTGTTTATTTTGACGAATTTCCATGATGTTTGTTTGTTTGTTTCGAAAGATGTTGGTCGGATTACTCCTTCCCGTAATAGAACCAAGATTGTAAGGCCCAGTGTTCGCAGATAGTTCATTTCCTTTCTTAAGGTGCGGCAGGATTGGTCCCCTGACCGTCATAGCCCCTTTAAAGCCTATGCCGCTCTTTCAATGTTTCTCTTTCCCTATTAATGCATTGTGGAACTTTCACTGATTGTTTTCATAACTTTCTTTCCTTAAGGTGCGGCAGGATTGGTCCCCTGACCGTCATAGCCCCTTTAAAGGCTATGCCTCTCTTTCAATTCTTCTCTTTCTTCATTAATGCTTTTGTGTAACTTTCAGAAATACTCCACTTTTCTAAACGTATCTCACCCTTTGTTAATATGTTCTATCTGGTATATTAAGCATTTTGTATTCGGGCCCCAAGTGCTTAGGAATCGTGAGATCCATTTTCATGATTCAGACTTGTCCTTTTGTCAAGTTAATAGGACAAGGCGTCCTACAATTTATTTATTTTTTCAGTAGGTTGGGCTCGTCCCCCAAGCATTGGTCAGTGAAGTTTGAAGTTATATCAACCTCTTGCTTCTTAAAGAAATAAAAATTATTTTCTATGTTAATGCTAAGCTTGTTAAAGGTGTCATATACAAATGTTATAATAAATATATTAATATGTTAAAACAACATGCTCTCTCTTTATCTTGCTTTTATTTCTACTTGCAAATTCTGCCATTCCTCTACCTTAAAGCTCAACTCAATACCAACTCTGAAACTATTTTGGAGTTCTCTCTAATATTGGAAACCATTCATCGGTTGATCCATTGGTACTTTACCACAAACGTTCCTCTTCCTGCTACTAAACCGTTAGCTATCTTCACCCATATACCTGGTAAGCAGTACTTACAAGGTACAATCAGCTAGGCCAGCTAGACGAAGATTTTTAAAGAGGTAATTTTCCTCTATAGCTCATCCTTAGTCTTGGCTCTCGCTTGAGGAATTGTTGTTCCCCCATTATGGTTAGGAGCAATGGTAGGGAATTCATCTGTATCAGACAACCATTCTGGTTCACTCTTAATGAATTGTTGTTCCTCCATAATGTTCAGCAACTTCTTTCAAGTCTCCACCACTTACTGAAGATGATGTTTCTTTTTTGATACATGGAATTACATCTGGTATAGAAAATTCTCCTATATTATTACCTGAATTACATAAATATCTTCATATTTAAAGTCTCCACTACTCACTGAAGATGGTGTTTCTGTTTTCTTACTTGCAGCTACCTCTGGTATAGAATATCTTCCAATCTTATTATCCCCAATAAAGGCAGTGTCCTCCTCTTTCACGTCTGAAGATGATGGTTCAATTTTGATGCATAGAACAATCTCCAGAATAGAATAGAATTGAAAATTTATCTCCAATCAGATGATTATCCATTCATTTATATGATTTCTACATGCATCATCCTCTTCTTCTTGGGCTTCTTCTTGAATGCACAGTATTTTATGTTACTGTTTGACAGCTGTAATGCTCTAACATTCAACGTTCCGAAATAGTATTTGTGTTCCTTGTTCAATTTAGTATTTTTAATCATCTACTTGAAAGCTCCCCGGATTCCAAGAGTCTGCTTGCCCTCGTAGGAGTGGTGGATTCCCGTAAACATATACCACCTGGGATAGTGTGTTTCTTTTGACGAATTTCCATGATGTTTGTTTGTTTGTTTCGAAAGATGTTGGTCGGATTACTCCTTCCCGTAATGGAACCAAGATTGTAAGGCCCAGTGTTCGCAGATAGTTCATTTCCTTTCTTAAGGTGCGGCAGGATTGGTCCCCTGACCGTCATAGCCCGTTTAAAGCCTATGCCGCTCTTTCAATGTTTCTCTTTCCCTATTAATGCATTGTGGAACTTTCACTGATTGTTTTCATAACTTTCTTTCCTTAAGGTGCGGCAGGATTGGTCCCCTGACCGTCATAGCCCCTTTAAAGGCTATGCCTCTCTTTCAATTCTTCTCTTTCTTCATTAATGCTTTTGTGTAACTTTCAGAAATACTCCACTTTTCTAAACGTATCTCACCCTTTGTTAGTATGTTCTATCTGGTATATTAAGCATTTTGTATTCGGGCCCCAAGTGCTTAGGAATCGTGAGATCCATTTTCATGATTCAGACTTGTCCTTTTGTCAAGATAATGGGACAAGGCGTCCTACAAATTATTTATTTTTTCAGTAGGTTGGGCTCGTCCCCCAAGCATTGGTCATTGAAGTTTGAAGTTATATCAACCTCTTGCTTCTTAAAGAAATAAAAATTCTTTCCTATGTTAATGCTAAGCTTGTTAAAGGTGTCATATACAAATGTTATAATAAATATATTAATATGTTAAAACAACATGCTCTCTCTTTATCTTGCTTTTATTTCTACTTGCAATTGCTGCCATTCCTCTTCCTTAAAACTCAACTCAATTCCAACTCTGAAACTACTTTTGAGTTCTCTCTAATATCGGAAACATTTCTTCGGTTGATCCATTGGTACTTTACCACAAACGTTCCTCTTCCTGCTACTAAACCGTTAGCTATCTTCACCCATATCCCTGGTAAGCGGTACATTGAAGCTACAATCAGCTAGGCCAGCTAGACCAAGATTTTTTAAGAGGTAATTTTCCTCTATCGCTCATTCTTTGTCATGGCTCACTCTTGACGAATTGTTGATCCCCCATTATGTTCAGGAGCAATGAAAGGGAATTCTTCAGTGTCAGACAACCATTCAGGTTCATTGTTAATGAATTGTTGTTCCTGCATAATTTTCAGGAACCTCTTTCAAGTCTACACCAATTACTGAAGATGACGTGTCTTTTTTGATACATGGAACTATCTCTGGTATAGATTATTCTTCTATATTAATAACTCAATTACATCAATATCTTCCAAGTTCAAATCTCCACTACCCACTGAAGATGGTGTTTCTGTTTTGATACACGCACCTATATCTGGTATAGAACATTCTTCAATCTTAATATAACCAATAAAATCAGTGTCCTCCTCTTTCAAATCTAAAAATGATGTGTCTATTTTGATGTATTGAACATTCTCCAGTATAGAATATTCCTCAATTTATTTATCTCCAATCAGATCATTATCCTTTCATTTGTACGATTTCTACTTGCATCACCCTCTTCTTCTTGGACTTCTTCTTTAATGCACAGTATTTGATGTTACTCCTTAACAGCTGTAATGTGTTAACATTCAACGTTCTGAAATAGTAATTCAGTTCCTTGTTCAATTTAGTATTCATTAATCATCTACCAAAAGCCAGCTTGCGCTCGTAGGAGTGCTGGATTCCCGTAGACAGTTACCAACTGGGGTAGGGTCTTACTTTTAACGAATATCCGTGATGCTTGTTTGTTTCGAAAGAAGTGGGTCGGATTACTCCTTCCCGTTAATAGAACCAAGATTGTAAGGCCCAGTGTTTGATGATAGCTCCGCCGCTTATCCAGTGTTGGGACGAATGTTCCTCTTCCAGCTTCTAAACCGTTAGCTTTCTTCACCCATAAACCTGGTAAGGGGTACTCACTAGGTACAATCAGCTGAGCCAGCTAGACGAAGATTTTTAAAGAGGTAATTTTCCTCTATCGCTCATCCTAAGTCTTGGCTCACTCTTGACGAATTGGTGTTCCATCCTTATGTTAAGGAGCA
This sequence comes from Meconema thalassinum, assembly GCA_946902985.2. Classification (NCBI taxonomy): domain Eukaryota; kingdom Metazoa; phylum Arthropoda; class Insecta; order Orthoptera; family Tettigoniidae; genus Meconema; species Meconema thalassinum. Next base: position 1,320,497,671 of record OX336389.2, on the reverse strand, counting down.
ATGGTAGGGAATTCATCTGTATCAGACAACCATTCTGGTTCACTCTTAATGAATTGTTGTTCCTCCATAATGTTCAGCAACTTGTTTCAAGTCTCCACCACATACTGAAGATGATGGTGTTTTTTTTTGATACATGGAATTATCTCTGGTATAGAAAATTCTCCTATATTATTACCTGAATTACATTAATATCTTCATATTTCAAGTCTCCACTACACACTGAAGATGGTGTTTCTGTTTTCTTACACGCAGCTACCTCTGGTATAGAATATTCTTCAATCTTATTATCCCCAATAAAGGCAGTGTCCTCCTCTTTCAAGTCTGAAGATGATGTTTCTATTTTGATGCATAGAACAATCTGGGGTATAGAATATTCCTCAATCAATTTATCTTCAATCAGACCATTATCCATTTATTTATACGATTTCTACTTGCATCATCCTCTTCTTCTTGGGCTTCTTCTTTAATGCACAGTATTTGATGTTACTCTTTGACAGCTGTAATGTGTTGACATTTAACGTTCCGAAATAGTATTTCTGTTTCTTGATCAATTTAGTATTCTTTAATCATCTACTTGCAAGCTCCCCGGATTCCAAAAACCTGCTTGCACTCGTAGGAGTGGTGGATTCCCGTAAACAGGTACCACCTGGGGTAGGGTCTTACTTTTGACGAATATCCGTGATGCTTGTTTGTTTCGAAAGATGTGGGTCGTATTAATCCTTCCCGTTAATAGAACCAAGATTGTAAGGCCCAGTGTTTGAAGATAGCTCCGCTGCTTATCCAGTGTTGGGACGAATGTTCCTCTTCCTGCTTCTAAACCGTTGGCTATCTTCACCCATAAACCTAGTAGGGGGTACTTACTAGGTACAATCAGCTGGGTCAGCTAGACAAAGATTTAAGAGAGGTAATTTTCCTCTATCGCTCATCCTTAGTCCTGGCTCACTATTGACGATTTGTTGTTCCCCCATTATGTTAAGGAGCAATGTTAGGGTATTCATCTGTAAGGAAAACCATTCAGGTTCATTCTTATTGAATTGTTGTTCCTCCATAATGTTCAGGAACCGTTTCAAATCTACACTACTTACTAAAAATGATGTGTCTCTTTTGATACATGGAACTATCTCTGGTATAGATTCTTCTTCTTTATTAATATCTGAATTACATCAATATCTTCCTATATCAAATCTCCAATACTCACTGAAGATGGTGTTTCTGTTTTGAAACATGCACCTATGTCTGGTATAGAACATTCCTCAATCTTATTGTCCCCAATAAAATCAGTGTCCACCTCTTTCATGTCTGAAGATGATGTTTCTATTTTGATGCATAGAACAATCTCCAGAAAGGAATAGAATTCAAATTTTATCTCCAATCAGATCATTATCCTTTCATTTATATGATTTCGAATTGCATCACCCTCTTCATCTTGGACGTCTTCTTTAATGCACTGTATATTATGTTACTCTTTGACAGCTGTAATGCTTTAACATTCAACGTTCCGAAATAGTATTTCTGTTCCTTGTTCAATTTAGTATTTTTAATCCTCTACTTGAAAGCTCCCCGGATTCCAAAAGCCTGCTTGCCTCGTAGGAGTGGTGGATTCCCGTAGAGAGTTACCAGCTGGGGAAGTGTTTTACTTTTGACGAATTTCCATGATGCTTGTTTGTTTCGAAAGACGTGGGTCGGATTACTCCTTCCCGTTAATAGAACAAACATTGTAAGGACCAGTGTTTGCAGATAGTTCATTTCCTTTCTTAAGGTGCGGCAGGATTGGTCCCCTGACCGTCATAGCCCCTTTAAAGGCTCTGCCTCTCTTTCAATTCTTCTCTTTCTTCATTAATGCTTTTGTGTAACTTTCTCAAATACTCCACCTTTCTAAAGTTACCTTACCCTGTGTTAAGATTTCCTATCTGGTATATTAAGCATTTTGGATTCGGGCCCCAAGTGCTTAGGTATCTTAAGATCCATTTTCATGATTCACACTAGTGTTTTTGTCAAGTTAATGCGACAAGGCGTCTTACAATTTAAAGTTGTTTTCAGTAGCTTGGGCTTGTCCCCCAAGCATTGTTCAGTGAAATTTGAAGTTATATCAAACGCTTGCTTCTTAAAGAAATAAAAATTCTTTTCTATGTTAATGCTAAGCTTGTTAAAGATTTGCATATACAAAAGTTATAATAAATATATTCATATGTTAAAGCAAAATGCTCTCTCTCCTATATATTGCTTTTATTTCTACTTGCAAATGCTGCCATTCATCTACCTTAAAGCTCAACTCAATTCCAAATCTGAAACTATTTTGGAGTCTCTCTGATATTGGAAACCTTTCATCGGTTTTTCCATTGGTACTTTACCACGAACGTTCCTCTTCCTGCTACTAAACCGTTAGTTAGCTTCACCCATATCCCTGGTAAGGGGCCCTTACAAGCTACAATCAGCTAGGCCAACTAGACCAAGATTTATAAAGAGGTGATTTTCTTCCATCGCTCATCCTTTGTCCTGGCTCACTCTTGACGAATTGTTATTTCCCCATTATGTTAAAGAGCAATGGTAGGGAAGACATCTGTATCAGACAACCATTCAGGTTCATTGTTAATGAATTGTTGTTCCTCCATAATATTCAGAAAACCCTTTCAAGTCTCCACCACTTCCTGAATATGATGTGTCTTTTTTGATACATGGAACTATCTCTGGTATAGTATATTCTTCTATATTAATATCCAAATTACATCTATATCTTCCTATTTCAAGTCTTTACTACTCACTGAAGATGGTGTTTCTGTTTTGCTACTGCAAGTATCTCTGGTATAGAATATTCTTTAATCTTATTATCCCCAATAAAATCAGTGTCCTCCTCTTTCAAGTCTGAAGATGATGTTCCTATTTTGATGCATGGAACTCTCTCCCGAATATAATATAATTCAATTTTTATCTCCAATCAGTTCATTATCCTTACATTTATAGTATGTCTACTTGCATCACCCTCTTCTTCTTGGGCTTCTTCTTTAATGAACAGTATTTCATGTAACTCTTTGACAGCTGTAATGCTTTAACGTTCATAGTTCCGGAATAGTATTTCTGTTCCTTCTTCAATTTGGTATTTTTAATCATCTATTTGCAAGCTCTCCGGATTCCAAAAGCCTGCTTACGCTCGTAGGAGTGGTGTATTCCCGTAGACAGTTTCCACCTGGGGTAGTGTCCTACTTTTGTTGAATTTCCATGATGCTTGTTTGTTTCGAAACTTGTGGGTCGGATTACTCCTTCCCGTTAATAGAACCAAGAATCTTAGGCCATGTGTTTGAAGATAGTAACGCCGCTTTATCCTGCTACTAAACCGTTAGCTATCTTCACCCATATACCTGGTAAGGGATACGTACAAGGTACAATCAGCTGGCCCAACTAGACCGAGGTTTTTTAAAGAGGTAATTTTCCTCTATCGCTCATCCAATGTCCTGGTTCACTCCTGACGAATTGTTGTTCCCTCATTATGGTAAGGAGCAATGGTAGGGAATTCATCTGTATCAGACAACCATTCAGGTCCACTGTTAATGAATTGTTGTTCCTCCGTAATATTTAGGAACCTCTTTCAAGTCTGCACCACTTGCTGAAAATGATGTTTCATTTTTGATGCATGGAACTATCTCTGGTATAGAATATTCTTCTATATTAATATATTAATTACACCAATATCTTCCTATATCAAGTTGCAAGGTATTTCTGTTAAAATATTTTTTCTTCTGGCATCTAAGTTGCCTATTGATATCACTAATGGTACTTAACATACAATTGCTTCAGTGCATTTTTTTTTAACATTGCTTTAATTTTTATATGAACCTCCGATTGGGGTTTACATAGCGGATTGCTCTTGAAATTTTCATGGTTTTCTTCTTGCGACTGGATTGGACCCCTGTTCGCCATAACCCCTTTAAGGTTATGTTTTCATTATTACTGCGGCTGGATTTTGCCCCTGTCCGCCATACCCCCTTTAAGGTTATGTTTTTCTTTCAGTGCATTACAGATTATACTTACAGTTCTAATTTACTTTTCTATTCCATTCTATCTTGCTAAAGTGATTCATCTTTCTTTAAGATTGACATCTGTTTTCTTCTCTTTCAAACAGCTTTGGTTGAGGCCATGGGCGCCCATAGGATTGTTTCCAGGGAGGGGCCAAGTCAATATTTTCGTTTCATTACCTACCTGTCCCCCCCTCCCACCCCTCCCTGCACACACACACACAAAGAGAAGGTTTCATTTCTTACTTACTTCGTGAAATTCATTATTTTACTGCTCTGAAACCATTGGCTACTTTGTGGCAAGTATGGGAGGAATGTATTCTTTGGGTTTTTGTCCGTTAACGTTCGCTTTTCTTCGTGATTCAACGTCGTAATGTTCAGTTCTTAAAAAGAAGGAAAAAACTAGTGGTATCGACAAAAATAAAAATCAAGTACCGTAGTTCAATAAAATGGTATTGGTAATCCAGTTCGCCAACTTTCTAAATAACTGGACATATTTTCACATGATCCCAAATCACTAGGGTTAAACTGTGGAAATATCCCAACATCTGAATCAGCCCAATTAATTAAATAGCACTGTTTCCAAATACGGTAGGCTACGGTATCAAGTTTGTACTGGCCATTGTAGCAGATCGTGATGTCTTTCCTCTTCTAAACAACCAATCGGAAACACTTCGCATTGCTCTTATTAGAATCATGATATACTTGTAGCCTACGAACTGGTAAACTCGAGCCTATGGTTGTAGTAAAAATTAATTTTGTCAATAAAAATATTTTGCCTGATTATTACTAACCACTATGTAAAATGGATAAAAACCACTATATCACGTACTTCTTACTACCATTATTCGCATACTCGACTGAAACAAGAGGAAAGGTGATACGAACGTAAACAAACCACTTCTTTCAATGTGTAATTGAGCCTTATGCTCAAGCTTTTCTCTGTTTATGAAAATAATAGACGATTAATGAAACTAACAGATATTGGATAATTCTGTAGAATTTTATAAAATTAACAAGTGATATATTTCGCCGTTATATTGTACCTGTGATGTAAATAATATACAGTCTAACCAATCTAATAAAAATACTTTTTGAGTTTTTTAAATGTATGTGTGTTAAGGCTACCCTTAAAGAGGGGAAAATTAACCTTTTATATTCAATAACTGGCATTGTTGTAAATGTTGTTGCATTATTTGTAAACAGGTTTAAACCTCACCCCTTGTACTTGACTCTGAGTGAAATTCCGGTTTATGCAATAACGTGTCATTAGGCGAGTGTGTATAAGTAATGTTATTTCAGAGTACCGGTACCGTAGTTTTGAGATGAGTACCCCGGAACATGAAACATGATACATACGTGGTATTTCCCTGAAGGTAGTGTTGAAAATATCGTAGGCCTACTAGGGATGGCTGCTGTCAGCGTCGGCAATCAAATTTCGATTATTTAGGTAACCAGTCGTCATTGTGCAGCTTAAATTGAGGCACTCAACTACACAGATAGGCTTAAAGATCAAATTACCACATTCTGTCCTTTCTTACAATGCATGCCACGTATGGATTTACGTCGAATTGGTGACATTTTGGCAAAATAGCAGATTTATGGCGTTCATGTCTTCCAGATTTTTGATAGTAGCCTGGAAAAGAAAAGCGTTACTCACGCAGCCGTTTAACTTGGAACGTACATTTTTACACCCTTCATTCATAAGTTTTTTTTACACTATTTCCCAGAATTGTCAGGCTAATTAAGGCACATATTAGGCCTAAATATGAAAGTTGTGATCTTTATGTTTACTGATGATCAGGTATCTTTTTGAATTTGTTGAAGTACCGTACCCATTTCAAATTGCTGGTTGTTACGATTAAGCATCAAGTCGAGCTTAATCTTAATTCAGTGAATAATATACTGTCTAAACAATCTAAATAATTTTTTTTTAGTTTTTTTAAAATTTATGTAGGCCTATTTATGTCTCATATGTTACGCATCCAAAATTGCCTGCTCTGCAAGAGGGTTCCATTGAAATCATACACAACATTACGAAGTCTATCACTATTGAATGCACCATTTTGTCTATATTCGATTAAGAGTGCGAATCTTAGTCACTTTGATTATGGCACAAACATTGCAGGATAACTTAACTACTGTATTATAAATTGCTTCGATTGTAGAAAATGTAACACTGCAGGTTAAGAATCTACAACTGCAATGTTAGATTGTTGTTCATTCGTAGCAATACTCGCTTTACTGTCAAGAAATGAGCCACCGTACTATTACACACCTTTAAAATAAAAATGTACAGCATTTCGCGACACGAATATAACAAACGTGGAAAGGCGAGCCGGCGTAATATGGCGAGAGTATAATACAGTCAGGCCCATATTTATGGTTCTTGACGCCTCTGGGAGTAATCGACATGCAAAATTTCATTTTCATAGCCCTTGTGGTTACAAAGATACGATGATTAACGAGTGAGTACCTCCTTTTTGGATTATATATAATAAGAAAAGATTGCATTGCTTACCATTAAATGAAATACAAATCCATTCGTAGAAGATGCACACAAAATTAATAAATAATACCGTAAGCACACTGACACAGTCTAGGCGGCCGTTCATAGTGAACACAATACTCACAAATGGAAGGTAGGCTACGCGCATATAAATTACAACATTCCTTTGTAATATTACTCAAGTGTCTAATTTAAAGCGAAAGCACACCAGCACTACTGCATAACTGACATAATATGTAGGATGATTTTAACCTTCCGGTGGGTGCTACTGATCTGACGGGCGCACGAGTTAATTCTTATCTCATATTCGTCAACTACCTTTACGTAGTTACGTATTTCCACATGACATTCAAGTCCATATCGGCCAGTTTGTCAATGACCCTTCTACACATTTGCTGTTGTTGCAAAAGTGATATGCGAGGCAGATTGCGCCTGTTCGAGCACCATTACGTAATAGACTATGTAGAGAACGAATGAGTGTATTCACTAATAGAAGGAAAACTATTCTTCGGCAAATATGGTAATTTTTAAAAATTCAGATTTCTGAGGTGTGCCAGACAGGATTAATGCGCCCACTGCCACTATACAGTATTTAATGTTTGTGCTGTCGGAATGTTAAATATCTGAAGTATTTATGTTTAGTACAAATTAATTAGAATACTGTAAGCACTTTTGAAAACAAAACAAAAAGCGTTTGTTCTCAGTCTGATTTTCATATCGTTTTATTTTTCAAGGATCCAGGGGGGGGGGGGGCATGGCACCCCCCCCCCCCCCCCCGTATGTGTGCCCATGGTTGAGGCCCCAAGTGTTTGAAAGAAGTGAGTTCTTCTTCTCTTTTGAGCCTTTTCTGCTCTTCAAGTCAATGGGGCAATGTCCCACAGAATTTATAGTTTCTTCAGTACAAATACTAGCAGTCAATCACTTCATTATCCTTTCATTTATATGAATTCTACTTGTATCACCCTCTTCTTCTTGAGCTTCTTATTTAATGCACAGTATTTGATGTTACTCTTTGGCAGCTGTAATGCGTTAACATTCAACGTTCCGAATTAGTATTTCTGTTCCTTGTTCTATTTAGTATTCTTTAATCATCTACTTGCAAGCTCCCCGGATTCCAAAAGCCTGCTTGTGCTCGTAGGAGTGGTGGATTCCCGTAGACAGTTACCACCTGGGGTATTGTCTTACTTTTGACGAATTTCCATGATGCTTGTTTGTTTCGAAAGATGTGGGTCATTCATTCATTCATTCATTCATTCATTCATTCATTCATTCATTTATTTGCATTGGGGGGTTTGTCCCCCGGTGGCAAATTGTATATACATAACAAATAAATAATTATACATAACAATTCAATAACAATTATACAACAATTAAACTGGAGTATTTACACAAATAGTCAGTCTTTTCTTAAACACACCTATATGTTTGGGAAAAGGCTCTAAGACTGCGGCAGGTAGAGAGTTCCAGTTATCAATGGCACGGTTTACAAAAGAATATTTACCATAATTTGTTCGCTGTGGTCGGCCCTTAACTTTGAAAGGATGATCGCTCCTACCCATGTAAGTGGGCTTTCCCAATCGTTTGCTAAGCTCACCCCATGCTGGTTGATTTGTATACGTGTTGTACATAGCGCAGAGTCTAGATTTCATCCTCCTAGCCTCCAGTGATTCCCACCCAAGTTTCTTTAACATACGGCTCACACTGCTCCTGGGATTAAAGTCACTGAGCACAAATCTAGCGGCCTTTCTTTGTACCATTTCCAACTCATTGATGAGCTCTACTTGATATGGATCCCAAACCGCCGAGGCATATTCCAGAATAGGTCTTACAAGTGACAAATAGCCTAATTCTTTAGCAGAGGTACTACTTCCTTTTAATACCCTCATTACAAAGTGCAGGGATTTGTAAGCTTTTGAAACTACACGTCCTACATGACTATTCCATTTCATATCATTCCTTACGTGGACGCCCAAATATTTGCAAGAATCTTCTTCTACAAGTATTTCCGAGCCAATGTTATATTGAAAATCCTTCGCACTTTCCCTATTTTTAAGAGACTACATTTTCTTGTGTTTATGTTCATTTTATTTACAATCGCCCACTTATAGACCAGGTTCAGGTCCTCTTGAAGCACTGCATTGTCTTGTGAGTCATGTATCTTTCGATATATTACACAATCATCCGCAAACAATCGACAGTCACTGCGAATCCCATTTGGTAAGTCATTTATAAACGCCAAAAATAACAAAGTTCCGATTACGCTGCCCTGAGGGATACCCGACGTTACGGTAATTTCATCCGAGAATATGCCTTCGACTTTAACTTTCTGGGAACGACCCGTCAAAAATTCTTGGATCCATAAAATTACTCTTCTATCAATCTTCGTCGAAGCTAATTTATGGAGTAGCATGTCATGCGGAACGACATCAAATGCCTTCGCAAAATCTATAACCACGGCGTCGACTGAAACTCCATGGTCTAACGATTCGCTAATGTCTTGAAAAAGTGATAGCATCTGACTATCGCATGAGTAACCTTTCCGAAATCCATGTTGCCTATCATTAAACCATGATAATGTTTCCCACTGTTCCCTCAAGTAGTCGCAAATTAGATGTTCCATCTGTTTACAAACGACGGACGTAAGGCTAACCGGCCTGTAGTTGCCCAATTCAAGTCTGCTCCCTCCCTTAAATATTGGGACTACCGTAGCTCTTTTCCAGTCATCTGGGATTTGCGCATTGTTTATGGACACATTAAACATCACCTCTAAGTACCGTGCCACGGCCCTACCTCCTAGTTTAAGTACTTCACTAACAATATTATCAGGACCCTTTGATACATTAGAACGTAGTTTTTGTATTAGCTTTACAATTGCTGACTGGTTTATTTGGAACAGGGGAGCCCCTGATTCGTCGTTAAGGTCCAACACACAGCTATTGGGTTTATTGAACACACTGCCGTAAAAGACATTTAATTCATTAGCAATGGCCTGTTTCTCAGTAATTAATTTACCGTCACCGGACATTATCATCGACAAATTATTTGAATTTCCCTTTCTTCTCTTAACATAACTGTAATTTTTTTTCCACCCATCACCTCCCGAACCAAGTAAACCTTGCATATAACTGTCATGAGCAGCCCTCTTTTTTAAGACGAGCTCCCTTGATAAGGACTTAAATTTCAACATATACTTGTCACTATCATGTCTTTTATTGTATAATTTCCTAATTTACCGTTTTAGACTCCTAATTTCTCGTGTGTAATACTCAGGATCTGGGTTTTGTTTCAGCAATTTAAATGGGACAAATTTATCAACAGCGCTATTTAAAATTTTCAAAAAGTTAGTGCACAGGATATTAATGTGATTTCCTTCCGATGCCCATCCTACAAATAGCTCATTCAAATACCCCTGAAACTTGCCCTGATCCGCCCTGCGATACTGGAATATGATCATTTTTGCTACATCAGAGTCTAATTTTGTAATGTCACCATATCTAATATTTAATTCAACCCCAGAATGGTCAATAATTCCCGGTACTTTCAGACAGTTAATATATAGCTCTACAGGCCTTACGAGATAAACATCTAAGGTATTATTGTCTCTAGTTGGGAAGTCAACTACTTGGGAAAATCCCCCCTCCCTTAAGAATTTATTTGGAGCGCTCTGAGCCTGACCACAGCTAGTTGACTCACCAGACCAGTCTACTTTGGGGAGGTTTAAATCTCCAGCAATTATTATGCTCTTTTTCATAGCATTACCCGTACAAGTTTTATCATACAGTGTTTCGAGGAGAGAAAGGTTATCTTTCGGTGCTCTATACGCCCCTATCACCTGAAGAGGGAATTTATTCCCTTTATCCGAAATTTGTACACATAACATTTCATGATCCATATCGGCCCACTTTAAGTAACTAGCTATATTTTTGCGCACACAAATAAATAGCCCTCCACCTCGCTTCCCCCGATCCCTTCTGTACATTTCGTAGGTCCCTTGAATTATTTCGCTACTACTTATGTCCTCATATATCCAAGATTCAGTTGCAATGACAATGTCCGGAGAATACGTCTCTACAAGATTCCAAAATTCAATTAATTTATTTCCTAAACTCTGACAATTAACCTGCAGTAATCTTAGAGTCTTACCTCCTCAGCAAATATCTCGAAATAGCTCCTTCTGTTCCCGTCGGCTGGCAACCTCTGGACCTGCTCCTCCTCACAAAAGCCGGCACGAACCGATGACCCTGTCATGTAGGCTCCCTAGGTTGAAAGCGCCCCGTCGATTTTGATGCAGCCCTTCTCGGGCGAAGTCACGGCCACCAATCCAGCAGTCAGCTTCTACGTACACTAATCCCAGTTGTGCACATACCCAGTCCATGCGGTCATTTACAGTCTTAACTCGCCACAACGGAACATCTCCCCGCCGAACAATGCCACTCATTATAATTTTTGCATTTCTAAACTTGCTTTTAGCTTTTCTGCCTAGTTCGTAGTGCTCCCCCATGATGTAATCAGCTGTAGCCCTCTTCTTCAAATCGTTCGTCCCAACATGGAGCAACAACACTTTAACTTTGTCACAGTCCTCTACATTTGCTTCTTCCACTTGTTGGGAAAGCTGGTCAATCTTAATCCCCGGGTAACACCGCACTTTCGCACCTGATTTCCTCGAGAAATTCGCACTCCATCGTATCATAGAATCACCCATTATGATAACGTCATCCTCAGTTTGCTCCTGCACGCCCTCTTCCACACTGATCCCAGTAGAAAGCCGCTCAGTCACATCCTTCACCGTTTCTTCTGATTCACGAAGCTTTGCTCTAAGTTCCTGTATTATTTGATCCCTTGCTTTGATTTGCACCCTCAAACTGTCCGGCGTACCACATACTTTACAAAACCAATTTCCGACATACAATCCTCCTTCTTGACCTTAATACAGCCGAAGTGAAACCATTTCTCACATAGTCCACACTCAACACCATTCTTCAATGTTTTACTGCACGTCGAACACTTTAAAGATGCCACTGGATCATTTGCCTGATTCACATTTGGAGTAACAGGCCCTGGATTCACTTCCACTCCACCAATAACTAACAACGCAGCTATCACTAGGGCTATAAACCACAAGTTACTAGGTCCCATACGCACACACAAACACCGGAAATCCCGACTACCCTTCGCATACCACAGCCCGATCCTCGCCCGATAACACTCCAGAGAACAACCCATTTCAGCACACACCTGAGAACTCGGGAAAAACGTATTACTCCTTCCCGTTAATAGAACCAAGATTGTAAGAACCATTGTTTGAAGGTAGTTTCGCCGCTGTATCCGGTTTTGGGACGAACATTCCTCTTCCTGCTACTAAACCGTTAGCTATCTTCACGCATAACCCTGGTAAGGGGTACTTACAAGGTACAATCAGCTGGGCCAGCTATACCAAAATTTTTAAAGAGGTAATTTTCCTCTATCGCTCATCCTTTGTCCTGGCTCACTCTTGACGAATTGTTGTTCCCCCATTATGTTAAGGAGCAATGGTAGGGAATTCATCTGTATCATACAACCATTCAGGTTCACTGTTATTGAATTGTTGTTCCTCCATTATGTTCAGGAACCACTTTCAAGTCTCCACCACTTACTGAAGATGATGTATCTTTTTTTATACATGGAACTATCTCCGGTAGAGAATATTCTTGTATATTAATATCTTAATTACGAATGAGTTTTTGAATGGTATGGACTCCGTCTTACGGAAAGAATTCATGATGAAAATTAATAAATTTAAAACAAAAATACTGGAATGCAGCCGAAATAAGTCAGAAACCTCTATGGAGATCAAATCGGCAGGTGAAAAGCTGAAGGAAGTAGGAGACTTCTGTTACTTAGGAAGCAGAATAACCAGTGATGGACGAAGCAAAGAGGATATAAAAAGTAGGTTGGATCAGGCAAGGAAAGCATTTCTACAAAAAAGGAATCTGTTGACATGGAATATATATTTAGGTATTAGGAAGTAATTTTTGAAAGCCTTTGTCTGGAGCGTGGCACTCTATGGAAGTGAAACTTGGACTGTTGGAGCAACAGACAAGAGGAGAATTGAAGCGTTTGAAAAGTGGTGTTACAGGAGAATGATGAAGATCAGATGGGTAGATAGGGTTACAAACGAAGAGGTATTAAGACGAGTGGGAGAGGAGGGAAGTTTCTGGCGACTGCTAATGAAGAGAGAGATAGGTTGGTAGGACCCATACTAAGACACCCAGGAATAGCAAGCTTAGTTATGGAAGGAAGGGTCGAGGACAAGTACTGTAGGGGTAGACCAATGTTAGAATATGTTAAACAGATTGCTTTGGATGTAGGGTGTGATAGGTATGTCGAGATGAAACGATTAGCTCAGGACAGGGAGGCATGGAGCGCTGCATCAAACCAGTCAAAAGACTGAAGACTCAAACAACAAACAACACAATATCTATACCTTCCTATGTCAAGTCTCCACTACTCACTGAAGATGATGTTTCTATTTTGATGCCTAGAACAATCTCCAGTATAGAATATTCTTCAGTCTTTTTATCTCCAATCAGATCATTATCCTTTCATTTATATGATTTCTACTTGCATCACCCTCTTCTTCTTGGGCTTCTTCTTTAATGGCCAGTATTTGATGTTACTCTCTGACAGATGTGGTTGGATCTAGATATATATTTAAATCGTTATGCCTATCTTTTTGGTGAGCATGTCATTGCTCATTCTGAGAATGTGGCCGTAGAAGGAAAATCGACATTTTCTAAAGGTGTCAGTGATCCTTTCAGCATGATGATAAAGCTCCTGAGAATTCCGTTTTACCCAGATTCCTAACAGACTCGACGAATAGAGCATGTTAATGGAAAGTTTACATTGTCGGAAGATCAAATGTTCTACGCATTTCGACAAACCTTATTCCATATATTTTGGTCATTCTGAGAGCAGGATATTTTCCTATTGTCGACCTCTATCTTGTTTCTACTCCCAGCTGTCAGCTGAAGTCGCCCAACAAAATTTTAATGAACTTTGTCGGTGCTATCTTCATCTCTTCTTCTATGAGGTCACGAAATTTTTCAACTTTCTCAGGATTTCGCCTGTTGTTCTCTATAATGGGTGGATGTGCATTTATCAGGGTATAGCCTTTCTTGCCACACCGTAGAGTTAGGAGTGGTAGTCTTTCTTATGGGTTAGAAAAGTTCACAACTCCACTGATTACTTTCTTATTTAGAGCAGAATTTGTTCACACATTAGCATTTTCTTGCATATCTTCTCTGTTTTCATTCCTTTATAGGAACTATACACATCAATATTCTTTATATCTTCGTCTCATATCTTGTTTCTTGCAAGGCCACGATTGTGATGTTATATACGTCCATCATATTTGTAAGTCTTATTTGCTTAACAATTTGGGTAATGATTTATCATTCAACGCTCCAAAATAGTATTTGTTCCTTGTTCAATTTAGTATTTTTCAATCATCTACTTGCAAGCTCCCCGGATACCAAAAGCCTGCTTGCGGTCGTAGGAGTTGTGGAATGCCATAGAAAGTTACCACCTGGGGTAGTGTCTACCTTTGGACGAATTTCCATGATGCTTGATTGTTTCGAAAGATGGGGGTCGGATTACTCCTTCCCGTTAGTAGAACCAGGATTGTATGCCCGGGAGATTGAAGATAGTTCCTTCGCTTTATCCTGCGTTGGGACAAAAGGTCCTCTTCCGCCTACTAAATAGTTAGCTATCTTTACCTGCAACCCAGGAAAGGGGTCCTTACAAGGTACTACCAGCTAACTAGCCGGACCAAGTTTTTTTGAAGAGGTAATATTCCTCTATCATTAACCCTTTGGCCTGGCTCTCTCTTGAAAAATTGTTGTTCCGCCATTATGTTTAGGAGCAATGGTAGGGAATTCATCTGTATAAGACAACCATTCAGGTACACCCTTGATGAATTGTTGTTCCTCCATAATGTTCAGGAACCTCCACCACTTAAGGCACATAAAGTTTTTATTTGATACATGAAACTATCTCTGGTATTGAATATTCTTCAAAATTAATATCCCAAAAGGAGCAGTATCTTTCTCTTTCAAGTATCCACAACTCACTGAAGATGGTGTTCCTGTTTTGATACATGGAACTATCTCCGGTATGAAATATTCCTCAATCTTAATATCACCATTATGATCAGTGCCCTTTCATTTAGATGATTTATACTTGCATCACCCTGTTCGTCTTGGGCTCCCTCTATAATACCCTGTACTTGATGTTCCTGTTTAACAGGTATGGTTTGATCTATAAATATATATTTTGCATCGTTATGACCATCTTTTGGAGAGCATATCATTGTTCATTCTGAAAATGTGGCGTAGAATTTCAATCGCCTTTTCCTGAAGGTGACTGATCCATTCAGCATGATGATAAAGCTCCTGAGAATTCTGTTTTATCCAGGTTCCAAGGAGACTAGATTATATGATTATAGAAAGTTGGAATTATCTGAAGTTCAAATGTTCTGCACAGTTCGACAAACCTTATTCCATATTATTTGGTCAATCGGATAGCAGAATATTTTCCTTATGTCGATCTCTATCTTGTTTCTCTTCCCAGGTGTCAGATGAAGTCACCAATCAAAATCTTAATGATTTTTGTCATTATGTTTTCATCTCTCCCTCTATAAGTTCCCAAAATTGTTCAACTTTGTCATAATTAAGAATGTTGTCCTCATTAATGGATGCATGTGCATTGATCAGTGTATAGCTTTTGTTGGCGCGTCGTACATTTCGGAGTGGTAGTTTTTTTTGATGGGTTAGAGAAGTTTACCACTCTACTGATTACCTTCTTATTTAGAGCAAACGCTGTTCCAAACATCAGCTTATTATTGCCTATCTTCACTGAATTCTTTCCACTGTGGTTCCTATACGCCTCAAAATTCTTTACTTCTTCATCTGATATCATGCTTCCTGCAAGGCCATGATTGTGATGTTATGAACGTCCATCATATTTGTAAATCCTTTGTGCTTACCAATTATGAGTAATGGGTTTACATTCAACGTTCTAAAATAGTTTTTCTCTTCCTGTTCAATTTAGTGTTCTTTAACCATCTACTTGCAAGCTCCCCGGATTCCAAAAGCCATCTTGCGCACGTAAGAGTGGTGGATTCCCGTAGACAATTACCACCTGGGGTAGTGTCTTCCTTTTGATGAATTTCCATGATGCTATTTTGTTTCGGAAGATGTGGGCCGGATTTCTCCTTCCCGTTAGTAGAACCAGATTGTAAGGCCCAGTGATTGAAGATAGTTCCTCCGTATTATCCGGGGTTGGGACGAACGTTTCTCTTCCTGCTTCTAAACCGTTATCTATCTTCACCCATAAGCCTGGTTAGGGGTCCTCACAAGGTACAATCATCTGGGCCAGCTAGATCAAGGTTTTTAAAGAGGTAATTTTTCTCTATCACTCACCCTTTGTCCTGGCTCACTTTTCATGAATTGTTGATCCCCCATTATGTTAAGGAGCAATGGTTGGGAATTCATCTGTGTCAGACAACCATTCATATTCACTGTTAATGAATTTTTGTTCCTCCATAATGTTCAGGAATCTCTCTTAAGTCTCCACCACTTACTGAAGATGATGTTTCTTTTTTGATACATGTAACTGGTATAGAATATTCCTCAATATTAATGTCTTAATAACATCAGTATCTTCCTCTTTCAAGTCTTAATTACTCACTGAAGATGATATTTTAATTGTGATACATGGGACTATCTTCGTTATAGAATATTCTTCAATATTATTTCCATAATAACATCAGTATCTTTCACTTTCAAGTCTCCACTACTCACTGAAAATGATGTTCCAATTTTGATAAATGGAACTCTGGAATAGAATATTCTTCTATCTTATTATCCACATTATGATCAGTATCCTTTCATTTAGGTGGTTTCTACTTGCATGACCGTCTTCTTCTTGGGCTTCTTCTGTACTTGATGTTCCTCTTTAACAGCTGTGGCTTCATCTACGAATATATATCGTTATGCCCATCTTGTTGGTGAGCTGTAAATTTCAATCGCCTTTTTCTGAAGGTATGAGTGATGTTTTCAGCATGATGATAAAACTCCTGAGAATTCCGTTTTATCCAGATTCCTAGTAGGCAGGACCAATGTTTTTCTTCAATATTTTCAATTCCTATTTCTCTACGTCTTTAATGATAGTTCTGCCTCCAATGATTAGATTTTCGAGGCATATTGTTTCTTCCGGTTTAATACCTTTTGTGTTATGTCTTAATTTTGCAATCATCGATATTGATTTCTTGTTATATATGTGCCAGATGATTGTACAGGCTTTCTGTATATTATAAATTCTCTCCTTGTATGCCTCTCGATGCAATTCTGGTGTCTGAATTACTTCTGCTAATGACATGGGTTTATTTACTTGACTCTTTTTACTGAATTTAGTCTGTAGTGGTTTTGCGTGCAGATAACGAACGGATCCTTCCATGTATTGAGTTTTTCATATGATATTTGGAGTCCAGGCTTTGTTGCAATTTCGTAAAATCTTTGAAGTGGGTGAACTCCATCTCGTTTATTGTTAGAAATAATAGTTAGATCATATGCGAAGGCGGCATTGGTGATGAATTTTGTTTTTGAGTGGTCGACCAGTGGGTATTCCTTTTGTTTCATTTCCTCATGTACTGATTACGTTTTCAAGGACAAGATTGCACAAGAACGAAAATAATCTGTCTCCTTACCGAAGTCCTTTGTTAATAGGAATGGTGTCAGAAAGATAATCTGGAAATTTAACTTTTGAGGTTGCGGCTGTCAGTGTCTATCTAATTAAGTCTCCTGTTTTCGTGTCTACTTTGAATCTTTCTAGAATACAGAATAATGATTGTCGGTCTACTGAGTCATAGACTTTCCTTAATTCGACAAAGGAGGGCACTGTTTGCCCGGATTTGCAAGATGGATTTTAGATATAGAGTTTGTTCTGCACAGGACCTGCCTTTTCAAAATTCTGCCTGAGGTTCACTAATTAAGTGTTCTTTTGTTTTTTAAGACTCGTGAATGTGGCTTTAGAGAGCATTATGTTGTACAATATAGTACGGATAGTTAGGATATTCCTCTGTAGTTATTGATGTATGTTTTATTCCCTGGTTTGTGTAGAGGAAGAATGAGGGTGCTTTTATAGTCTTCGGTAAATTTTCATCTTACTCCATTTATCTGTAAGAATTAGTGAGCTAGGCTTTCACCTCATTATTTCAAAATGTCAGTGATAATTTCATCTTCCCCTGGGACTTTGTTATTTTTAAGTTCACTGATTATTTGCTTGATTTCCTCTAATGATGGGGGTCTGAATCTCGATTTGGAGAGTTGTTCTCCAAGGGATTCTCAGGTTAAAGGGACATGGAAATAATCTGCGAGAAGGTTACATTATTCTTTATTATTTACTTCCAGGACCCCATTTGGACGTTTGAAACAATAAGTAGGTGCTTGGTAATGTGATAGTTCCTCAGAAAATGTGTTGTTAAAGGTTCTTGTATCTATTTCGGTCTATTTCGGTCAGTATATTTTGATCATATTTGAGTTTCTTGGATCTGATGATTTTGGAGGCAATTTTCTGGGATTTGATGGATTCATGTCAGTTTTGTTCTATTTTAAACGAACTTCACTTCTTCCAGTCTTAAATTCGATGGTCAAAGGCCCTAACGCATGTCTCATTCAACCATCTCTGTTTGCATTTCTGAGGAAGAACGTCAATAATCCGGGAAGCTCCTTCGAGTGTATCTTTTAATTCCATCCAATTGGAAGGACTTTGGTTGAAGATCTCGTGGCGAAAAGAATGACACGTTCGTAACAGCCTACTAGTCGGCTCCATGATCTTGTCATTTTATCGAGGTAATTGATGGTTATAATATCACACACGCCAAAGTTCGATAATGACCAATCTTGAGAAGAATATCGAACAATTTCATCACCTTTGAGAAGCCAGTCGTGACGTGGATGCCAGAGGGCATTAGAATCAATACGGATGTAACTGAGAAATTGCTATGAACCTTGATGGAGGAGGAGCCTTTCATCCTCTCTAATCGTTTAACACAAAGCTATACATTTACTTAAGAACATGAGGTGTTATTTCCATTATTGTCTATTTTCTGCACCTCGCGTGATTTTTGATACAGGCAGCTGGGTGATTTCCTTAATCTGATCAATCCATCTGCTTGGCGCACTTACTGTTGGTATTCTGTTGCTGACTACTCCTTAAGACCTAGTCTTCTCTAAATTGTCACCCTGTGATTTGGCCAAAGAATTGCAATATCTTTTCGTAGCATATTAGAGACTTAAGTCTATTTATGCCCAGCTCATTTATGATTGTCACGTTTGTTATTCTCTGTGGCCACGGCATTCATAACGTTCATCGCTATTCCAAAGGCGTCAATTAGCTGATGTTTTCTAGGTTTGTTAATCCAGAATTCCCGTTCGAACAAGATGGGAAATACAAGATTCTGTACCTAGCAATTTTCCATATTCCTAGATATCCTCATATTACGCTAGATGACATTCGGGATTCCCAATGCTCAGCACAGTGTCCACTGTCCCTCAAAACTGATTCTATAAGTTCGTTTCTCTATCTCGTCAGGATCCATGAGTAGACCAGACAACTGGAGATGCCTGCCATGACTGATCACTCAGCTTTGGATTGTTAGGGTGATCTTCGAGCCTAGAGTTTGACTTTATCCTTTACCACATACCAGCAAGACAGTTTTCTGAATAGGAACGCGAGGCTTGGACCAGGCCAGGTGAATGAACGCGCTGAGTTCTCGTATCTTCTTTGATCAATCACTTTAATGAACCTACTCTTCAAAACGGCTGCCCTTCGAGAGAGGGCCTACGCTATTGCTGGGGAAATAGTTGCAGAGGTGCCATAGGTGAGTGCTGTGCAGATCAGGCGCATTCAATTTATCCCTCTCTAGGCATGGTCTTAATCAGCTTGGGAATTAAATATCATCACATATGAGTATGTTTACCTTGCGATCTGACCAACATGCACGCAATGAGGTTAGGAGGAGCACGATCACTCTCGGAGGAGCATCTCGGTCGTTTAGGGCTCTAATGTCGTATACAAGACACGCTGGAAGACCGTGGTGATTGTTGCTTTCAGGGAAGAACACCGTAGTTGTCTGCCCCAAAGGATTATTACGAATGCCTTTAGCATCACTTGTTACCTCTTAGTGTAGAGGGTATCATTCTTTGCGCTGCCCCCTGAGTTCCAGGATCAATACCCGGCTCCGGAATGAGAGCTGGAATGAGGTACTCTCTGCCTAGCAACATAGAATTGAAACGACACCGTAGAAGCAGTTTTCCGTGGTTTTCCACTTCTTCTCCAGTCAAATTCTGGGTTGATTCTTAACCTTGGCCGCTTCCATCACAATCCAAGGCACAGTGATCAAGCAGCTCGCCTCCCACCTAGGTGAACTGGGTTCAATTCTCGCTTAGTGCATGTGGGATTTTCGAGGTGGCATGTTACGTTCAGTGGTCTTGATTCCACGTTAAAAGGAGGTTACGATTGATGAGCTCGACCGGCTATGTGATGTGTCTGTAATAAAATTACTGGAAATATACATTTTGAAAGATAATTTTGAAAGTTTGGAACGAATTTTAGAAATGGAACATTTTTCAAGGGCTCACAACTAGTGGGACGTGTTTAAGCGATCACAAACCCACTATTTCATTGTTCCTGTCGACCTCTTTAGGCCAATTCTTGTCCTCTTCCAACACCGACGAGGTATCTGTGCCTTGGGTGACTTTCATTATTCCGCCGTAATTGGTCCTCGTCCTTTAAGTGATATCCTCATTTCGAAAGTTAAAATCACGACTTTTATCTTACTCCCCCTGTGGGTGGGGGAGATCGAATACACCCACGGTATTCCCTGCCTGTCGTAAAAGGCGACTAAAAGGGGAGAGTGTGTGTTTGTGTGTATGCTTATGTATTGTAGTTAACAGCAGAGAAAATGGAGAACAACTTTCCCTCGGGTGAGTGCCACCATCAATTCGGTAATTGGTGACCAGTAGGTAGTCCTGAGATTGATCCGTTTCCCTTTTTCTAGTGAATTAGATTTTTTTTGTCACGTTCCTTCTTTCAATGGCGACCTTCCATCTAAGCCCCACCTTGGATGGTTTAAGGAACTGAATTCCTCCTTCTTCTACTTTTGCTTCCTATTGCACCCTTCCGTCAGAAATGATATAGGGTCATATTTCACCTAGCTCAATCAGTTCGAGGATGGTACGTTCATTTCCCACGATATGACACATACATTCAAGAATATGAGCACACAGGTCAACAACTACCATAAATAAAATTAAAATTTTATATAAAAGAATTTAATTATTAAATACGGTACCACACAAAAACAATAATACAAAAAAAAACATAAAAATGACACAAGAAACTCATACCAATAAGACATAATATCCCTGCATAACTATGCTAGGAATCTTCACTGGACTCACAATGGTCTGAAACAATTCTTAAAACGGCTCTACTGAGCATACTATGTTTCCGGTTTCACTTTCATGAAACATCTTCTCTTACTACTCAACTGTTCCTGAAGCCTTCAAAAGATATTTTTTAAATGGTTCTCAACTTCCATTTTTAATTACAGAAACGTCTTTCGATATCAAATCCCTAAATTTGTTTATCATCTTATCAACATTATCAACCGATCAACTTTCTCAACATTCTCAGCTTGAGATTTTTTAAAATCAGACGTTCTCTCTATGCATACAATATGTACAGTACTATAAATACTAGGCGTTCGTGCATTCCCTTATACCGGTATCCATCATTTTAGATATGTTAAATGGATCATGTCTCAAATGACATAACCTTTACCAGTACTTAATATTCTCAAAGAAAAATGTACATTTTTAAAATATGTCCAGCATGGGTATTTATTATTATTATCGGGTCGTAAAGGTCCCACAATTTAACGTTTTAACAGAAATTATAGCAGGAATTAATTATTACAATTAATGCTGATGGACTCAATTGCCCTCAAATACATATTATGAGCCAATAATTAAATTTCACACAACGTGAGATAATTACTACTACTTTGTCTTGAGTCTTTGAGTTTAGCGACCTTCTTAAACATCTCGGATCTGACATTATAATTTATGACGTATGGCTCGCTCTCGTCTGCGGAAGTGTGGGGGAAACCTCTCTCTTCACAAACAGAGACATTCATCTATTTATACTCGACCCCTCGCTTTTACCATAGTGGTTTCTTTTAGAATGAAAGGCTTTAAGTATTTACCTCCTCACTTTATAATTCTTTAACATTTAAATGAACTGATTCCTTATGGCATTTATCTATATCACAAAGGTAGGGTGATCTATTCGTTGTTATCATCGTTGTAAGGAGCCCTCTTGTTCAGTTACTGGGGGTATTAACAAATGGTGCTCCAAACGGCACTACATAAAATCCTCCCCAAGGCGCACCTATACTGGGGGCATAACGACGAATACTTGAAGGCGGGACGCACCAACTGACCCTTCGCACGTGCTCCAATTGCACTGCAAACAATCCTCCCCAAGGCGCAACCAACTCACAACAATTACTGGGGGCATAACGACGAATACTTGAAGGCGGAATGCACCAGCTGACCCTTCGCACGTGCTCCAATTGCACTGCAAACAATCCTGCCCATAAAGCGTTCTCAAAACGCACGATGACTTTTGATTCAATAGAAATTTCCTTGACAACTTAAGCTACGATTGATTCCTCCTTTAAACTCAAAAATACTCACTCGATTACGCTTTGACTTCCTCGTCAATGTCCAGCGGCAACAATATACCTCTTTTAAAGCTTTTCATTTTAATTTACATGATTTATTCTGGCCGTCTCTTCTACCCACAATTTCATTTATTTCTGGCTCCATTCAAATTTCATCAGTTATTATTATTATTATTATTATTATTATTATTATTATTATTACTTTCATTTTTATTATTCCTGCCCTTTCTTAATTCTTTCTTCAGATACACACAAAACACTTCTGAATTAACACATATAACTCCTTCCTGTACCTTCCCCATGCTGTTACATAAACTTTTGGATTGCACGATCCCTACAAATAAGTTATGTAATGATTTTAGTACTCACATATTTCGGTGGCTCCACCAGTGTATCAGGAATTTTCCATCCATCTCTGCGATGATTCTACACTTCCATATTACACAAATCACAACGATTGTAATTAATTACTCTCTCTGGTGGCGTGGGTAACGCTCCTCCGGGCATTCCTAGCACTCAAATGAGATCCCTACTTTTTATGTGTTTCGGCTGTGTCCCTCCGCGACTTTTATGAATATTTAATTGTTAGAGAGTTTCTTCCTTTCTTAATTAGCATATCCTCTTTTTGATTTCTGGATGGTCTCTAATATTTATCTCCTTTGGTTATTTCTCGAGATATTAATGAAATACTGTATCAATTATCCCCTCCAGTCTATCTCTCATTGTCTGATAAGTCATATCAGCGTTTTAATGGGATTCCCTCGTCTGAAAATAGTCCTCGTAAGTGGCTATAATTTATCCCTGGCGCCGGCCGGTTGGGCCTACTTGAGATATCCCGTCATCCGTCTGACATCATCGCTTCGTCCTAATGTCTTTTACTATGCTAAGTTGAAATGCATATTAATTCTTTCCGTTTTCAGCCTCAAATATTTTCTACATGCAGCTTCAAGAACTGTTCTGTTGTTTTATACAAGATGTACTTTACTTATATATTCGTTATTACTTCCGGTGAACTCGCATCTCACCCCTATGATCATGGGTTCGTTTCTCTCGTCTCTTTTCGGATATACAGGGACCTTGGTTCGTATCTTTCCATCCGAGCATCGGGTGGGCACACTATATGTATACTTACATATTTACATTCACAAATGCATTATCAGATATAATTGAACATAACGCGGAGAATGTAATGTTGCAAGAAGAAGTGAAATTCTGTGATTTCGTAATCTTGCTGTGGGTCCTGAACTCACTCTCTTCCATTCTTTCCCGAAGCTCTCACCACGGCGACCGGGTTTGAATCACGGTTGTTGCATGTGAAATTTTGAAAATCGAATGCCATGTCCTGTGGTTCGAATTCAAGGTAAAAAAAAGGTCCCGTGGCTCATGATCGCGAGATTAACGGTCGCGTAAAACTACAAACTTAATTTCTTCTTTCCCTAAGGACTACTCGGTTCCCGAAATCTTTATGGACAAACGGTCAATTCACTAAGGGTTCATTTTCTCAACACAACGAACCTTAAAATTCTCTTTAGCGTGGCTATAAAAGGGGGTATTTCTAGACATTATTTCCCAGGTCTGGTAGCGCTGAAAGGTGTGAGAAACGTTTCGTAACAGTTCCGTGGTGTACTGGGAGAGAAATGGTTAAGGTACATTATTTAATCGCACGTCTTGTTACTTCGTGTTTGGACTATGCTGTGATGTCAGGGGTTGGATCCAAAATTCCATGACAGTTTAACCAATTTGAGGACGTCTGTACATTATAAACCGATGTGTTGCTGGACGGGTTCCCTGCTACTCCGCGAGACCGGCCTTTTAATAGCCATCCTGCGTGGCGTACAGCTGGATACCAGCTGGTTACATGTCAGTTACGTGTAATCTTGATTACGTTTCTCAGATTTGTTGATGAATATACACAAAACCAATTTATCACGCCTCGTTTCCTGGTTCGTGGGTTTACGCAAAGCAGTAGTCTTGCAAGCATTGTTGCCAAATGTGGCGAATTTTTCCTCCTATTTTCTCCTGAACCAAACACTTTCTAATACGCATTTTTAAGTCCAGTTTTGCCATCTGCCATGGCGAATGCCTAATAGTGCCCCACTCACCCAGTATTGTATAGCCAACTTACGACTGGGAGATTGAACTAGTCTTTGTTAATGATGTTCGAAAAGTAACCTAGAACTTATTCGATTTTTCCATTGCACATCAGATGCCTCCTCCAGGCTGTTCGAGATAATGAATACACAAACTGAATTAAAATTCCTTTAAAAGAAAGTAAACAATCCGAATATGCTGTAACTTAAAATTCTAAGACAATTTGTAAATCTACCAAATAAAGAATAATAGGTTATGCGATTCTGAAGCATACAAAAGAACAATAAAAACGGCAAAGGAGTTCACAAAATTAACACCAAGCCAGTTGAATATAAATCAGAAGATAACTGATGGCGTCTTAAAAGAAATACAGAGCTGCTGAGAGTTTTGAATCCCCAGTCAATTAATTTCTACGTTCTGATTATATTCACCACTTTTGATGGGATTGTCCCCTTCGCACGGGCCGTACGACCCTGCACTTGCTTGTTCTCGAACTGGTATTTAACCGTATAATTTGGCACTGTCCACCAATATGTCCTTTTGCTATCAAACCTAACTGGTTGAGCTACGTAGGACTTACATTTATACGTGGGATTTATAATGTAGTCCACACTCCTCGTGATGGCAATCATGTCTACTCTGCTTGATCTGCTGATTACTGTAAGACCCTGGACTTCTTTCACCCAAGAAGCTGTGTGCACGGTCGGCTGTTTCTAATGGACAGAAATAGTGTTCTCATGGAGATTACTCATATCCTAGTTGAGCAGTTCTTTCGGGAGCGTGCAACAATATTGGGAGAAGAACAGATAGGTCTAGTTATTCTAACAGAATATCATTTACAAAAATACAGTTAATTAAAAAGCGTCATTTATATATTCTCTTAGACATATTATCTATCTGATTGGCACCTTGTGTCAAAGAACGTAAACATGAGAGTGTGTGAGTTGTAGTATTGCAATGTTTGAAAGGAATTCGTATGAATGCTCACTGCTAATCACTTGCTAATTACTTAATTGGCAATGTATTATTTAAAAGTAGTAGGAAGATGGCAAGGATGTCTTCTAGAAAATGCTATTTTTCATTTTTTTTTTCAATATAATTTTGAATTTCCTTCTCTAGCCATGTCTATGTATGACGGGCGGAGACGACGTATTCGCACAGCAATAATCAACTGTAGATTTAGCAACAGATTGATGGTTTTAGAAATGCATGTTATAGCATATAGGCCTACTTACAAATACTAAAATGTGTTTGGGTGAATCAGCAGAAGACCTAGCATGGTGTATCATATTATTTTAAATATGGACATTAACTTTTCGATATACTATCGGTAATATAATGTTCATCTTTTCAATGAAAATCACCAAACAGTAGCGTAAATGTTTAAAAAAAATATTTTTCATATTACGCTGTATTGAGAGCACCTCTCTGCAACAGAGAAACATATTTGGATGAAAAATTACTGAAATTCTAGCATACAAGTTTGTGTGTGAGTAGAGCATGCATAAGGAGTCCTGGTTTTAGATGGGCTCCATCCTTTTCTTAACTGAATTGTTTGAGAAGACACATTGAAAGTTGAAAATTGTGAAATCTTCCCACGCACTGTGTTATGTTATTAGGATCAATTGCACTGGAATCTGAGTCTCGATTCTTCACCAATAACGTTCCTATGAGGAATAATTAAATAGGCAAAGCAAGAGATCAATGTTACCTCTAAATTGGTATGAGTAGTACAGTATTCCAACGATATAGTACTTCATTGTACACAGTACTAATTTCCCCCCTATCGCGTCCTTTATTATAGGTGTAAGGCTCATAATGATAAAGTATATTCTAGGAATCCCTTCCTTTCCCTTTCGTAATCGGTGAGGAGATTCGTAATGTATATCAGCAAATTCGATTCGCATAAATATGTGACCATGATATTAACTTCAGAGCTTGTACCGTCATGGTCTTTTTCTTCTTCACTGTCAAACATGGGAAATTAATATTCGCACATGAGTGCATAATGATTCATGGCCACCAAGAATGTTCTAATATTCGGTGTTATAGTTGATTGTCCGTTGTGCAGAACGCTGCATTGCAAGCAGTTGTTTCATTTCATTGTATAGACGTTCCGCCCCATTAAGTAGTTAAATAGTTGCACAGCTCCACTCTCCCTCATTTTGAGTTACAGTTACGTACAATTAATGAAATGTAGGAAATTCTTGCTGCTGCTTTAGTTTAAATGGAAATGTATAACTCATACGTTTTTAATCATTGTAAATATTCTGTGCTTGGACAATAGTGATCGGACTTAAACAATGCCATATTGATCTAGAATTACAGAACTGGTCGAGTGAATGTGATATAAAACTATTATCTAAGATACCTGTAAATGTTCGTATTCATGTGTAATTCATAAGGTTTAACTCTCTAGATGAAATGAATGAAGTATTCAAATGAATTACCTGATGACGAGTTTATTCTTCAAAATGGAGAATGGCTGCCCTGTAGTAGTGGATCCTGTGGCTATGTCAACAGATAATGTTGAAGTAATACCCTTTGTGGCGCGGATTTTGACGAAACACGTAATACTTCGCGGCACAATTATTGTTCCGCCGCTCCAAGTCCCAAGGCTCTGTCTACACATTGTTGCACATAGTGTAACATAATTCCTTTTCTTGATTCAAAGCTTCTGTTTACAAGCAAGCTCGTATAGCACAGCTATTTCTCCTTTTGTCCAAATAAGAGTTTAGTGCTTTTCAGTCGGTCAACACGAATGTACCCAAAAGAGATGGGCTATGCCCTAATCCTGAAATAAATTACATGAGATTAATGAAACACCACAATGATTGTCCAAATATTTGAAAACTAGTTGTTTAAGTTCATGTTGGAAACCACTTTTTATAAGCAGAGGATTGTGCCAACTTTCAGGTTCCCATTTACTATATAGTGTGCACTGTAATGTATAACTATGATGGGTTATTGAGTGTCCTTCATATGGAATGTGTTGAGTACAGTAACACGACGGCTGTAAAGTACATAGCGGCAACACACGCATATATGCTAAAAGTTCCATTAATTTGATTCCAGTATCTCTACAGTTACTCAACTCAAATGTAAATCCCTGTAAAGTTGTGAGATGTGTGAAAGAAACAGGACACCAGTGGCTTTGCCGTCCTTGTCCTTTTTTGTATCTTTGTTCCGCCCGTCCTGCCGGTACAAACCATTTTAAAGGATTCAAGCGGTAGGGCATAACTAAGGTGACACTGCTACATGTATCACACATCTGACCACGAGTTCAATATGTAGCAGGGGATTAGACCTACTGTAAGGTGTTGTTCTTCTTTCCCACAGTGCCATATTAAATGAGATGTTTCTGACATCAGAAGACGCAACTAATGAACATATGCACATATGCTAAAAGTGTTACCTGCTAAATATGGCCTTATCACCATGTGACACTTGTAAATGTCTGACGCACATAGTTGATTTTAGACTGCCCCCAAAGTGGACTTGTCAACGTTTCCCTCCATAATGTTTATTTCATATATAGCTGAACTGTACACCTAGCAATCACCGAAATTGGATTTATTAACATTTTGCATGCAGTGCTTCAATTACAAATTATAGCTTAGTATCGGGGAGGGATGCATTCCCCTGTACCTCTTCCTGGGCACGCCCATGTTTTGACGGCAGTAGTATCAAATGTGTATCCGAAGAAATATTTCAGCTTTTCGTAATTATAAATGTCCAGTGTTTAGGAAGATTCCCCCTCTCCACTCTGGCTAGCAGTGAAGCTAGACATCGTCCACATTAATATTTCGGGTTTCATTTCACTACTGTGTTTAGTATTGTTGTGTTTACATTCCCAGAGATAAATTTGTTCGTATACAGTATTTGCGGTATAGGTTAATAGTGGCTAACTGACAACATAGAAAGCAGGGCTATCCAAAATACCTTAACAATTTTGATGATTAGTTTTGAAATTTCACTTGTTAGTCACGCATTTACAGACTGTGTTACCTCATGAAATAAATGGGCGTAATGTCACAGTGAAAATCTAAACATGAGTGTCCACCAGAGGTTAAGAGGTTTGGACTCCCCTAGTTTATAGTAGAAATGTAAGTTGTGCATTGAGTTTAGAATTCTATGGAAATAATTTCTGCTGCTTGATCATGATTCTTGCCAAATAAAAATTAACGTTGTGCGCCGTGTGTCTGTCTCAAGTTATCTTACTGCAGGTATGCTCAAACTACAATTACATTGGGCCGCAAATATCTTTGTGGAAAATGCGGAAAGAAAGATAGTCTTGAAATTTGAGTAAAATTGCACGTGTCATCGCATGAGGTGAACACGCCAATATTGTTATAAATTTCAACGCAGGCACTAAACTTTGTGCCATATGTCAAATGCAATGTAAATTGTTACATTGTGAACATGACTTAATAACATATTTGTATGCGTGTATACGAAAAGGGATGAGTTCCGGGCTTCTTCTAAACAAGATAATCCAATTTAAGCTGTAAAATAATAAATTTTGAATCTATTTAATTTGAATATTTTCATGCTTTTGACTCTGAAACTCAGATTGACGACAAACGTCAAAGGCAAGCGCCAACGTACGAAAAATAGGTGCTTAATGTGATTTTATGGCCCTTGTTCTCAGGTCT
This sequence comes from Meconema thalassinum, assembly GCA_946902985.2. Classification (NCBI taxonomy): domain Eukaryota; kingdom Metazoa; phylum Arthropoda; class Insecta; order Orthoptera; family Tettigoniidae; genus Meconema; species Meconema thalassinum. The sequence goes on along the minus strand of OX336389.2, from coordinate 1,320,468,619 downwards.
AGGTTTTATTTCCAAGTTCATTTCACTAGATAATAAACAACAATTTACTACCTCAATGCATGTATTTACATTTCAGACATAGAGTGAATTGAATAACCGTCAACTGGTCCAATTTCTTATGCACGCAACCTGAAAATGCTGGACAAATTTTAAGTGACTCTAGTTGACTTTAGTTAAGCTATGTCGTGATTGTAAGTTAGACTTTTACAACGTTCAAACAGTATAGATGTCCTTAAATAATCCAAGATATGCATAAATGAATGTTTTAATGGAAATTTAGAATTGTAACTTTAATATGAAATAAATTATAATAGCAAAAAAGTACAATTCCATAACCTTTTTTTTAATGTATTCCTTCCTATTTCCTTAGAAGATCCCCACTGTATCAGGTATACATTTTCTCGTGCTGCACGCTGTACACAGGCTGATTCAGGTGGAGCGCAAGATCCCATCCCTAGGTCGTTCTCAACTGAGTTAAGCTCTGCTTCAAAGAAAAAAGGATCCAACTGAGTGTACAACGTCCGGAACAAAATGTGACCACCTCATAAAACAATCTTGCCACTCAACCAACCACTAACTCACTCACCCACTCACCCACTTGCCCACTCGCTCACTCACCCACTTAATCACTCAATCACTTAAGTGACATTTGATGACCTCTACTGAGACCAAGAAACTTAATCCACACACTGGTGCAACACACAGTCCTAACATGCCGACGAGTACATCACTGGATTCGAACCACGGCCACCAGACAGCGATGAGGAGAGAGATGTCATGACGTCACGTCCACTGTGAGAAAAAGCGCAGTAGTAACCACGGAGATGAAGCTACGATACGATTAACTGACAACACTGGGTACTTCACCGCCACCCCACTACGAGCACTGTTAGGCAAAAGGTCACCTCGTAATTCGTTGATTTGGCCTTGTTATATTTGGTGTTCTGTAATGTTATTAACATGGCGACTGCGCATGCTTGAAACACGTTACGGTAACTGTTCATTATCCTGATTTTGAGAGATATTTAAGTCACTTATACGTACAAACTACTCGCAATAGCAAATATTGTTCCTGGATAACACGATACTGTCGTATTTGTGCAGCTTATAATAGTGCTCCTTACATTTCATTCGTAAACCGTATTTGTCAAATGTGGGTGGGGCTTGCGCCAAAGAATATGGCTCATACGACATCAGCGTGAACAGTTCTGAATAAAACTATCCAGTCCAAAGTCTCAAGTTGTTGTGATTTTTGTATACGAAATGCGTATTTAAATAAAATACGGATTGGAGTGACCTGTTAAATAAAATAAAATGAAACATATTACAGGGCTAATATTTCCATGCGAGTAGTTGACTGCCACACCACTAGGCGTGCTGCAGTAGTTTCTTGTTTCCATGTTTTACCATGCGTTATTCACTTCTATTATATTTGGTGTTGTGTGGTAGTAACCGTTCACCTGACGAAGCTGCCACGTGCTAGTGAAAATATTTATGAAACATTCGGTAAGTGTGATATACCGAAACTTTTAGTGTACATTATAGCCCCATAGCTTTTGGTATACGGTGACAAAACGGTAAACGGTTTTAGGCAATGGGCATTTAAATTTAAATTTAAGACAGCAAAAATACTTTTTTAGGGTTTGGAGTAATTGGGTTGATGCAATTACTACAAGGGAGAATGAAGCGTCCAAGTATGGGGATAATTGTGAGAGAACAATTAAAAAATTATTGGTAAAAGGGAGAGACCCAATTTATTTGGTAATACGCAGGAACAACAAATAATATGAAGTCTAATAAAAAATTCAATATTAAGAAGCCAGTGAAGCCTCCGTGGCTTAGGCGGCAGCACGCCAGCCTCTCACCGCTGGGTCCGTGGTTCAAATCCCGGTCACTCCATGTGAGATCTGTGCTGGACAAAACGGAGGCAGACAGGTTTTTCTCCGGGTACTCCGGTTTTCCCTGTCAAAATTTCATTCCAGCAACACTCTCCACTATCATTTCATTTCATCTGTCATTCATTTAATCATTGCCCCAGAGGAGTGCGTCAGGCCTCGGCAGCCGGCACAGTTCATATCCTCGCCGCTAGATGGGGGCTTCGTTCATTCCATTCCTGACCCGGTCGGAGACTGGAAGCAGGCTGTGGATTTTCATTCATTAAGAAGCCAACAGTGGCGGTTATAATAATGATGATAATTAAGAAATTTCTCTTTTCAAAAATTAAGTGCACTCAAAAATTACTTTGCAAGTGGTGTTCAAAACCACAATAGCTAAGAACAATGATAAGAGAAAGATTGACAACTAATAAGAGGCAGGGATCAGCTGTACACATGCTAGACCACAAATAAGAGAGAGTTTGACAATATATAAAAGCTTGAATATAAAAGGATGATAGAAGTGTAAACGCCAACACACAGAAAGTTGGGCTAGATCAAGTAGTTGGCGAACATACAACTGGGAAAAAGTTTATACAACAATTACAATAAGTTTTATAATTCAAGAAGAGCTTCAAATTAACAAAATCAAAAGAGATGAGGATAATTTAATAGTTTCAAATGACTAGGCAAGAAGGATATATGGGAGAAAGTGAAAAAGTGCTAAATAAGTACAATTAGATATCCAGCATCGGATGTTGAACCATTCGATATATGGAGCAATGAGTTGAATGGGGCATGTTTTGGAGAGAGGTTTTGTTTTGCACTGTTGGGCTAGTCCTTTTTCGTCATGAAGGCACATTGCACTTTGAAAGTGGAGTAGTCCCTCAGTCGTACTAAACTAGGGCACAATCCCAAGACTAGAGGTGCCGTTATGTGAAATGGCGCACAATGGACTAATAATTAGCCATAAGTAATATCCCGCGTTGGAGTACATTTAAAAATGCCAGTACAGATTAGAGAGAAGATAGCTCCTTGCAGCTGGGAAACGATTAGCAATCAGATTACACTTATGGGTAAAAGTTCATACTTGGATACAGTTCTTTGCAAGTTGTCCCATTAGACAGTGGTAAAAAAGAGGTACAGAACACTTGATGTACATAACTTTTGTGAAGATCGTCCAGGAATTGTAGAACTTAGAACATGATAGCCATCAAGGATTAGAGCTCCATATCGTGAAGGTTTAGACTTGGCAAAGCCTAAAGTTGAAAGTCAAGTGGTCTCTGCATGCTTCCGGAACAGCACTGAGGTACTGGCAACTTCTCATACTCAAGCGAAGTGATGTCCTTTCGCGGGAGTGCGAGCGAATATATAAGCTCCAAAGAATAACCAAGAGAGAAGGGGCTTGGATGTCAGGATATGTAACATAAACAAAAATAAACCATTTCTGCAGTAACACTTTGTAACGAATATTTTGAAGCGTTAGATGGGACGACATCTTCTGGTGAAAGCTGGAACCTCTTGCTGTTGTATTAGTTGCCAGGAATGCCGGAGAAAGCAGCCTCAAGTACAGGTATAAATATAACATTGGTACCACTAAAACACACTACAGATATGGAGACGGGATCTGTTTGTTTAGAACAATCAGTTTCCTCACAGACGGCACAGAAGATCTACACATAAAACACAGGACACAAACAGTAAAACATATCACAGACTACTGGGACGAGTACAAGTACTTCGTCACAGACTAACGTGATAACATGTTCACAGACAAACATGCATACGGGGTCTATATGAACATAAACGGAACATACGCGGGGGCCACTGAGGTCACCGCGTTGTTCAATACCACACATGTATACACATTGGACACTGAAAACCGCATACTCTCCACCACAGGACACAACAGGGATTTATACATTTTATTCACAGGGAATCCAAACTCAGGCCACTACAGCCCCCTGAATATTGCCAGCATATAGAACACATCCGGTACACAAAACACTATCAAACACAGAACAACAGCCTCAAACACCACTCAGGACACAATCAAACAGAAAACCCCAGCCATAAGAGGCACACAGAATTCATTCGGTATACAAAAAGAATCAAACACAGAATGACAGCCTCAAACACCACTCAGGAGACAATCAAACAGAAAACTCCAGCCTTAAGCAGCACACAGAACACATCCGGTACACAAAACACTATCAAACACAGAACAACAGCCTCAAACACCACTCAGGACACAATCAAACAGAAAACCCCAGCCCTAAGAGGCACACAGAACACATCCGGTATACAAAAAGAATCAAAAACAGAATTACAGACTCAAACACCACACAGGACACAATGAAACAGAAAATTCCAGCCATAAGCAGCACACAGAACACATCCGGTATACAAAATACAATCAAGCACAGAATTTCAGCCTCAAACACCACTCAAGACACAATCAAACAGAAAACTCCAGCCCTAAGCAGCACACAGAACACATCCGGTGCACAAAACACAATAAAACAGAATTACAGCCTCAAACACCACTCAGGACACAATCAAACAGAAACCTCCAGCCCTAAACACCACACATAACACATCTGGTACTCAAACCACAATCAAACACAGTATATTAGCCTCAAACACCACTCAGAACACAATAAAGCAGAAAACGCCAGCCTTAAAAACCACCCAGAACACATCCAGTGCACAAAACACAATCAAACACAGAACTACAGCCTCAAACATCACTCAGGACACAATTAAACAGGAAACACCTGCCCTAAACACCACACAGAACACATCCAGTTGCAAAAACACAATCAAACACAGAATTACAGCGTCAAACACCACTCAGGACACAAACAGAAAACTCCAGCCCTAAACACCACACAGAACACACCCAGTAACCAAAACACAATTAAACACAGGTTTTCATCCTCAAACAGCACTCAGGATACAATCAAACAGAAAACTCTAGCCCTGAACACAATACAGAAAACTCCGAATACCAAAGATACGAGGGAACAAAAGCTACCACACTGAACAAAACAGAGAACACATTAAACACAAGAGAAACACAGAAACAAGCTACTACAGCTCTCACAAACACAGAAGACACACAAATACACATTCACACATTTCCCTAAAGTATAGAGCCCACAGAAACAGAACACACACAAAAACACATTTACACACTTCTCAAAACTACAGAAAACTCGCAGAAACATGCTCATACAGTGCCCAAACCTACAAAAAACACACAGAATCACATTCACATACTTCCCAAAATTACAGAGTTCAAAACTACAAAAAACTCACATAAACATGCTCACACAGCGTCCAATGACACAGAAAACATACAAAAACACACTCACATACTTCCTAAAATCACAGAAAACATACAGAAACACATTCACATACTTCCCAAAATCACAGAGCTCAAAACTACGCAAAACCCATAAAAGCACATTCACACAAATCCCAAAACCACAGAGCTCACAAACACAAAAACGACCATCCCACCTCCGGTTAAGAAAAGAGGTGCACCACCACGGAAATGACACACATGAGCCAACATAAACCCCCACAACACAGGCGATACGCAATGTAAACACAGAGCAACGCAAGATACTCCAGCCGCGAAAAACAAAAACATGCTGACTCAACACTACACCGACCCCAGTCACCTACCCACTCGCAACAAATAATGCAATGACTCACAGCACACGCGCACGCAAGACACGGTAGCAACACTCGAGGACCAAACTACTCACATGCTGAACAATACACAAGGCATTCAAAACAACACCACATTTCAGCCACTCCGGATTTCTGCAGAACTGAACGGACACGACACAAAGGCACTTATTGACACAGCTGCATTGACAGCAAATACATCGCACAACAGGACATCAACACAAACATTCACAGAATACGACTTATCGCAGCCAAATCCCAAACTCTAGATACACTGGTCACAGCACATATATGAAGGTACTGATGCCAAATTTTAACACACAACACCCCATGTACATCGTAAAACAACCGCACAATGGGTTCTAGGTACAGATTTTCTAACAAAACACCAAGCTAATATCAGCTTCTCACACAAACAAATACAGCTCACAACCAGAGATCACTCAACCACTCACCCCCTACTTTACGATTCAAACACAAAACAGGCACATGAGCACCACAGCACGGACACAAACCAAGAATACACAAGATTGACAGACCCATAAGTGTGACACTCAAAAACACAGAACGCATCAGACCCAGAGACACGATAGAGACACTCACACAACATTTATACCAACCTGAGGATAAACTACACTACTCCTTTGAACCAAAAACCTCAGGGAACACCACACGTTACATAACAAACTCCCTACACAACCAAGGTAACGATTTCTCACAATTACACATAACGAGCAACAACAATCACACTATAATGATACCCTCAGGGACAACGGTAGGTTGGTTGACTCACCGAACCTCCGCGGAGGACACAGTCACAAAACAGACCAACTCACACACGCATAGTATCATAGACCATTACACAAACAGGGAAGACATCACACAGGAACAGAAGCACGAACTCCACAAACGTCTAGACAAGCACAAAGACATTTTCGTGACATCACACAAAGATTTACAAAATACAGATTTAATACAACACTACATTCACCTTTCACACAACAATCCCATCATACAAGCTCCATATAAGGTTAGAAGGAAGTAAAGGGAAGTCATTGATACAAAAATACAGGAAAAGCTAGACGCAGACAACATCTCTCCCTAAATTTCCAACTATAGTGCTCCCGTTATATTAACCAAGAAAAAAGAAGGGACACACAGATTGTGTACCGACTTAAGACGACTTAAAAAACTCAAAGAGATTGGCCACTACCCCCTTCCTACGACAGACATCCACTTAGACACCCTTAGTGGAGCCAAGTGGTTTTTCACTACGCATTGTTATTCTGGATTCTATACTATACCCATATACGAGCCGAACAGGCATAAACTTGCCTTCGTGGTGGAAAACGGACTCTACCACTACAACGTTCTTGCTATGGGTATAAAACGCTAGCAAGACATTCCTTACGTGATGGACAAAACATCCGCCGGACTTCAATGCAAGTCCGTGCTCACATACATAGACCACATTACAGTATGCTCACATACATTCGAGGAACACTTCACTCATCTTAACACATGCTTGAACAGGATCAGACAAGCAAACTTAAAACTCAAAGCCTCGAAATGTAATTTTGCCAAACAACAGGTACACATATTAGGACACATCGTAAACAGGGAAGGCATCCCCCCAGACCCAAACAAAATCACATGCAGTACACAGATCCCACAGCCCACAAACATCAAACAACTCCACAGTTTCTTCGGCCTGGTCAACTGCTACAGGAAATTCTTACTTAACATCGCAAACATAGCAAAACCACCATCTGATCTAACACAAATAAAACACCATTCATATTCACAGAAGAACGCATAAACGCATTTAACACAATGAAACATAAGCTTACAACACCGCCATTACCACATCACTTTAACGAGACTGAAACCACATTTATACACGTCGATGCCAACCAGTATGGAATCGGAGCGTTGCTAGTATAGGAGCACACAGACAAACACAGATAGCCTGTAGCTTATGCTAGCAGAAAACGTACACAAACCGAATCTTGATATTCGTCCACTGAAAGGGAAATGCTTGCATTCTCCCGGGCGGTAAACTATTTCCGCACATATTTATATGGAATACACTTCGCAGTAATCACATCCCACGCTTTCCTCACACACTGGAACACATTTAAGAACCCCAAATTTTTGATTTGGCACAGATGCTGGTCGCGCGAACGGAGCAAGCGCGCCAGCGTCTGGTGTGGGCCAGGTACCGTTGCGCTATTGCGCTTCTCTGCCTGCAAGAATCCCAACTCTCGACTGAACATATTTATATTTAAACCGTTGGACTACGGCTTCGACATAAGACACCGCAAGGGCGCTACACCTTCTGGCGTTGATGCTTTATCACGTTTACCAATCCTCGACACACCCAACGAAATCGAAGACAATGAATGGGAAAGCATACCCACTTACTCCATTACACAACAATACATATTACAAGCACAGGCGAAGGATCCACACCTCAATCAGATCCGGCAAGCTTTACACAATTTAGACAACGCAGACACCAAATACGCACGGATGGCACGCAGATTATTCTCGACAAATTCAGGTATAATGAAATGAGAGCCAACCGCTACACACGATAACATGCCCATCGCAATACCAGATTCACTAAAAACACAGATCTTTACAGACTATCACAACCCAACCCTCGACGGTTCACACCAGGGTAAATACAAGACATACCACAAGATCAGGGCTAAATACTACTGGAATAACATAAAGACAGATATATTCGAATTCATCAAAACATGCCACTCTTGCCAGCAGTACAAAACAGGGCGGGAAAACCTCAGGGCCTCATAAAGCCTATACCAGTTGGGGATGTTTTCCACAGAGTATGCATAGACATCAAGGGAGCCATATGTAAATTTAAACACGGAAACAAATACAAAATAGTAGCTACAGAATACCTCATTAAATACACGATCACAAAGGCCGTACCAAAATCAGACACACAACACGTAGCAGGATTCGTCATGGACATCATTACACAATACGGCACGTTCCAAACACTACTCCCAGACAGGGGGACAGTATTCACAGCAAAAGTCATACAACAACTTCTCCAGCTACTACACATTAAATCCTATACAACCAATAACTTTGCTCCCTAAACGAACGGTCTAACCGAGGCGACGAACAATATCAGCGGAAAGGCGCTCGCTATGTTCACAAACAACATAGGTGACGACTGGGACCAATACTTACCTTTCGTCACATTACCTTACAAAACATCAACATCCACTGCCACAGGGTACACGCCACACATCCTCGTACATGGATATCATCCCAAAATCCCGGTATATGATATTCACATGCCAGAAGACACACTCACAGGCAACAGGAACAGAATTACACATATAAGCACAGCCAGACAAATGTCCAGAGACAACATCAGAAAATCACCACGCAGACAAAAAGCAGCATATGACAAAACACGAACTCACAAAAAAAGAAAACTGGCCAATTGGTGATGGATGGTATGGACTCCTAGCCGAAAATTAACACGTCTCGGATTTCTCATCCCCAAATGGAAGGGTCCTTACACTATATATAAGAAGGTATCAGACCTTATTTATATTATTAACATACATCGAACTCGTTAAAATCATACGCGAGAGAGTTCACATCCACCATATGAAATTGTACCACCAGATGCCACAGAAAATATTGTTATACCCTGTGGTCCCCACAGGGTACATCTACAACTACAAATACAACTACCTCCTGTCTACCCCCTACTCAACACGCTTCAACCCCAATCTCATACCCAAAGCATCAAGAAAGCAACAGCCACAACCGTCTTATTACAAAACTTCCATAGCAGACCTAATAAGTTACCTACAACATGTACCAATTGTTTCCTCATCATTGCCACACTACCTAAACACAAGTAGCAACTACTAAGTAGAGCGAGCACTTGCCAACTCTCTTAGTCAGCAACAACATTTAGTATAAATAACCCCTTATCCCAAAGGACGGGGTCTGTCTGTCTACAACACCTGTCCACGCGCCAGCTGGAGGCTCTGGACGTCGACGATCTGATTCAAGTAAGTGCACAAGGGTATTCCTATATCTATTTCCTTTCCACAACCACACCTTCAAAACGTGTAATCATCTTCATAATTTATTGTATATCGCACTTCACTAAACCTTATCAGTGAAGCCTGCTCACTTCTTTACTGTCATAAAATTAAACGTAAACATTTCATTACAGTTTGCCTCCTGTCTACTTTATTAAACATCTATCGCCATTTACCGCTTGTTAACACGACTCAGATCCTGCTAAGTCATTTTTGTTGACAGCCTGTTTGCCAATATTAAATTGCAGACAATCCGTATCTACTCGCCTTGGTCAGCAGTCCATTGTCTGCTCCACGCTTACTCTTATAATTCCTTCACTTAGGAAATTAGATTAGTTACTAATCCTTGGCTAGGAACCCTTCAACCCCCCAACAGGTACTAAGATTACTAAACACTTAGAGAGCTCATCACCCCCCTCCCCCCCCCCAATAATTGATTAACCCGTTGGTTTCATTTCAACACTTACCCCAGCCTTAAAAACACACAGTTAGGGCACCAAATAAACGCCAAAACCTAACAACTGGTGAAGCGCCGAATAGCTATATCACAAGGGCTTAGACAACAAGTTCTGTAGCTACGATATAGTACTATTTCTAAGCAGCCAAGCAAGCCCAAGAAATGGAAAAAGAATTGCGAGTACCTCTGAAACAGTCAAGCAAGTTAAAATCTAGTCCCTACACATTAGTTAACTCCTCACCCCCAACCCTCCCATTAAAGCTAGAAAGAGGACAACCAAATGCCATTAGGCAAAAGGACCTTCAGTCGTCCCTATTTTTTAGTATAGCACATAAAAGCTTGACTTGAAGCGGAGCCGAACCATTTAAAGCTTCAATCGACTCTGTAAATATTTCCCTCTTGCACCTAGATAAAGCAAGGGAAGTTAAAGCCCCCCAACACTGCAATACTCACACAAGATACAACATGCCTACACTTGGGGTTAAATCAATTCTCCAGAGCGAACACGAAAGATTGACAAAATGGCACGAGAAAATACGTGCGAACCAGACACTAATACAAAGAGCACACCAGATACTAAGTAAAGTATACTCCAAAGTACAAGAAATACACACACAATTAGAAACAGAAAACACGGGTGACACATCTACAAATACACGATTTTACAATCAATTATCACAATTAAACACAGCGCATGAACAGCTACACAAAGGACAAAAACCGCTTAATTGACGAACATTGGGCAATCAATAAGACACACATACGGATGTGGACAGCCAATATACCACTTAGGGACGAAAATACGCAATTGAGAAGGCAAAATACACCTCTAAGTAGACAGTATATGCAATTACATGCTATACAGGTACAATTACCGACGGCAGTCATGAAGGAGACACCACAACCTCCACCCCTGACCAAGCATAAAATTACATTGTCGCCCCCACATAACAGGGAGAACGGCCTACCCCTCACACAACACACGCCACTGACACATCTAGACGCACATTGTTACCTACCCCACACAGGGAAAACGCAACCCTTAATACACCTAGACGCTCATTCCTGCCTACCCCACACAGAGAAAACGCAACCCCTAATTCATTTAGACGCACATTATTTCCTACCCCGCAGACACGATACGCCACTAACACACCTAGACGCACATTGCCGCCTACCCCACACATGGAAAACAATTTTAGACAGCCAATAACTACATTATTACCTCTCCCACAGAAAAACTACGCCATAAACAAACCTAGGGTGACTCTTTTACAAACGCCACCCAATAGCTACCTAGGACCATTGAAGTGGCTTCAGGACAGCCCTAGACACTACCGATAGACAACACATTTACACGAGTTTAAAGAATATGCACGCAACCCTTAACGTATAGCGATAGCATATATTGTTCAGGCCCCAGGATCCATAGGACCCTTGGGAACTAAGAACCATATACCTAAAGGGAGAGACATAGCCATATAACCCTGGACCTGCAGGCGGCTACACGTATCTGGACATCATCTATCAACATAACCCCAAACTAATACATCTACGATCTATCCCACATCATACACGTTTTTCACCCCATGAAACATCCCTTAGGCTAAAGTAGAAGCCTCAACATACAATTCTATAAACACTAAGCGGGCACAGCAAGTTCAGCTGTTAGCCAATGCTGACGACACATCCATAACAATTACACCAGGAACTGGCTGCAAAGCAACAACATTGGGCAACGCACAGTCAGCACTCCGAAAAGCTACATAAAGGATAGCACCTGAGGAGCGACCCCCATTCTCGACGACCCCGTTCTTGACGACCAATTGTGCGACGAGGCTCTGTACAGACGCATCGCATCTCCGGCAAGTGGCTCTCAGAAATCATACACACAGTGTACTCCTACCTCTCACCACACCTCAATTATTTGTAACAGCTGTACACCTGCATTTTACATCAAACCCTAAAATAAGGGACTTATATTATCCATTTGGGGAACACCAGTAAACAATTAACACCACATTGATTCTAGTGTTATCCTTTGTTTACCCTCACCTGTTTTATTGCCAACTTCCCCGTTCCTCAATTGTACTTGACCCGATATTACATTATTTCACATATTGCTGTGTAAGCTAGTAGCTCCTTGTCAGGCGCTACAACCACCTCTTTCATTCACACCTCAGCTATTTCGCTGCACCAGCAGTAAGTAGACAGCGTGTGCCTCGCGGAGTCAACCCGCGGACAGTACTTCATTTACAAAGTCCATTCGCTCCATTACAACACCCGCTACGTTTTAATCCCTAGTTGCTCTACTACGTTACCCCCGACGTCATTTCCTTCTTAAAATCACAGTCTCAACAACACCTCACACTGTCCCTAAATTAGAGGCAACTCTCCAGACATCTACACATCCCGTTCTCACCCCTACAGCAAGGGTACAGAACAATTGGTGGGGCGCGGGTAACCTCCGTTTAGAAAGGGGTTTACACAACAAATCCTGAGATTATCGATCTGAGGAACCTAAAGCAGCCAAGCAGAAAATAGGGATTTTTTTTACAGAGCTCACGCCATAAGGAATTTTTTACGGAAGCCACATTGTTTCATACTAGCCCTCCCACCCACCCCATAGGGAAACACACTGGTAGAAACTTCTCGATAAGCAGCCAGGCGGTTAGAAAAAAAAATAGAGCGACAAATTAGTGAGTATTTTTTGATAAGAGCAATAAGCAAGGAATTTTCTTTAGGAGCGTAATACATTAGTAGGATATAAAGGCCGTTTCTGGCGCAGTGGCTAATGGGCAAGATGGCCGCCACGTGCAACTGCCCTATGTTATTCTTATGGAGGGGTCAGTCATAGCTGGCGCAGTGGCTAATGGGCAAAATGGCTGCCACGCCCTGAGACCGTGAATCACGTCACAGGGAGAGGTCGGCCGTGAAGTTACTAAATGGAATATTTATTATTATTATTATTATTATTATTATTATTATTAGGTAATTATTGATTGATAGCTTTCCACGGTGGGTGAGTGGTTATCGTTTCGGACTACCAACCCCAAGCTTGAAGGTTCATTCTTGGTCGTGGTAAGTGGTTTTTGAAAGGCGGCAAAAATTAAGACACGCATGTCATACGATGTTGGCATGTAAAAGAACCCAGGAAGAGGTCGGCTATGTAGTTGCTAAATGGAATATTTATTATTAATATTATTATTAGGTAATTATTGATAGATCATGTACAATCAAGACAGGCCTTATATTGCCCCACTTTATGGTGTAGTGGCTAGCATTTTTAGCTGTTACTGTGGAGGCTCGAGTTCGAGTCCTGGCTCTGTCAAGAAATGTAATTCTAGGCTGAGGGTTGGAATGGGGTACACTCAACCTTGTGAGGCAAAACTGACAGGAGCTAGCTTTTGATTTATACCGCAGCCATTCTGCCTAACCCAACTTCACCTAACCTAACCTAACCTAACCTAACCTAACCTAACCTAACCTTACATAACCTAACCAAATCCCACCTTACCTAACCTAACCTAACCTAACCTAACCTAACTTCAAAGTCAGAATGTACAACACATCTATTGTTTTTATACCATCATAAATTAGATATAGAGAAAGTCCAACACGATTTAGATCCTCGAGCACACTTTCTGACATATCATTAAAACGTGTAGAAAGGAATGTCTTAAAATTTTCACTAACACATAGTACACGTTCACCATACATTGTGTCCACTTTTCGAATGTTAGTGATACGGAAAAGAGTATGCATTGGTAATTCAGTGAGCTTTTTTCTCTCGAATCAACAGTTCTGCCCCCATAGCATTGATAATATTTATTGTAGTAGCCTATAAAGAATCAAAAAAATCATATCGGTTACAGTTTAGCTATAAGTGACCAGAACCACTATAACATTTTATTCTAATAAGGAGATTTCCATAATGATAAGAAAAAAAAGCTTACCATAATTATGGATTGTGTAAGTAAACGTCTTTTGCTGCTTGAAGCCGCTACTAAACTGATACTCATACAACGGACAAGTGAGTTCATGTTTCGCTGACGTAATTGTATGTTCCCACGCACTTCCTGTGTGTTGCACGCGCCGTAGTGGCTAAATTTGAAAATAGGTGAGAAGATTTGCTGACGTAATCGTATGTTCCCCGCACGCGCACGCAGGCCCCTGTGGACGGGTCCTTGTGAACGAGTCCCTGTGGACGGGTCCCTGTGGACGGGTCATTGTTGACGGCTCATTGTTGACAGGTCCTTAATGACGGGTCCTTGTTGACGAGCCCCTGTGGACGGGTCCTTGTTGACGGGTCCTTGTGGACGAGCCCCTGTGGAAGGGTCCTTGTTGACGGTCCTTTTTAACTGATCTTTTTAGACCGGTCCCTTTGGACTGGTCCCTAATGCTATGATGAAATTAAACGTTGTTCCACATGAAACGCAAGCGAAGAGCCGATCACTACTATGAATTAACATGTTTGTTTTTCTGTTTTTACACATGTGCACTTGGGGTTTTTGTAAGAGGGCGGGCTTTTTGAATACAGATTTATAGATGAGTTTTTTTAATTACCAAAAGATCCAAAACTAATAGGTCATTAGCTTTTTAATATTTCATGAACCAATATGGCTAGGGACTTGTATGAGAGGTCGTTGGACTTGAGGTGACATTCTGTTTTTGAATGTATTATTTATTTTTTGTCAAAAGGGCTTAACTACTCTTTTGTTACTATCTCGCTAACTAATAATCAGAGAGGATCAAGTGAGGTGTCATAGGACTCAAGATGGTCAACCCTTTTCCATGGCCAAAGAATTTATCCAAAATACACAATACATTAAGGTCATTGACCTGAGATTTTATAAACTAATCATTGGATACGAACATGTGAGATGTTTACCATGTGTGATGAAACATAGCTAGGTAGAGAAAGAATTAGTGTAGGCTACATGTATGGTGACTGACAAGTCATTTACTACTGAAACTTGTTTTCAGATCAAACTGCAGTATAGAGAGAGTATAGGTTGCAGGTATGGGTTAATAAATGAGAAACGGTGTGCGCAAACTCTGATTTATCAAGAATTAAGAGTAGGCTATTTTTAATTGATTGGTTAAAAATGGTAGCTAAAACACAAAAATGCTCAGTGGTTACCGAGACAAAATGGTCGCTACACACAACAAGCTTTAAATACTTGAGGCTAATAATCTATACACACACACACACACACTCGCTTGTTGTAAACTAAACTGTGTTTCTATCAGTGCTCAGACAGTAGGCTGATGACAAAATGCATTGCTAACATAAATATAATCATTTCCGGTTGTCTAATGTTACCAGCTGTCCATTTTTTTTGTGTTGCAGTGGTAAGCACTTTTACCTTTTGTATTGGTGGTCTTAACTCGATTTCCAGGTCTGAGGCCTAGAACAAGTTGAACTAAGAAACAAGGGCTTAGTGGTGCAGTGGTTAAGCTGTTAGTCTTTTCACCAGGGGTTCGATTTCAGGTTAATATGCATGTCATAAACATATTAAACAAAACAAAACAGAGATAACGTGTAAAACTGATTACATTTGAACCTTTTCAAATTATTACTTGGATTACAAATACAAAGGTGAACTGGGTTTGATATACAGTTAATGCTGTCTTTCACACACTAGACTGTAAGAAAGCCAAAAGAGCAAAAGGCGTAGGTAGAGCAGTGGTAAAATTGCTATATGTAGAGAACTACCTGGCAAAGCTATATCGCATAAACAGTGCAGGATACAATCCAGCAATCAAATTTGTATCTTGTGGAACAGAGAAATGCACTTACGTGAGAAAATGTAAGTTCATGAGTAATATGACCTAACACACAAGTGTTCACCTGTGCACATGCATGATAAGAGCTAACAAGTCACATTCTGTTTAGTTCGAACGTAACGTTAGGTTAGGGCTACGAGGCACATGCCATTTGAGAGCAGGTCAAGGGATCTAACTTGGTGGATGGATGTGTTCTAACGAGTCATTTGTAGTTGAAAGAGAATAATACTTGTTCTTATAATGTTAAAACTGAGGAGATGGTACGTACAGTAAGACGTCTTGTTATTTCCTGTGTCATATTACAGACATGGCAGAGAGCACACAGTTCTGTTGCTATGACTAACGCTGCAGTAATTTGAAACCCCACGTGTTCATCAAGACAATGGGTGATGATTATACAAAGTTAGCAGTCATTGGATATTACACAGGTGTTCTTTCCAGTGTCATGTTGCTGACATGGCAGAGAGCGTACAGTTCTATAGCTATGACTAACGCGGCAGTAATTTGAAACCCCAGGTGTTGATCAAGACAATGGGTAATGATCATGCAAATTCAACAGTAATTGGATACCACATATCAAAATGGACTAAATCATAAACGTGTTGTCAGAACCTACAGAAACCTCATTTAAAGATTTTAGATTTTACATTTTAAATTTAAGATTCTTTGATTTTTAGATTTTCCTTTTTTTACATTTTCCTAAAAAGTAAACTACAAGGTCACATACCTAACATCATTAAACCTAACTTTGCCAAACCTAACTTAAGCTAATCCAAAGGATAAGGCACATACACAAAGTATATAAGGTACATGCAACTATCCTTATGCTAGTCTTACAGGTTATTGTACAACATGATCACTATCCCAAACGGATTTTTTTTTTCATTTTGTTGTTTACACATATGTCAATTTTCCAATTTCCCATTTTCAGTTTTTTTTTAATGTCAGTTTTTAGTTTTTCAATTTCATAATATGGAAAACATGGATTTTGCATTTTGTTGTTTACATATGTATTAATTTCACAATTTCCCATTTTCAGTTCTTAAAATGTCAGTTTAAAGTTTTCAATTTCATGATATAGAAACATGAATATTCCAATTTGTTGTTTTCACATTTATCAATTTACCAAATTCACATTTGCTGTTTTTGAAATTATCAGTTTAATGTTTTTTGTTCTATTTGCTAATATGGAAACATGGATTTTTTACAATTTGTGTTTTACATGTCATGCAACTATCCTTATGCTAGTTTTATAGGTTACTATACAACATGATCACTACCCTCACCGGATATTTCTTTTTTTTTTTTTCATTTTGTTGTTTACACATATGTCAATTTTCCAATTTCCCATTTTCAGTTTCTTTAAAATGTCAGTTTTAAGTTTAAACCTAACTTTACCAAACCAAACTTAAGCTAATCCAAAGGCTAATGCACATACACAAAGTATATAAGGTACATGCAACTATCCTTATGCTAGTCTTACAGGTTACTGTACAACATGATCACTACCCCAAACGGATTATTTTTCATTTTGTTGTTTACACATATGTCAATTTTCCAATTTCCCATTTTCAGTTTTTTTAATGTCAGTTTATAGTTTTTCAATTTCATAATATCGAAATCATGGATTTTGCATTTTGTTGTTTACACATTTATTAATTTCACATTTTCCCATTTTCAGTTCTTAAAATGTCAGTTTAAAGTTTTTCAATTTCATGATATAGAAACAAGGATTTTCCAATTTGTTGTTTTCACATTTATCAATTTACCAAATTCACATTTGCAGTTTTTTAAATTTTCAGTTTAAAGTTTTTTGTTCTATTTGTTAATATGGAAACATGGATTTTTTACAATTTGTGTTTTACATGTCATGCAACTATCCTTTTGCTAGTCTTATAGGTTACTATACAAAATGATCACTACGCCCACCGGATATTTTTTTTTTCATTTTGTTGTTTACACTTATGTCAATTTTCCAATTTCCCATTTTCAGTTTTATTTTAATGTCGGTTTTATGTTTTTCAATTTCATAATATAGAAACATGGATTTTGCATTTTGTTGTTTACACATTTATCAATTTCACAATTTCCCATTTACAGTTCTTAAAATGTCAGTTTGAAGTTTTTCAATTTCATGATATAGAAACATGGATTTTCCAATTTGTTGTTTTCACATTTGTCAATTTACCAAATTCCAATTTACAGTTTTTAAAAATTCAGTTTAATGTTTTTTTTCTATTTGTCAATATGGAAACATGGATTTTTCCAATTTGTGTTTTACATGCTCATTTTGCATTAGGAGTGGAGAAAGGTGGGTAGTAATTAAAAATGTGCAAGCAGTGTCCATTGTTGACAGGTCATTGTTGACGAGTCCTATTCATACAACAGACAAGTGAGTTCATGTTTCGCATGCATTACCTAAAATGTAATACCATGCAAGTGTTTAACATTTTACAAATTAGCTTAAGTATTAGTTTATGTGTGGGGTCTTATGTTGAGTATTATGTGTTGGCTTATTTGACAAGTTATTTTGTCAATGCATTTAGTGGATTTTTCTCTTGGTCATGGAAAGTATATCAGTCCATTTTATCACAACCTAATGCTTACTGCCATGTTTGTAACTAACAACAACACACTAAACTTTCAATAAATCTAAAGTACTCTAGGGTACTCTCAACTCGTACTCTTACCTCTATTCCATGCCTAGTGAAGAACATTATTTTTTTCCAAGAAAAGGTGAATGGGGAAAGTAGACTATATGTTTAAACTAAAAAATCATATAAAGTCATATGTTAACTCTAACACCTACGTTTATCCCATTATTATTCGAAAAATATTATATTTTTTTACATTTTTCTAAAAAATATTTGGAAAGTAGGCTATATTTTTGAAAACTAATCATCCTATAAAGTCATATATATAGACTCAAACCAAATGGCTTTTATATCCTTAATAGTTACAACAAAATATGGAATTTTTGACATTTTTTCCAAAAATGGTCATTTTTAAAAATGGGGTATATATTAGAAACTAGGAATTTTACAAAAAAGTGTGTTTCACATAAATGACAGGTATTTACCCCCCAGATCTCCGGGACAAAATCCAGAAATGTTTTAATCTAATCCTAGCTAACCGCACCTGACGTGACCTTACCTGTTTGTAAGCAACAACAACAACACACTAAGATTCCATGAATTCCAGAGTACAATTTTTTCTTGATGTCACTACTGAAGTGATAATGGGTTTTCCGATCCTATCACTATAAATTCATTAACCCCACTCTTATCTCGGTCTCGACAACAAGCATGCCTATTTTTATTATGTCAGATGATGTAATGTTCGGGTGAAAAGTGTGTGCAAAGTAGGTGTAAAAGTGAGTGATAAGTGAGTGAAAAGTGGGTGTAAAAGTGGGTGCAAAGTGGGTGCAAAGTGGGTGCAAAAGTGGGTGCAAAAAGTGGGGGTGTAAAAGTGGCACCCTATTTGTAATGGCTTATTTGACAAGTTATTTTTGTCAATGTATTTAGAGGATATTTCTCTTTGTTCTTGGAAAGTATCTCAACCTTTTTATGATAGCATAATGCTTAACGCCATGTTTGTAAGCAACAACAACACACTAAAATTCAAAGAATCCAAACTACTTACTCTAAGGTTAATGATTGCCCCTCAACTCCATTCCACGCCTAGTCAAAAACATTATACATTTCAAATTTTTCAAAAAAAGGTAAATTGGGACAGTAGGCTATATGTTTAATCTAAAAATCGTATAAAATCATATGCTAACTACAACACCTAAGTCAATCCCACTCTCAGTCAAAAAATATTTAATTTATCCAAAAAATATTTGGAAAGTAGGCTATATTTTGAAAACTAATCATCCTAAAAAGTCATATATTGACTCAAACCAATGGCTTTTATGTCCTTATTCGTTAGAACGAAACATGGAATTTTTGACATTTTTCCAAAAAATGTTCATTTTCAAAATGGGCTATATTTTGTAAACTATGAAATTTACAAAACAAAGTGTTTGACATAAATGACAGGTATATACCCCCTCTACCCAAAACCCAAGCCCTATGTCTCCGGGACAAAATCCAAAAAGGTTCAATTTTGAAAGTAGACGATATTTTGAAAACTAATCATTCTAAAAAGTCATATATAGACTCAAACACATTTTCTCTAAATCCTTTAACGTTTGAACAAAACTTAACACATTTTCAATTATTCCAAAAAAAAAGGTCAATTTCCAAATTGCCTATATTTTGGAAACTAAGAATTTTGCAAAAAAGTTTGTTTAACGCAAATGAAAGACCTTTACCCCCTCTACCCCAAAAATAAATTGTAGGTGCCTAGGACAAAACTGTGCAGTAGTGTGTTGGTAACAGTTCAAAACCCACCTCCACCTCCCCACCTCACAAGATGGCGGCCGTAGCTTAACTTAACCTAGCCTAACCTAACAAGATGGCGGCCGTAGCTTAACTTAACCTAGCCTAACCGAACAAGATGGCGGCCGTAGCCTAAAATAACCTAAGCTAACCAACGAGGTGTGATCAAAAAGTACCAAAAATTTGGCTGTGACTTAACTAACCTAGCCTAGCCTAACCTGACCTAACCTACAAGGTGTGTTCAAAACGTTTCACAATGGCGGCCGTAGATTCACTTAACCTAACCTAACCTAACTTAAACGAAACCTACGAGGTGTGATCAAAATATTTTCAAAATAGTGGTCATAGCTTAACTGAACCTAGCCTAACCTAACCTAACCTAAACCTACGAGGCGTGATCATAAAGTTCCAAGATGGCGGTCGTAGCTTAACTCAACCTAACCTAACCCTACGAGGTGTGATCGCAAAGTTCTAAAATGGCTGACGTAGCTTAACTTAACCTTTGATTGATCCCTGTTGATTGACCCCTTTTGATTGATCTCTGTTGATGTATCCCTTTGGAGTGGTCCTTTTTGAAGGGAGTCATTTTTTACGGGTCCCGGAGGACGGGTCCTTGTTGACGGGTCCCTGTGGGCGGGTCCCTTTGTCATAATTTGGATAAAATGCATGGGCCAGTCCATAGGGATCAGTCCAAAGGACCCGCCAACAGGGACCCGTCAACAAGGACCCGTCCTCCGGGACCCGTAAAAAAATGACTCCCTTCAAAAAGGACCCGTCCAAAGGGGCTAGTCAACAGGGACCAGTCCAAAGGGATACATCAACAGAGATCAATCAAAATGGGTCAATCATCAGGGATCAATCAAAGGTTAAGTTAATCTACGGCAGCCATTTTGGAACTTTGTGATCACACCTCGTAGGGTTAGGTTAGGTTGAGTTAAGCTACGACTGCCATTTTGGAACTTTATGATCACACCTTGTATTTTTAGGTTAGGTTAGGCTAGGTTCAGTTAAGCTATGACCACTATTTTGAAAAATTTTTGATCACACCTCGTAGGTTTAGATTAAGTTAGGTTAGGTTAGGTTAAGTAATGCTACGGCCGCCATTTGAAACTTTTTGAACACACCTTGTAGGTTAGGTTAAGTTAGGCTAGGTTAGGTTAAGTCACCGCCACTTTTTTGGAACTTTTTGATCACACCTCGTAGGTTAGGTTAGGTTAGGGTAGGCTACGGCCGCCATCTTGTTAGGTTAGGCTAGGTTAAGTTAAGCTACGGCCGCCATCTTGTTAGGTTAGGCTAGGTTAAGTTAAGCTACGGCCGCCATCTTGTGAGGTGGGGAGGTGGAGGTGGGTTTTGAACTGTTACAAACACACTACTGCACAGTTTTTGTCCTAGGCACCTACAATTTATTTTTGCGGTAGAGGGGGTAATGGTCTTTCATTTACGTTAAACAAATTTTTTGGCAATTTCTCAGTTTCCAAAATATAGGCAATTTTGAAAATTGACCTTTTTTTTTGAAAAATTGAAAATGTGTTAAGTTTTGTTTTAACGTTAAAGGACTTAGAGAAAATGTGTTTGAGTCTATATATGACTTTTTAGAATGATTAGTTTTCAAAATATCGTCTACTTTCAAAATTGAACCTTTTTGGATTTCGTCCCAGAGACCTAGGACTTGAGTTTTGGGTAGAGGGGGTAAATGCCTGTAATTTATGTCAAACACTTTGTTTTGTAAATTTCATAGTTTACAAAATATAGCCCATTTTTAAAAATGAACATTTTTTGGAAAAATGTCAAAAATTCCATGTTTTGTTCCAACGAATAAGGACATAAAAGCCATTGGTTTGAGTCTATATATGACTTTTTAGGATGATTAGTTTTCAAAATATAGCCTACTTTCCAAATATTTTTTGGAAAAATTAAATATTTTTTGACTGAGAGTGGGATTGACTTAGTTGTTGTAGTTAGCATATGATTTTATATGATTTTTAGATTAAACAAATAGCCTACTGTCCCAATTTATCTTTTTTGAAAAATTTGAAATGTATAATGTTTTTGACTAGGCGAGGAATGGAGTTGAGAGGCAATCATTAACCTTAGAGTAAGTAGTTTGGATTCTTTGAATTTCAGTGTGTTGTTGTTGCTTACAAACATGGCGGTAAGCATTATGCTATCATAAAAAGGGTTGAGATACTTTCTAAGAACAAGAGAAATATCCTCTAAATACATTGACTAAAATAACTTGTCAAATAACCCATTACAAATAGGGTGCCACTTTTACACCCCCACATTTTGCACCCACTTTTGCACCCACTTTTGCACCCACTTTGCACCCACTTTGCACCCACTTAGCACCCACTTTTACACCCACTTTTCACTCACTTTTACACCTACTTTGCACACACTTTGCACCCGAACATTACATCATCTGACATAATAAAAATAGACATGGTTGTTGCCGAGACCGAGATAAGAGCGGGGTTAATGAATTTATAGTGATAGGATCGGAAAACCCATTATCACTTCAGTAGTGACATCGAGCAAAAATTGTACTCTGGAATTCATGGAATCTTAGTGTGTTGTTGTTGTTGCTTACAAACAGGTATGGTCACGTCAGGTGAGGTTAGCTAGGATTAGATTAAAACATTTCTGGATTTTGTCCCAGAGATCTGGGGGTAAATACCTGTCATTTATGTCAAACACACTTTTTTTTTAAAATTCCCAGTTTCCAATATATACCCCATTTTTAAAAATATTTTGTTCTAACGATTAAGGGTATAAAAGCCATTTGGTTTGAGCTTGAAAAAATATAATATTTGTCGAATAATAATGGGATAAACGTAGGTGTTAGAGTTAACATATGACTTTATATGATTTTTTTAGTTTAAACATATAGTCTACTTTCCCCATTCACCTTTTTTTGGAAAAAAATAATGTTCTTGACTAGGCATGGGATAGAGGTAAGAGTACGAGTTGAGATTACCCTAGAGTACTTTAGATTTTTTGAAAGTTTAGTGTGTTGTTGTTGTTAGTTACAAACATGGCAGAAAGCATTAGGTTGTGATAAAATGGACTGATATACTTTCCATGACCAAGAGAAAAATCCACTAAATGCATTGACAAAATAACTTGTCAAATAAGCCAACACAAAATACTGTTTTAGATCCCTTATTTGGGGGGTGGTCGGATCTAAAACGGAAGAGTTATTGTGTTAATTTATAAAGAAGTGCCAAAAAGGGGGTAGCTTCCCGTAGTCGGGCAAGCTGACCAGTGTAGAGTGTTGTTTAGTGTTAGGGTGCTAGGGGTTGCTCTTATAAAAGATCTAGGTGTATTTTAGGGGATGGACTTAGCGTACAGGTCAACGCGCTGGCTTATGTGGTCGTCCAGCTGGCTGGTTAGATAATCGACTTGCACGCGTCAGCTATATGGCGCGTGCCGCTCCTGCAGTCAGGCCGGTACGGGAATACAATGATGCTTGCCCTAGCAAGTATCTGGCTACTGTAAGTCACGTCTAATAGTGACGGAGAGTTCAGGAAGGGAGTTAGGGCGTAAAGAAGCGTGTAAACAGTAATGCAGGTGTAATGTACTGACCAAGTGTTTATTGGCCAGTAATATTGAATTATGAGTCCCTTTTAAGGGATGTAGTGATGTTACAACGTGTACACACTTGTCTATACAAATTGGTGGGTAAGGTTACAAAGTTATAGGATTCTGAACACCTGCTGACTCACTCAGCTGATGATACCAGCATAGCCTCGGGCCGCCACACTGTAAGACTGATAATTGATTGAGAGCCTGACCTCCTTACGACGCCTTCTTATATTCTTCGGCGCTGTGCTGTCAGCATTATGCTGAATAGATGTCCTAGTTAATAGTGTGTCGCTGTTTGTAGTAGTGATGCAAGGATTGGGCCAGCTTTCCAGAATGGCTAGCTGTCCTTGCGGTGTTAGTAGATGTTGGTCTGGACTTATAAGGATTGCCAGTTAGGAGATTTAAATAGATGATGGGGGGATGGTCTCCAAGGGGTGCATACCCCTGGGGTACTGTACAAGCCTCTTCCCCTATTTAGTTCGCGTCCCCGCGAACGGGAACGGAACTTGGGGTTGGGATGTTGATGTTATAGATGTAGTCGATGTGGTTGTTTTTGAAGTCCCCTCGTATCTTCTGTAGATGTCTTCCTCGTCGTCGTCGTCGTCGTCGTGTGGTGATGTCGTGTTGATGTGTGTGCGTGAGATCAGCTCGTGTTCAGAGGGGAGGGTTATGGGATATTCATATATACATAACATTGACATTGGCATAAAAATATTGCAAAAGAAATCGACATTGCCACTTTGGAAGTTTGATGAAGAAAAAAAATACATGGTGCTGATGTTACATTGTTGTGCAGGGAGGAAAAACCCAGGGCCGAACGGATGATTGCGTCGTCCGCCCTATCTTAGGGAAAAAGTGCTCCCTGCAATGAGAAAGGTAGAAGAAAATAGAAAAAATGGGTGTTCCAGGGTATAATTTAAGGGAAATATTCAAAAGGCATTTATTGGTTTGGGATAAAACGGAACACCCTGACAAATGGGGAAGTTAGAAGAAAGAAAATTGAAAGAAAACAGATCATAGACGTTGTGTACATGTGAACTTGATAAACAAACAAAAAATATATAGTGTTTAATGTACTATGTTGCGATTCTGACATTTAGGAATATTATTGATTTCCAGTGGAATAATTGCCCGTGGGCGCATGAATTTGTATGAAGTTTACCCTTTAAAATTATGAATTACAATGACCTTATATCTAGTGGAATAATTGCCCGTGGGCGCATGAATTAAGTTTACCCTTTAAAATTATTAATTACAGTGGTCTTATGTCTAACTTAAGCGCGCTAATCCCTTATAATTCTAGTTTTTGTTTGGTACCTCGCGTGCACGCTACCCGTTTGTACGTACGCTTGCCGTCTCACGGCTGATCCTGTACGGCCACTTCTTGGTACGGTTTAGTGGTCGTACCGCTTGCAATGTATTCTTAATACCTAATCTGTGAAGCATCCTCTGTGGGTGAGTGCTTTCACACTTGACAATGAGAGTCGCCGCCACAAATCGGTTGCGCCCTCATTGTCGTAATCTGCGTCGCATTTTGACGCTTTATGTGTTTCTGTTTAGTTGATCTGCCAGCAAGCCTGGTACCCCACAGGCACCAGTCCTGCTGTGCAGATTTTTTTGGAGTGTGTAGCTGAAAAAAAAATGTGGTGAGTGTGTGAGAGTGTGTTAGGATTAGTGCAAGTTGACGTATATAAAAAAATAGTACACACTCATGGCATGCCGTAAATAATATGACACTGCTATATGGTAGTGAAATTCCTGTCACCAGTTTCCTATATCTGGTGACGATGCCTGGGAAAAAATGGCGAGGTTTAGAAAAAACATATTAGTATGACATATTCTCTATGTCGCTTCCTGTGTCATTGTTTTTACTGGCTGAAGCTCTTCTTTCTCTGAAAAAAAAATAGCATGATTAATGTTAATTTGCTGCATGGCCGGGCTAACCCTATACGGTGCCGTAATGCCGTTTCTTAATGTGTTGTCGGTCTTACCCCGGTAGCGGAATTGTGGTTACCGGGTGCCGAGATATTCTATCTTAATCTATTATATTATCGGGCTTACCCTGGCAACGAATTTGGGTCGCCAGGTGCCGAGCGGCGTTACTTAACACTATCTATCTTACTTATGATTGAAAATTTTAAAAAAAATGGCTACTACTATTAAGCCGAATGGATGGCCTTATTCTATTGCCGAAATGTGCTGTGCCATTACCTGGCAACAGCGGTCAGTAAATTTGCTTAATCCTAGGTTGCGTGTCAAATGCAACCGTCTTACAGCTAAAATTTCGACCAGGGCGATCGCCTGAGGCAATTTACTTCCTCAGGGCACCACCCGCACGAGTCCTAGAAACACCGGTTGTCTCTAGAATCGCCGGATTCCGCCCCCTTAATTCTAGTTGTCGACGTCTATTCTAGGTGATTATGAACTAGTATTAACCTAGTCGCAGGCGGCTTACGTTGCCACAAAGCAAAACGTTTCGCCTGCTGTACCATCCTGCTCGTTGCCATTGTTCGCCATATGTCGTCATAGTTGGGTCTGCCCACTGTAACCCCTGTAGACAGCTCGTTGCATGTCTATTTAATGCCCTCTGACTGCCCGATGCGTCGCCATTTATGTGGGCATTGGACCTCGTCCAATGGCATAATGTTATCTTCGCCTTTATCGGCCGCAGTAGTATGCTTTTCGCAATAATATTTCTCTTCGCCTTTATCGGCCGCAGTAGTATGCTTTTCGCAATAATATTTCTCTTCGCCTTTATCGGCCGCAGTAGTATGCTTTTCGCAATAATATTTCTCTTCGCTTTTATCGGCCGCAGTAGTATGCTTTTCGCAATAATATTTCTCTTCGCCTTTATCGGCCGCAGTAGTATGCTTTTCGCAATAATATTTCACTCCAGCGCACAGGAGGCTTGCTTCCCGCTGTAGAAGCCTTACTTACTTAGTCATAATGGGGTCGTCTCTAGGGCCATCCCCTGAGTCCAGCGCGGAGTGAGCTATTTCTCCCACCATCCTCAGAAAGACTTCCCTGCAGGTCTTGGCGTCGCTGACCGTGGCACAGAGAGGGTGTAGCATCCCTTCCTCCCAGGGGCAGTTTAGGTGCACCTAGGATTCCAGAGCTTGCACGGCCAGGCCGCGAGTGCCTCAACCTTACGTGGTTCGTCTGTTCGGTCTAGTCGTCAAGTTAAGTGAGGTGACTGCGCTGTTGAGCCAACTGGGGTAAGGGTCAACATCACCTTCCCCAGCTCTGCTCCAGTGTGGTGCCTTTTGCCTTTGGCTTATGCCGTTATCATCAATCAGAGTGCTTCAGATTCCTTTTTATGTAACAATAAAAAAATATGGGCGTAACCCGTGTAAATAGTTTATTTTGTGTAAAATGTAAAATATTTCCAGTGTTGTGGGGTTGTAGAGCTTCTAAGTACATAGACTACTTCTGGTCTACTATTGCTACGTCAGCTTTCCAGCGATAATGCTCTTTTCACCTTAATGGAGGTGTTAGTAGGGTCTGTGGCGTCAGGTACCCTGTTATTAGGATCTGGGGGTAGTTATTTGTAGAGTGGGCTGAAAGCATGGTAGGAAGAGGTTGTGCATCTTTGGGCTCAAATAAATGGTGGCCGTAAGCCGGTTATGCTACTAGGACTGCTCCTATAATGAGTGGATTGGGGCAGGTAATTCCCGAGATTGCAAAAATATGAAAATTCCATGCAGGTTTGATAGTAATATCCCTGGTAAATGGATGGGATACTCATGCATGTATCTGGATATGAGGCATCTGCACTCATGTACGGATAGGTGTAGGGTGAGGCATAATAATAATATATCCCTGTCATGCGGGAGTATGTAATTAACAAAAAAAATGGTTAATATATATAATTGTGGCCTCATCTCTCATTTGGAGATGCGCATTATGCTTAATTGATGTTTGCCGACCCACCCCTAATACTCAGGTGGTAGCATCGTGATCCAAGGCGTAGCAAGCCTTCTCTTTAGACGCATGAAGTCTATCAACCCCTTGTGTGTACTTTGTAATGTAGTGTAGCTGTTTTGATCGTGTTCATGTGTCTGCGTTGGTCGTGTAGGATGTGGGAAGGTTATTGGAAGGGAGTAAGGTGGTACGATGGTTGCCTGTGCTTCTGTCATCCTCCCTTTGTCCATGTCTGCTCGCTATCCGCTTCTTGGGATAGTAGGGCGTCGTGACGCTGTGACGTCACGACGTAATCTGGTCTGCCATCTGTAGTGTGAATGTGACCAGTGGTCGTAGTGCGACTGGCCATGCCCTAATCGCCTGTAATAATTTTTGAAAACTGAAATCCAGAAAGGAAGTTATTGGGGGGGGGGGGGAGGTCTTGTTTCCTCAGAGCCCCTGTCTGTGTTCGCTTCTAATTAGTGAGCGCGTGTTTGTGTGCCTATGTTCCGCTACACCATGCGGACGGTTGGTCTGTTACAGGCTAAGTCGTAATGTGTATCGCGTGTGTGGGCAGGAGGTGCCCGTGGCCTGTCAACGTCTTTGAGAACGTGCTCCTATGGGCCCAAGATAAGTTCCGATCTGTCACGTCTTGTCCATTGCTAAATGCTTTTGCAGTGTTAGAAAAATGTATGGTGTTATGATTGTTTTGCGTTTGTAATTTCGTGGTCAATGCCGATAAACAATAGTGTCTCGTCACCAGCAGTATTGCAGTATGACGAGATCTGCAAGTCAGTATTTTCGTCATGTTGTGTTTACATTTGTCTGTGTACGTGATTTTTCGCCAGTATGTGAGTGTTGTCACCGTTCTAGATTCCGGACGGTCCAATGTGTCAATTTGTACTATTTGCTAATACTATTGTGTGGTCACTATTCCGTAAGACCTTTGTCTTACGAAATTTCTATACTTGTTTCTGGGAAATCTATTTTCCCTGTCAGGTGTCACTGAAATTCTATGTCTGGCTTTTGGCCGAAGGAAATGTGGTATTATCTGGTTCTGTAGTTGTATGGGCCAATTTTGGTGTGATTGGAAGCCTGGATAGCTGTTTTCCTGGTGTCCGATTTTCGCTGGGATTTGAACCCGTGATTTTATGTCATTCTCTGTGTTCTATGTCTGCGTTGTGTTTCAGGGATTGAGGTGTCCTCAGTGTGGTTTTTGGCTTGTGTTTCTCGTACCAAAAATACCGTTGGCTAGTTAGTTTTTGGTACGAGTGTGGTGTGTGATCATGGGTTCGGACCCGGGGTGCTGTAGAGACTTGGTATGCCGCTATTTGTGCCGTATATATTATGTCCCATGTACCGTGTATTTGCAATGCGCAAATGAAAGTACGCCTTGCCGTGAAGAGTTTACGTATTTTTGATTTCTCCTCGTAGTGTAATTTGTGAGTTATGAGGTGTTTGGACTCGGCTTAAATGATGCCGTATGTTCTGCTGTGAGAGCTGCTAGCATATTGCTGTCTGTAAGCGTGCAGGTTATCCATGAGACTTGCGTTATCGCTGAGTGTGGCGGTATTGGATTGCAATGTCGTGTGCGCTCCTTTGTTACTTGTTTTGATAATGCTGTGTGTCCGGCACATGTGTGTCTAATCGGCTTGCTCTCTGTGACTGTGAGTAGTGCTTTTCGCACTGTAAAAAAAAGGAAGGAAACTTGTAGTTTAACGTGACCGTTAATCTGTAGATCATGAGCCACGGGACTTTCGTTTTACGTGGAATCCAAACCACAGGCCATGGCATTTCACTTCGAAAGTCTCACATGCATTGGCCGCACTGTAAAAGAACCTCTCATTAACTACATTTGTGTCCCCAAATTTTGTGTTACTGTGACGTGGTTCGAGTATTCCCTATCCGTTGTTCAAAATGTCGTTATACACGAGTGTGTCCGGGCCGCTAGTCGCGTGTTTGGTGACTAGATGCCGGAGGCGATTTTGTTGTTTTTCATTTATGGCATTGTTAGTGGAACCGTCCCAATCTATTTTAGCTTCCTGTTTTTCTATCCTGTAATTGGATAGCTACCCGACCTTATGTTCCTGGTATTCAGAAGGTTGCGGGTTTTGAGACCGTCTTTTCTCAGAGTAATTGTTTCTGGCGCCATTCTAGGCTGTGTCTCCGGGACAGTTCTGTCGAGCGTTAGGATCGTATCCCGGTGCGGTCAGTTAGGTTCGAAGGCTATTTCTTGGCCTTCTTTCCCCGTCTGCCAGTGGGATTACTTCCTTTTCGTTTGATAGTGTTTTACTGTCATGTGGCAATGTAAATTGATTGTGTGATTCCCTAAATATGTAGGGTTTCCCAAAGTCTGGGATTTCCATCCTAAGGTGTGTTAGCGTTTTAGCTTGCGTGTTGTTGTGGAAGTGAGAAAAAAGTCATATTATAGGCAGTGTAACGTGTCACGTATGCCTATGGATGCAATATATATAGTTCAACTTGGCCAATTTTTCCTCCATCGGGCCTAATGACTGAGGCAGAGAAGAGAAAAAAAATGAGCTATGCCCCGCTCCGTATTAAGAGAGCACTTTGAAAAGGTATAAAAAATATATTGTATCTCTCCTGTTCACTGCTGTATGCTTTATTAAAGTGGGTTGGCAGGTGGCGATAGTCTGTAAAAATTATGTCGTGCACAATATGAAAAATATTTAAAAGTGAGAAGTAGGACCTGAGTGTAGTATCCACCTATTTGGTGGCGTTAGTACTACGGTAATCTAGTTACGTCTCAGGGAAATCTACCACTTTTGGAAAATAGTTTGAGATTCTTAATTCTTGCTACAATCAGGGCTTTTGCCCGCCGCAAGAGAATCTATCAAACTGTGGGACCGGATCATAGAACATTTAGTCATTTCCATCTAGAAAGACCCGCTTAAGCTCTATGCTGTGTTTTATTGCTTAAGCTGTGTTCAAAATAGCTTTTTCCGGCCTTGAGCCGCGTAGCTCACCTGATGGGCTTCCACTTGGCTTTGGATATTAGCACCTTTACGTTATACAAGCTATAATATGGACCCTATGTTCAGTAACCATTGATGGCCTGAGAAAAAAAAATGCTAGGTGCCCAAAAAAAATCAAGAAGGATTTTGAATTATATACTTTTGGTTTAGCCATGTTGCACTGCATATACGTGGAGAAAAAAAAGTGCCGTTTACGTTAGTGAGTCTGTATGTATTTATTGGCGTATTTCTCCCGTGTAAACGAACTGATGTGTGTCCCTAATATAGGTTCAAGTGATATTAGCTTATTTCTGTGTCCCTGGTGGAAGTCCTTATTCCGGTCCGAGCGTCCTTGCTCGGAAAGGTGAAGGGTTCTGCCCTGTTATGAGATTATAGGCCCCTGAAATCCACTGAGGCGCTTCTTTGCCATTTTTCGGGGGAGTTTGTAGCAAAGTAAGCCTGGGCCTACTTCCACCGTAGCGCGTGTCTGTAGGTTTGAGTGTACCTGTATTCGAGGGCCTAATTGCGCTCTGCGCTACCCTAGTAGAGTTTACGGGGGTGTGTGTATTTTTGCCTGAGTGGTTTTGTGGGGTAGGTAATAACACCTTTCCTGTACCCCGTGTACCGTGTGTGAGTGCGTGGTCACAATGTGCAGGCGTGTATCGTGCATCCTGAGGGACTGAATGTAACACCCTCTTATGCGTTCGCACCTGGGGTACGAATGCCGGTGTTCGCCTCCGTTCTGGCAAACTTGCCCTTTGAACTGGCGGTAAAGGCCGCTTAATTGCCTGTCTTTGCACTGGCAATGTGGTGGCGTGTAGCCTGACCGCTTTCTGGCCTGTGGCCACGGCAGGCTCCTGCCATTGTGTTTGCCTATCTGTGTGGGTGTATGTAGGCTTTATGTACTGTAGGGCGGGCTCTACGTCCTCAGCCCATGACGCGGTTACGTCCCGTTGTCTCCCTGTCATATCATATGTGTTTCTGAGAGTCCTGGCTTCA
The DNA here is from genome assembly GCA_946902985.2 of Meconema thalassinum. NCBI lineage: Eukaryota > Metazoa > Arthropoda > Insecta > Orthoptera > Tettigoniidae > Meconema > Meconema thalassinum. Next base: position 1,320,436,858 of record OX336389.2, on the reverse strand, counting down.
ACTCCCTCTCGTTCGTCCGTTCAGAGGGGATTGACCTAGGGTCTGCTGCTCGGTTTGGCAAAATTGCCTTCCGAACCGGAGCTAAGGGATGTGTATTAGTGTAAGCTTGTCCCCGCAGTGTATTGGAGTCTAACCTGGCCGTCTTCTGGACTGTGGCCATGGTGACCTCCTTCCCATGTGTGACAGTACATGGCGAGAGGGACATCCTCGCAAATTGCCGAGTGAGCGTATCTACGCTTATGTCCTCTCTCTCGGCTGGGCTGGTGGCCCTGCCATGAACTCAAGAAATGGCCTAGTGAGCCCGGAGTTCCTTATGTCCGCCCCCAAATTTGGGCCTACTGCCTGTTGAGGCTCATGGCCTGCTGGCAAATTGTTGTATCAGTGTGCTTGTGCTCTGTATAGTTTTGTGGCCGCCAGTTGGAGAAACGCCTGTTCGCGAATTAACTCCTTGTACTGGGTGTGTAAAATCGTGTAGTGCACCCTCAACCTGTCGAGGGTTGCATTATTTATTACGGGACCATGTGTGGTGATCAATTGGTCGTGTATTCCGTGCCTTTGGATATGGATCCTATTGAGGTGTTCATGTATGTGATTCAAGAGCGTATGTGCGCATCGTAATCGCGCTGTCCTACCCTCTGACGGGGTGTATGTCTGTTTGCCCTGTATTGCCCCGATTTTTGTTTGGAGTGCCCGTATCTGTGTTTGCCGGCTTTGTATGTGCCTCTGGCATCTGAATAATAATGCTAATAATATTGGCGTACCCCTACTGCCTCTATGGCTTACAATCTCTGTTGTTTCCGTATGAGGTGCCATTCTAAATGAAATGTATGCGTCTTCTAAGAAAAAAAACTGTGCGTGTTTGTCAGTGTATTCTTATTCTCTCTGATTCCTTCTGGGGCTGGGGGGTTGGTTTGGGAGAAAAAATTCCCTGTGTAAGTAGTACGGAGCAAAAATGCCGCTCTTTGTCTGGGAAAAAAAATTCACAATTTTGCTTGGCTTTTTGCGGTACGGACCGTTTTTACTACGAGGGCTCGTTGTTTGAGTCCTATTTTACTGTGCGTAGTACCCGGCCTCCACCATCTGTTTTAGATCCCTTATTTGGGGGGTGGTCGGATCTAAAACGGAAGAGTTATTGTGTTAATTTATAAAGAAGTGCCAAAAAGGGGGTAGCTTCCCGTAGTCGGGCAAGATGACCAGTGTAGAGTGTTGTTTAGTGTTAGGGTGCTAGGGGTTGCTCTTATAAAAGATCTAGGTGTATTTTAGGGGATGGACTTAGCGTACAGGTCAACGCGCTGGCTTATGTGGTCGTCCAGCTGGCTGGTTAGATAATCGACTTGCACGCGTCAGCTATATGGCTCGTGCCGCTCCTGCAGTCAGGCCGGTACGGGAATACAATGATGCTTGCCCTAGCAAGTATCTGGCTACTGTAAGTCACGTCTAATAGTGACGGAGAGTTCAGGAAGGGAGTTAGGGCGTAAAGAAGCGTGTAAACAGTAATGCAGGTGTAATGTACTGACCAAGTGTTTATTGGCCAGTAATATTGAATTATGAGTCCCTTTTAAGGGATGTAGTGATGTTACAATGTGTACAAACTTGTCTATACAAATTGGTGGGTAAGGTTACAAAGTTATAGGATTCTGAACACCTGCTGACTCACTCACCTGATGATACCAGCATAGCCTCGGGCCGCCACACTGTAAGACTGATAATTGATTGAGAGCCTGACCTCCTTACGACGCCTTCTTATATTCTTCGGCGCTGTGCTGTCAGCATTATGCTGAATAGATGTCCTAGTTAATAGTGTGTCGCTGTTTGTAGTAGTGATGCAAGGATTGGGTCAGCTTTCCAGAATGGCTAGCTGTCCTTGCGGTGTTAGTAGATGTTGGACTTATATAGATTGCCAGTTAGGAGATTTAAATAGATGATGGGGGGATGGTCTCCAAGGGGTGCATACCCCTGGGGTACTGTACAATACTCAACATAAGACCCCACACATAAACTAATACTTAAGCTAATTAGTAAAATGTTAAACACTTGCATGGTATTACATTTTAGGTAATGCATGCGAAACATGAGTAGTGGTTTTGTGGGGGTTCTACAGCCACCTCGACCACCCCACCTCAGAAGATGGCGACGGCCCGATATCTCTCGAACGCATAGTCGGATTTTGACAAATGAGGTGTTATTGAACTCGGGCTGACACCCCCTTTCCAATGGACAACATATTTCAACCCCAAAAATAAAACCTACCCCTACTAGGGGGTGAAATTGTATTTTTTTTAGAGAATCTCTCTTTCCAATTGCAACATGCTAATATGGAATGAAACGTTGTTCTACACAAGAGACATGTGTGCGGTGGAAAGCCACTATGAATTAACATGCCCACTCATGGCTTTTGTAAGAGGGTGGGGGAGTGGATCCCTGCGGATGGGTTATTGTTGACGGGTCATTTTTGGCGGGGTCATTGTTGCCGGGTCATTGTGGACGAGTCCTTGTTGACAAGTCCTTGTTGACAGATCCTTGTGGACAAGTCCTTGTTGACAGGTCCTTGTTGACAGGTCCTTGTTGACAGGTCCTTGTGGACGAGTCCTTGTGGATGAGTCCTTGTTGATGAGTCCCTTTGGACTGATCCCTTTGGACCGGTCCCTTTGGACTGGTTCCTACGGACTAGCCCATGAATTTATTTAAATTATGTCAAAGGGCCTAACTACATTTTGCGTGTAAAGCAGTGTGTTGAACTGACGTTGTTCACCAGTCCCCCACTACTATAATGTGATAACGATATGAAAGGAAAGTGACGAAATACATGTGAACACGTGTGAGATGACCTTATTACCGTCCTCCTTGTGAAACAAATCACATCCTGTTTTGGTTCATACGTGAGAAAATGCAAGTTCATGTGTAATATGACCTAACATTCAAGTGTACACATGTGCACGTGCACGATAAGAGCTAACAAGTCACAACCTGTTTTGACAGTGGTGGGAATAAGGCTAGAGACATGTACGAGTAGTCCAATTACTCCGTCAGACAACCCCTTTCCTATGGATAACTTATTTCCACTCCAAAATAAAATCTACCCCTACTAGAGGGTGAAATAATACTTTTTAGGTAAAGTCGCTTTCCATGTGCAACATGTGGGAGTTTGTATGCCAATATGAAATTAAAATCATTCCACATAAAGTGCATGCATACAACTGAATGCCGCTATGATTTATAATTTTTGTTTTTTGTTTTACGAATGCGCAATTGGGTTTTTTGTAAGAGGGCGGGCTTTTTGAATAATGATTTATAGATACGTTTTTTTTTACAAATTAACCAAAGATCCAAAAACTAATAGGTCATCGGCTTTTAATATCTTATGAACTAAGAAAGCTAGGGACTTGTATGAGGGGTCGTTGGACTTGGGGTGACGCCCTGTGTTTGAATGTATTATTCATTTTTTGTCAAAAGGGCCTAACTGCACTTTCGTTAATGTCTTGCTAGCTAATAATCACAGAGGGTCAAGTGAGGTGTCATAGGACTTAAAATGGCCAACCCCTCCCCATGACCAATGAATTTACCCCCAAAAAAACAGCAAGGCCATTAACCTAAGATTTTATCAACTAATAATCAGAGAGGGACAAGTGAGGTGTCACAAGACTCAGGATGGCCTACCCTTTTCCATGACCTACGAATTTACCCAAAATACCCAAAACAGCAAGGTCATTGACCTAAGATTTTATAAACTTATCAGTAGAGAGGGTCAAGTGAGGTGTCATAGGACTACGAATGGTTAACCCTTTCCCATGACCAATGAATTTACCCCAAAATCCAAAAGAGCAAGGTCATTGACCTAAGATTTTATAAACTAATAATCGGATATCAACATATGAGGTGTCATAGGACTTCGAATGGTCAACCCTTTCCCATGGCTAATGAATTTACCCAAAAATACCCAATACATCAAGGTCATCGACCTGAGATTTTATAAACTAATAATCGGATATGGACATGTGAAATGTTTACAGTGAGTAATGAAACATAGCTAGGTAGTGATTATTGTAGGCTACATGTATGGTGACTGACAAATCATTCACCATTGACTTGTTTTCAGTTCAAACTGCAGTACAGAGAGAGTTTAGGTTGTAGGTATGGGATAATAAATGACAAATGGTGTATACAAAATCTGATTTATCGATTCAAGGAATAAGAGTAGACAATCTTTAATTGATTGGTTAAAGAGGATAGCTAAAATCCAAAATGGTGACTATATCAAACTAAACTGATCCAAGCTGAATCAAACCCAACTAAACCGAACTACACCGAAGCAAACTTAATCAAAAACAAGCCAATGGTTTAAGTGTAAAACTTGTGGGTAAATGTGGTCATTGGTAATGTCAGAAAGGAAAGGGATAACGCTCTACCTATAGAGGGTAAGGTAAAGCTAGTGCATGATGCTAATGCTCACACACAAGTACATGAACCACACTCAACTAACCTATACTGTTTTTATGGGTTGACTGTTAAAACTTGCTCAGTGGTTACTGGGACAAGATGGTCGCTACATACAACAAGCGTTAAATACTTGATGCTAATAATCTACACACACACACACTTGTTCTAAACTAAACTGTCTTGCTGACAGTGCTCACACTGTAGGCAGATGACAGAAATGCTTGGCTAACAGAAATACAATCATTTCCGGTTGTCTAATATTACCAGCTAACCATTTTGTGCTGCAGTGGCGAGCACATGTGCCACTTGCACTAGAGATTTTAACTCGATTTCAAGCTCTAAGTCCTAGAACGAATCAAACTAAGAAAGAAGGGCATGGTGGCGCAGTGGTTAAGCTGTTAGCCTTTCACTAAAGTGGACTAGGGTTTGATTTCAGGTTAATACGCATGTCATAAACATATAAAAAAGCAGAGATAATGTTTAAAACCGATTACACTTGTCTCTTTTGAAATTATTACTTGGATTACAAATACAAAGGTGGACTGGGTGTGATATACAGTTAATGCTGCCTATCGCACACTAGCTGTAAGGAAGCCATATGTAGAGCTCTGTGTAGAGAACTACCTAGCGATTTCATGAACTGGTATAGCTATGTCGCATAAACGGTGCAGGATACAATCCAGCAACTATAATTCGTATCTAGTGGAACAGAGAAAATGCACTTTTGCCTTGAAGGATACCAAATGTGTGCAGACGAATGACCTACGCATTAGCCTACCAAGGGGTTATAACCACGAGGAGGAGGTGTGATTTCTATATTTTATTGTTTAGAGACATGGCTTTTGTAACCAGTAGATTTAATTGATTTAGTATTTTGTAAATATTTATTTTTGTAATTGTAAATAGTTAATTTTTTGTAAATAGTGGAAACCATTTATTTTTGTAATGGTAAATGTTAAATGTATAATTAAAGTTCTTTGGGATGAGTGTGCATGTCAATGATGTTTTTAGGGATAAATCGAGTGGTTATGTGTTTGTTCTCAAAGACAGGCATGGTTGTGTGGATGTAAGACTACACAGAAAGAGAGAGAGAGAGAGAGTGTAGAAACAGCCTTACCTGCAGTAGTAATAGTAGACCTCTATGTTTTGCATACACATAGACAGACTGTACGATCGCAATGGCCAAGCACTCACTTTAACAAAATCTTACAAAATCTTAAAATGAAAAAATCATGTTTCGCAAATATGAACTTTTGACATAAACAAAATAAAAATAAAATGTGTAAACAACAAATTGGAAAATCCATGTTTCCATATCATGAAATTCAAAAACTTTAAACTGACATTTAGAAGAAATGCAAATGGAAAATTGACAAACTGTAATGTGTGAAATGGGAAAATGAACAAATGGCTATCATTATTTTAAAAAAATAAAAAAAACATGGTGCTGTATGGTTGAGGTGTGAGTCAAACCCTACTTATTTTGGACCACCCTAGACTGAGTATACTTGTTTTAGTCCTCATACCACTTTTAAAATTTTGTGTTAAAGCTAGGAATTGAACCCAAGAGCTTGTAGGGGGAGACCAAGGTTAGAATATGTTTAACAGATAGTCTTGAATGTAGGGTGTGGTAGCTATATAGAGATGAAACGATTAGCTCGGGACAGGGGGGCATTGAGATCTGCAGCAAACCAGTCAAAAGACTAAAGACTCAAACAACAACATGTAAGCTCACCAAAATAATGCTGTGTAACGGTAAATGTTAGTCAACGAACAGTAATGCATTACTAAAACCCATGACACGATATCTAAGAGCTTTTCTAAAATTATTTTAAAATGCCTTTAACACTATATTAAACACCAAGTTCACAAGACTCATAACTTCAATGTTATGGTAAAACAAAACAAAATCTATATTTCAAAACAAGCAAGTGGTTTAATCAATGTATACTGGGAAAAGTTTTGTAAGCACTCAAGTCCACAAGACTAATTAAATTAGTAACTGTCAGGTTGGTCGAGTGGTTAAGGTGTTTAACTTAAGATCAAATTTTCTGTACAAGGAAGCAAGGGTTCGAATCCCTTACCTGACATAACTATTGACTTAACATTGCTTGGCCACACTGTATTATGATACTCGGTACACACACCATAGACAGCGTGAATTGTTTAAGGCACTCTCTTTATGAACATAGTCAGAGACTGTTGATGGTTAACAATTGCATTAATAGTGGGACATGGGGATAGCAATTAAGAAAAAAACAGCCAATACCCATACAATATTTTTATTCATTTACTTTTTTACAATAGTTACACACTGAATACAACTTTTTATCTCTTTACCATTGTTTGATATAGATTTTAAACACAACGCTTGTTGTAGATCCTTTTATAACTTTCTCCACGTACTCTTGTTCTTAAAACCTGGGAAGCCGCAATGGTTTTACAGACATTAAACACTCATCCTCTTCTTTTTCATCATCATCATCATCATCATTATAAATATTATCTTTATAATTATTATAGTCATTGCCACCATCATTATCATCATCATCATCATCATCATCCTCAACATCATTAGAACTATCCAATTCCTTTTTTTCCTTTTCAAAAGGGACCTCTTGAAGAGTCTGTGTTGCTTTTGATAGTGTTACGGTTTTATTGAACATTGACAACTGTCCTAACATGACTTTTTGAGGAGATAAATGTTTTTTCACAAGGAAGTCACTATGTTGAGTAACACTATGTTTTTGTTGGGCTTGCTTTTTCTTGTTCTTTTGATCATGTTTTGTTAACACTAACGTTGTTTCATTTGGTATACCACATTGATGAGTACCCACACTTAGGACCTCACCATGTTTACTTTTTAGATGACCTAGACATTTTGTTGTTCTTTGTTTTGAGCACTGCCAAAATATGATGCCATTCGCATTTTCTCGCTTATAGTTATAAGAGTACCCATGATACAGGGCACGTGGTTTACTTTTATTGGTTATAGTATATTCCATAGTAGCCACTGACTTGTATAGTCGATCCGCCTACTACAAAGGTCTGAACACTTGTGGTGAAAGAATGATGTTGTGTTGACGTTTTATGCAGGATGATGTTGGTGGCATATGTTGGTGGCTTATGTGGGTGGCTTATGTTGATGACATATGTTGTTGGCTTATTTTGGTGGCTTATGTTGATAGTTTATGGTGGTGGCTTATGTTGATGGCTTATGTTGGTGGCTTATGTTAGTGGCTTATGTTGATGACATATGTTGGTGACTTATGTTGATAGCTTATGTTGGTGGCTAATGTTGATGACATATGTTGTTGGCTTATGGTGGAGGCTTATGTTGATGGTTTATGCTGCTGGCCTATGTTGATGGTTTATGTTAATGGCCTAGGTTAATGTCTTAGGTTGATGGCTTACGTTGATGGCTTATGTTGGTGGCTTATGGTGGTGGCTTATGCAGGTGGCTTATGTTAGTGGCTTATTGTGGTGGTTTATGTTGGTGGCTTATGTTGATGACATATGTTGGTGACTTATGTTGATAGCTCATGTTGGTGGTTTATGGTGGTGGCTTACGATGGTGGCTTATGGTGGTGGTTTATGGTGGCTTATGGTGGTGGCTTATGGTGGTGGCTTATGATGGTGGCAAGGGTGATTTCTTATGGTGGCTTATGGTGGTGTCTTATGGTGGCTTATGGTGGTGACTTATAGTGGAGGCCTATGTTGGTGGCTTATTTTTGGTGGTTTACGTTAATACCTCATTTGTAATGGCTTATTTGACAAGTATTTTTGTCATTGTATTTAGAGGATTTTTCTCTTGGTCTTGGAAAGTATCTCAACCCTTTTTTTTATGGTAGCATAATGCTTACCGCCATGTTTGTAAGCAACAACAACACACTAAAATTCCAAGAATCCAAAGTACTCTAAGGTTAATGATTGTCTCTCAACTCCATTCAACGCCTAGTCAAAAACATTATATATTTTTCACATTTTTCAAAAAAGGTAAATTGGGGAAGTAGGCTATATGTTTAAACTAAAAATCATATCAAATCATATGCTAACTCCAACACCTACGTCTATCCCACTCTCAGTCAAAAAATATAATATTCTTCAAATTTTCCCAAACAGTATTTGGAAAGTAGGCCATATTTTGAAAACTAATCATCCTATAAAGTCATATATAAACTCAAACCAATGGCTTTTATATCCTTAATCGTAAGAACAAAATATGGAATTTTTGACATTTTTTCCAAAAATGTTCATTTTAAAACGGGGCTATATTTTGGAAACTAGAAATTTTACAAGAAAGTTTGTTTAACGTAAATGACAGGTATGTACCCCCCACTACCCACAAACCAAGTCCCAGGTATCTGGGACAAAATCCAAAAAAAGTTCAATTTGGAAAGTAGGCGATATTTTAAAAACTAATCATTCTAAAAAGTCATATATAGACTCAAACCAATGGCTTTTATGTCCTTAATTGGTAGAACAAAACTTAACATTTTTTCAGTTTTTCCAGAAAAGGCCAATTTTCAAAATTGTCTATATTATGGGAACTAAGCATTTTACAAAAAAGTTTGTTTAACGAAAATGAAAGGTCTTTACCCCCCTCTACCCAAAACATAAATTTCAGGTCCCTAGGACAGAAACTGTGCAGTAGGGTATTTTGGGGGGGGGGGTCTACATCCAACTCCACCTCCCCAGCTCACAAGATGGCGGCCAAAGCTTAACTTAACCTAGCCTAACCTAACAAAATGGCGGCCGTAGCTTAACTTAACCTAGCCTAACCTAACTAGATGGCGGCCGTAGCTGCACTTAACCTAACCTAACCTAACCTAACCTAACTTAACCTAAACCTACGAGGTGCGATCAAAAAATTTTCAAGATGGTGGCCATAGCTTAACTGAACCTAGCCTAACCTAACCTAACCTAAACCTACGAGGTGTGATCATAATGTTCCAAGATGGCGGGCGTTGCTTAACTCAACCTAACCTAACCCTACGAGGTGTGATTAAAAGTTCCAAAACGGCTGCCGTAGCTTAACTTAACCTTTGATTGAATCCTGTTGATTGACCCCTTTTGATTGATCTCTGTTGATGTATCCCTTTGGACTGGTCCCTGTTGACTAGCCCCATTTGGACGGGTCCATTTTGAAGGGAGTCATTTTTTTTACGGGTCCCGGAGGACGGGTCCTTGTTGACGGGTCCCTGTGGGCGGGTCCTTTGGACTGATCCCTGCATTATATCCTAATTATGTCAAAGGGACCGTCTCTTTCTGTGTAGTCTTACATCCACACAACCATGTCTGTCTTTGAGAACAAACACATAACCACTCTGTTTATCCCTAAAAACATCATTGGCATGCACACTCATCCCAAAGAACTTTAATTATACATTTAACATTTACCATTACAAAAATAAATGGTTTCCACTATTTACAAAAAATTAACTATTTACAATTACAAAAATAAATATTTACAAAATACTAAATCAATTAAATCTACTGGTTACAAAAGCCATGTCTCTAAACAATAAAATATAGAAATCACACCTCCTCCTCGTGGTTATAACCCCTTGGTAGGCTAATGCGTAGGTCATTCGTCTGCACACATTTGTTATCCATCAAGGCAAAAGTGCATTTTCTCTGTTCCACAAGATACGAATTATAGTTGCTGGATTGTATCCTGCACCGTTTATGCGACATAGCTATACCAGTTCATGAAATCGCTAGGTAGTTCTCTACACAGAGCTCTACATATGGCTTCCTTACAGCTAGTGTGCGATAGGCAGCATTAACTGTATATCACACCCAGTCCACCTTTGTATTTGTAATCCAAGTAATAATTTGAAAACAGACGAGTGTAATCGGTTTAAAACATCATCTCTGCTTTTTTATATGTTTATGACATGCGTATTAACCTGAAATCAAACCCTAGTCCACTTTAGTGAAAGGCTAACAGCTTAACCACTGCGCCACCATGCCCTTCTTTCTTAGTTTGATTCGTTCCAGGACGTAGAGCTTGAAATCGAGTTAAAATCTCTAGTGTAAGTGGCACATGTGCTCGCCACTGCAGCACAAAATGGTTAGCTGGTAACATTAGACAACCGGAAATGATTGTATTTCTGTTAGCCAAGCATTTCTGTCATCTGCCTACAGTGTGAGCACTGTCAGCAAGACAGTTTAGTTTAGAACAAGTGTGTGTTTGTGTGTATGTGTGTGTGTGTGTGTGTGTAGATTATTAGCCTCAATTATTTAACGCTTGTTGTGTGTAGCGACCATCTTGTCCCAGTAACCACTGAGCAAGTTTTAACAGGCAACCCATAAAAACAGTATAGGTTAGTTGAGTGTGGTTCATGTACTTGTGTGTGTGCGTTAGCATCATGCACAAGCTTTACCTTACCCTCTATAGGTAGAGCGTTATCACTTTACTTTCTGACATTCCCAATGACCACATTCACCCACAAGGTTTACACTTAAACCACTGGCTTGTTTTTTGATTAAGTTTGCTTCGGTTTAGTTCGGTTTAGTTGGGTTTGATTCAGCTTGGATCAGTTTAGTTCAATATAGTCACCATTTTGGATTTTAGCTATCCTCTTTAACAAATCACGTAAAGATTGTCTACTCTTATTTCTTGAATCGATAAATCAGATTTTGTATACACCATTTGTCATTTATTATCCCATACCTACAACCTATACTCTCTCTGTACTGCAGTTTGATCTGAAAACAAGTTCCAATGGTGAAGGATTTGTCAGTCACCATACATGTAGCCTACAATAATCACTACCTAGCTATGTTTCATTACTCACTGTAAACATTTCACATGTCCATATCCGATTATTAGTTTATAAAACCTCAGGTCGATGACCTTGATGTATTGGGTATTTTGGGGTAAATTCATTAGCCATGGGAAAGGGTTGACAATTCTAAGTCCTATGACACCTCACATGTTGATATCCGATTATTAGTTTATAAAATCTCAGGTCAATGACCTTGCTGTTTTGGATTTTTGGGGTAAATTCATTGGTCATGGGAAAGGGTTAACCATTCGTAGTCGTATTGTGCCCGTTTAGACCGGAGTCCGCACGACCACATATGTATTTTACCAAGAATCAGTCAGCACGAGAGTCAAAATATCCCGGGGCGCCAGATGGGTTAAAGCTAATCGCAAAAAAAAACATCAAAATTAAAAAAATGCTTTACTGATATTTGGCTCAATGCAACAATAAGGATAGAAGGAGATTCACCTGGGCATAACACAACATGTAAAATTATCTCATTTTATTCTAAATTTTAAAATTGACTGCAAAATGATGCTCAAGGTAACATCATTCCAGTGCGACGGCACACACTACTATTTACACAATGTACAGAAATTTTCCAACACATTGAACAATTGTCCTTGGAGACACAAATCTGAATATCAGTCCTGTAGACTGTGTTCCAAAATTATATCAATTATTTACGATGAAATCCAGTTCAAATTTAATTGTCTTTACTGGAAATATTGCAGTTCACTGGTTGAATTTCTAACATGATATTAACACTCGTAGGAATTCTCACTGTTTATAATTGTTTATAGAATTTTTTAACTTCCACTTATTTTTCCAGTTTCAAAAATATTGTCAAAAATATTATCTTTGACCCAACACTAATTATGTACACATATTAATAACAACATCTGAAAAGTATTTGACCCTTGAGCATAGCATCGAAGAACTGTGCGAAGCACAACAAAATTTATTATTCTTCCAAAATTAAACATTTCGAGAAGTGACTCGATTATGAACTTCAAATTCCAAAGAAATATGATTTCTGAATCATCAGCTTGATCATAAAAAATTGTTGAACCATTCAACTATTCGATTTTCCACATGGAATTATTATTAAGAAAAATATTTATATTTGTTGCTATTTTAGTAACTTTCACAACTTGCAATTCTTGAACAGAATGCGGAAATAAGAATTGTAGCTTTATAACAAATTCATTTAGTTCATGACAACAGGATTGAAAACATCCTTTAAGTAATTCGGGGATACAGAATTATTTTTTTTTAAATTGGCAGTGGCCCATTCAATTATTTGTGTAAGAACACAATATCCCAACAACAACGGCAAAGGTCTTCCTCTGAAGATGAATACAATTTTATCATGACAAAACCGGGTTCTAGCAAATCCAAAGTATTAATGGAATACGTAAACAAGTTTGAAATAATTACTGATGGTTTGGTCATTCATACGACGAAATGTGTGGTTCCAATACTCCTCCTATAAACCTGAGCCATCGAACCTGCTATTTGATTGATGCTCAAAAAAAACCTCCTCATTCCTGCGACTTAATCATGCGCACCTGGGAATGGCATTTCAACTACTCCACACACATAAATTTTCTTCCCAAAATTTATACAATAAATCAAGCCTCTGCTTGTTATCAAAACTGGAAGATCTATAAACTTACAAGTTTATTTTATTTTACCATTCAGTTCAAACCGTGAAGTTACCACACTTGTGATATTCTCTATTTCACTTTCGAATGTGTGCCTACGTATTGATTTTATATAAACACAAGAAAAATAAAATCCTAATTGATACAAATATCATTGGCTTCCTGTTTCATGCCTTTCCGTGTTATCTGAAAAATATACTTTGCTCAATGCAAATATTAACTGTTCAACCAGAACTATAATGTTGGTGGAATACGGGCTTGCGCTATCCACTAGCTTTCGGAAAATCACCTGTTCCAAACTAGGAATGATTAAACTAATACTTAAGCTCTCTCTCAACGAATGCGATTATTAGAAAATGTAAGATCCAATAATTATTTAGAAAAATTATGAAAATTATTATCATTATTATTGGATTATTATTGTTATTATTTCCTTAAATATGTTTAATTATTATTTCCTTATGTGAACAAACCACATGTTCGACTCTTCGAAAATGGACAAAATATCCATTCCTCAACAAAAATAAATATTAACTTCTACAGTTATATCGGCTGATTACCGTGATTCTCAAACAAAATGAACATTCAAATAAATGCTCGGTATGCTCGGTCATCGATCCTAAACTGTTCTGAGTGCTGGAAATACTCAGAATAACCCTAATGTGTCTTGCGTAAATCAATGCAAGATTTAAATACGAAGAAAAATAAATGTGTTGGTCATCTACAGAAAATGAGTTTGTTCCAATTTGCTAGGCATAATATAAAAGTCAAATGAGTCTTACATTTCTCGTTGGTCTTGAAGCGTAGTGAACCTGGTCTGTACCAGATTTATCCAGATACATGCCCTATTGGACACGCACGTCTAATCCTTGTATCGGCCGCCATTATATACCCACAATCTGTCTAGCACGACAGAGTGGAAATATTTCTTGAAGTTTGAAGTAACTGCTGATCCATTTTAATATTGACTTCCATTAAATCCATAGCAGTTTGCTTAAATGGGGTCAGATCCAAATGATCTCTTCTCAAAAGCGTCAGTTGTAACATAACTCACGGTAATCTTTTCAGTACAGGAAAACACTGATAGTCTAAAACAATCAACGGCTGTTCTGAAGATCGTTCCCTGGTCATGGCTTCACACCATCTATCATGCGCGAAGCAACATATAGTTTCCCTTTGTCGGCTAATGAACAACACCGTGATAGACTGGCCTTCAATATACTGAAAGAACTGAGTGGTTATTTAGTTACAATTTGTGAAACTGACAAGTTGGATTAAAATATCCAAGTATTGAATTATTGTTACTGGACTGTGACAGAATAATATCTGGACAAAGTCTAGCATATGTCCATATAGAAACAAAGTGTTTCACCAATGTCCGTAGAAAATAACAATCACCTTAGTGATTCCCTCTACCGGAAACTTACTACGTTCCCCACGTATCGTTGCACTTTTGTGACTATCACAATTCAAAGATATCTTCTGCGTAGATTCGGCAACCATGTGCCTTGGCTCGACGTAGCAGCAGCACCTTGTCCTACAAGAGCTTGGTTTGAAGTGAGCTGCTTATGCTTGGGCCGAGCGGCTTTTAAACAAAACGGTCGGCTCCACGCTGGATCACGCTGAAATCTGTAAATCCTCATATCTCCGGTGTCTCTGGTCTGATTCACTTGAGACTAAGTGCATCCTCTTTCATTTGGCCGTGCCAGTAATATGATCCAAGTATCAAGTCTCTACTCCATGGCTAAGTATTTAATCACCAAATAGTCTCGACCTCTGCTACTATTTGCCACGTCACTTAACATCTTCTTGGCAGCATAAAGTTTCCATTTCAATCTAGAAGGAAAGGAGCGCGATATTCAAATATCCCAACTTTCAAAAGCGGCTGTAGCCTTTCCCTTGATACCTAGGTGTCTGAATCTTGGAATACCCATTCCTAGAATTGGACACAGTATGACACCTCACTTGACCCTCTCTACTGATAAGTTTATAAAATCTTAGGTCAATGACCTTGCTGTTTTGGGTATTTTGGGTAAATTCGTTGGTCATGGAAAAGGGTTGGCCATCCTGAGTCTTGTGACACCTCACTTGTCCCTCTATGATTATTAGTTGATAAAATCTTAGTTTAATGATTTTGCTGTTTTTTGGGGTAAATTCATTGGTCATGGGGAGGGGTTGGCCATTTTAAGTCCTATGACTCCTCACTTGACCCTCTGTGATTATTAGTTAGCGAGATATTAATGAAAGTGCAGTTAGGCTCTTTTGACAAAAAATGAATAATTCATTCAAAAACAGGGCGTCACCCCAAGTCCGACGACCCCTCATACAAGTCCCTAGCTTTCTTAGTTCATAAGATATTAAAAAGCCGATGACCT
Organism: Meconema thalassinum; assembly: GCA_946902985.2. Taxonomy (NCBI): domain Eukaryota; kingdom Metazoa; phylum Arthropoda; class Insecta; order Orthoptera; family Tettigoniidae; genus Meconema; species Meconema thalassinum. The sequence continues at coordinate 1,320,421,606 of OX336389.2, read as the reverse complement.
ATTAGGTTTTTGGATCTTTGGTTAATTTGTAAAATAAAAGGATCTATAAATCATTATTCAAAAAGCCCGCCCTCTTACAAAAAAAAACAATTGCGCATTCGTAAAACAAAAAACAAAAATGATAAATAATAGCGGCATTCAGTTGTATGCATACACTTTATGTGGAACGATTTTAATTTCATATTGGCATACAAACTCCCACATGTTGCACATGGAAAGCGCCTTTACCTAAAAGTATTATTTCACCCTCTAGTAGGGGTAGATTTTATTTTGGAGTGGAAATAAGTTATCCATAGGAAAGGGGTTGTCTGCCGGAGTAATTGGACTACTCGTACATGTCTCTAGCCTTATTCCCACCACTGTCAAAACAGGTTGTGACTTGTTAGCTCTTATCGTGCACGTGCACATGTGTACACTTGAATGTTAGGTCATATTACACATGAACTTGCATTTTCTCACGTATGAACCAAAACAGGATGTGATTTGTTTCACAAGGAGGACGGTAATAAGGTCATCTCACACGTGTTCACATGTATTTCGTCACTTTCCTTTCATATCGTTATCACATTATAGTAGTGGGGGACTGGTGAACAACGTCAGTTCAACACACTGCTTTACACGCAAAATGTAGTTAGGCCCTTTGACATAATTTAAATAAATTCATGGGCTAGTCCGTAGGAACCAGTCCAAAGGGACCGGTCCAAAGGGATCAGTCCAAAGGGACTCATCAACAAGGACTCATCCACAAGGACTCGTCCACAAGGACCTGTCAACAAGGACTTGTCCACAAGGACCTGTCAACAAGGACTTGTCCACAAGGACCTGTCAACAAGGACTTGTCCACAAGGACTCGTCCACAATGACCCGGCAACAATGACCCCGCCAACAATGACCCGTCAACAACAATTCATCCGCAGGAATCCGCTCCCCCACCCTCTTACAAAAGCCATGAGTGGGCATGCTAATTCATAGTGGCTTTCCACCGCACACATATCTGTTGTGTAGAACAACGTTTCATTCCATATTAGCATTCAAACTCTCACATGTTGCAATTGGAATGAGAGATTCTCTAAAAAAATACAATTTCACCCCCTAGTAGGGGTAGGTTTTATTTTTGGGGTTGAAATATATTGTCCATTGGAAAGGGGGTGTCAGCCCGAGTTCAATAACACCTCATTTGTCAAAATCCGACTATGCGTTCGAAAGATATCGGGCCGTCGCCATCTTGTGAGGTGGGGAGGTGGAGGTGCCTGTAGAACCCCCACAAAACCACTACTAACGTGAACTCACTTGACTGTTGTATGAAAAGGACTCGTCAACAATGACCTGTCAACAATGGACACTGCTTGCACATTTTTAATTACTACCCTCCTTTCTCCACTCCTAATGCAAAATGAGCATGTAAAACACAAATTGGAAAAATCCATGTTTCCATATTGACAAATAGAAAAAAAAACATTAAACTGAAACTTTAAAAACAGTAAAATGGAATTTGGTAAATTGACAAATGTGAAAACAACAATTTGGAAAATCCATGTTTCTATATCATGAAATTGAAAAACTTTAAACTGACATTTTAAGAACTGTAAATGGGAAATTGTGAAATTGATAAATGTGTAAACAACAAAATGCAAAATCCATGTTTCTATATTGTGAAATTGAAAAACTTAAAACAGACATTAAAAAAACTGAAAATGGGAAATTGGAAAATTGACATATGTGTAAACAACAAAATGAAAAAAAAAATCCGGTGGGGGTAGTGAACATGTTGTATAGTAACCTATAAGACTAGCATAAGGAGAGTTGCATGACATGTAAAACACAAATTGTAAAATATCCATGTTTCCAAATTAACAAATTGAACAAAAAACATTAAACTGAAAATTTAAAAAACTGCTAATGTGAATTTGGTAAATTGATAAATGTGAAAACAACAAATTGGAAAATCCATGTTTCTATATCATGAAATTGAAAATCTTTAAACTGACATTTTAAGAACTGAAAATGGGAAATTGTGAAATTAATAAATGTGTAAACAACAAAATGCAAAATCCATGTTTTCCATATTATGAAATTGAAAAACTAAAAACTGACATTTTATAAAAACTGAAAATGGGAAATTGGAAAATTGACATATGTGTAAACAACAAAATGAAAAAAAAATCCGTTTTGGGTAGTGATCATGTTGTACAGTAACCTGTAAGACTAGCATAAGGATAGTTGTATGTACCTTATATACTCTGTGTATGTGCATTAGCCTTTGGATTAGCTTAAGTTAGGTTTGGTAAAGTTAGGTTTAAACTTAAAACTGACATAAAAAAAACTGAAAATGTGAAATTGGAAAATTGACATATGTGTAAACAACAAAATGAAGGAAAAAAATCCGGTGGGGGTAGTGATCATGTTGTATAGTAACCTATAAGACTAGCATAAGGATAGTTGCATGACATGTAAAACACAAATTGTTAAAAATCCATGTTTCCATATTAACAAATAGAACAAAAAACATTAAACTGAAAATTTAAAAAACTGCAAATGTGAATTTGGTAAATTGATAAATGCGAAAACAACAAATTGGATTATCCATGTTTCTATATCATGAAATTGAAACACTTTAAACTGACATTTTAAGAACTGAAAATGGGAAATTGTGAAATTAATAAATGTGTAAACAACAAAATGCAAAATCCATGTTTTCGATATTATGAAATTGAAAAACTAATAACTGACATTAAAAAAAATGAAAATGGGAAATTGGAAAATTGACATATGTGTTAACAACAAAATGAAAAAAAATCCGTTTGGGGTAGTGATCATGTTTTACAGTGACCTGTAAGACTAGCATAAGGATAGTTGCATGTACCTTATATACTTTGTGTATGTGCATTATCCTTTGGATTAGCTTAAGTTAGGTTTGGTCAAGTTAGGTTTAATGAGGTTAGGTATGTGACCTTGTAGTTTACTCTTTTAGGAAAATGTAAAAAAGTAAAATCTATAAATCAAAAAATCTTAAATTTAAAATGTAAAATCTAAAATCTTTAAATGAGGTTTCTGCAGGTTATGACAAAACGTTTATGATTTAGTCCATGTTGAAGTGTGGTATCCAATTACTGCTGACTTTGCATGATCATTACCCATTGTCTTGATCAACACCTGGGGTTTCAAATTACTGCAGCGTTAGTCTTAGCAACAGAACTGTGTGCTCTCTGCCATGTCTGTAATATGACACAGGAAATAACAAAACGCCTTACTGTACGTACCATCTCCTCAGTTTTAACATTTTAAGAACAAGTATTATTCTCTTTCAACTACAAATGACTCGTTAGAACACATCCATCCACCAAGTTAGATCCCTTGACCTGCTCTCAAATGGCATGTGCCTCGTAGCCCTAACCTAACGTTACGTTCGAACTAAACAGAATGTGACTTGTTAGCTCTTATCATGCATGTGCACAGGTGAACACTTGTGTGTTAGGTCATATTATACATGAACTTACATTTTCTGACGTAAGTGCATTTCTCTGTTCCACAAGATACAAATTTGATTGCTGGATTGTATCCTGCACTGTTTATGCGATATAGCTTTGCCAGGTAGTTCTCTACATATAGCAATTTTACCACTGCTCTACCTACGCCTTTTGCTCTTTTGGCTTTCTTACAGTCTAGTGTGTGAAAGACAGCATTAACTGTATATCAAACCCAGTTCACCTTTGTATTTGTAATCCAAGTAATAATTTGAAAAGACACAAATGTAATCAGTTTTAAACGTTATCTCTGTTTTGTTTTGTTTAATATGTTTATGACATGCATATTAACCTGAAATCGAACCCCTGGTGAAAAGACTAACAGCTTAACCACTGCACCACTATGCCCTTGTTTCTTAGTTCAACTTGTTCTAGGCCTCAGACCTGGAAATCGAGTTAAGACCACCAGTACAAGAGCTAAAAGTGCTTACCAGTGTAAAACAAAAAAAAATGGAACGCTGGTAACATTAGACAACCGGAAATGATTATATTTCTGTTAGCAATGCATTTTGTCATTACCCTACTGTCTGAGCACTGATAGCAACACAGTTTAGTTTACAACAAGTGAGTGTGTGTGTGTGTGTATGGATTATTAGCCTCAAGTATTTAAAGCTTGTTGTGTGTAGCGACCAGTTTGTCTCGGTAACCACTGAGCATTTTTGTGTTTTAGCTATCATCTTTAACCAATCAATTAAAGATAGTCTACTCTTAATTCTTGATAAATCAGAGTTTGCGTACACCGTTTCTCATTTATTAACCCATACCTGCAACCTATACTCTCTCTATACTGCAGTTTGATCTGAAAACAAGTTTCAATGGTAAAAGACTTGTCAGTCACCATACATGTAGCCTACACTAATTCATTCTCTACCTAGCTATGTTTCAACACACATGGTAACCATCTCACATGCTCGTATCCAATTATTAGTTTATAAAATCTCAGGTCAATGACCTTAATGTATTGGGTATTTTGGGTAAATTCATTGGCCATGGAAAAGTGTTGACCATCCTGAGTCCCATGACACCTCACTTGACCCTCTCTGATTATTAGTTAGCGAGATATTAACAAAAGTGTAGTTAAGCCCTTTTGACAAAAAATAAAGAATACATAAAAAAACAGAATGTCACCTCAAGTCCAACGACCTCTCATACAAGTCCCTAGCCATATTGGTTCATGAAATATTAAAAAGCTAATGACCTATTAGTTTTGGATCTTTTGGTAATTTAAAAAAAATAACTCATCTATAAATCTGTATCCAAAAAGCCCGCCCTCTTACAAAAAAAACAAGTGCACATGTGTAAAAACAAAAAAAAAACATGTTAATTCATAGTAGCGATCGGCTCTTCGCTTGCGTTTCATGTGGAACAACGTTTAATTTCATCATAGCATTAGGGACCTGTCCAAAGGGACCGGTCTAAAGGGATTTGTCAAAAAGGACCGTCAACAAGGACCCTTCCACAGGGCTCGTCCACAAGGACCCGTCAACAAGGACCCGTCTACAGGGGCTCGTCAAGAAGGACCCGTCAACAATGACCCGTCCACAGGGACCCGTTCACAGGGACCCGTCCAAAGGGACTCGTCCACAAGGACCCGTCCACAGGGGCCTGCGTGTGCGTGCGGGGGAACATACGATTACGTCAGCAAATCATCTCATCTAGTTTCAAATTTAGCCACTACGGCGTGTGCAACACACAGGAAATGCTTGGGAACATACAATTACGTCAGCGAAACAAGAACTCACTTGTCCGTTGTATGAGTATCAGTTTAGTAGCGGCATCAAGCAGCAAACGACGTTTACTTACACAATCCATCATTATGGTAAGCTTTTTTTTCTTATCATTATGGAAATCTCCTTATTAGAATAAAATCTTATAGTGGTTCTGGTCACTTATAGCTAAACTGTAATAGATATGATTTTTTTGTTTCTTTATAGGCTACTACAATAAATATTATCAATGCTATGTGGGCAGAACTGTTGATTAGAGAGAAAAAAGCTCACTGAATTACCAATGCATACTCTTTTCCGTATCACTAACATTCGAAAAGTGGACACAATGTATGGTGAACGTGTACTATGTGTTAGTGAAAATTTTAAGACATTCTTTTCTACACGTTTTAATGATATGTCAGAATGTGTGCTCGAGGATCTAAATCGTGGTGGACATTCTCTATATCTAATTTCTGATGGTATAAAAAACAATAGATGAATTGTACATTCTGACTTTGAATTTAGGTTAGGTTAGATAAGGTGGGATTTGGTTAGGTTAGGTAAGGTAAGGTTAGGTTAGGTTAGGTTAGGTTAAGTGAAGTTGGGTTAGGCAGAATGGCTGCGGTATAAATCAAAAGCTAGCTCCTGTCAGTTTTGCCTGACAAGGTTGAGTGTACCCCATTCCAACCCTCAGCCTAGAATTACATTTCTTGACAGAGCCAGGACTCTAACCCGAGCCTCCACAGTAACAGCTAAAAATGCTAGCCACTACACCATAAAGTGGGGCAATATAATCCTGGTCTTGATTGTACATGATCAATCAATAATTACCTAATAATAATATAAATCATAAATAATAATTATAATAAATATTCCATATAGCAACTACATGGCCGACCTCTCCCTGGGTTATTTTACATGCCAACATCGTATGACATGCGTGTCTTAATTTTTTCCGCCTTTCAAAAATCACTTACCACGACCAAGAGCGAACCTTCAAGCTTGGGGTTGGTAGTCCGACATGATAACCACTCACCCACCGTGGCAAGCTATCAATCAATAATTACCTAATAATAATAATAATAATAATAATAATAATAAATATTCCATTTAGTAACTTCACGGCCGACCTCTCCCTGTGACGTCATTCACGGTCTCAGGGCGTGGCAGCCATTTTGCCCATTAGCCACTGCGCCAGCTATGACTGACCCCTCCATAAGAATAACATAGGGCAGTTGCGCGCGGCGGCCATCTTGCCCATTAGCCACTGCGCCAGAACCGGCCTTTATATCCAACTTACATTTATTAGCAAACTCCCAACCCACCCAATAGGGTAGTTACGTAGTGAAACCATTTGCAATACAATTTAGGGAAAATGTATCGCACCCTACAGTGAGATTATAGTAGCGCCACTTTATTGAAGCAAGCCATTAGATAGGGACATTTTCACAGGACCCAGGGATTTCTTTAAGCACGCCCTAATAAATTACGTTGGCCCTACTAGTTCAGGCATATTGAATTTGTTAGGGGCATTACAACACGAACACACAGTACACACTGACACAATCTCCCGTAGTCACGAACAACATGTCTTTGTATGCACGCCAAGCCAGGGTGAGCAACATCAACATGTATCAAGAATTGATAGCGTGGCACACCAGAATAGCAGAGAGAGAAAATTACCTGAGAAAGTACCAGGAATTCTTCAGAGCTCAGTACAGGAGAATTCTCGGCGCGCTCATGCATAAAAAGGGAGATTACATAATTAGGGGGCCAATTTCGAGTGTCCGGAAAATGTTCAACCGGTCACACTGGCGCCTACACTTGCAGCATGATGCCATGTATCAGGAATATTACAAGCTCAGGCAACAGCACGTCAACGTAGGTACACACGGTACAAAGGTGGCCGAGCAGGCAAAAGCGCTTACCCTGGAGTATGCAGAACTCTGGGAACGCTATACAAAATTACAGAAAAAGAACATGATGTTAGAATTTATAGCCAGCGGGCAGATACACCCCGTAGATGAGGTTGCGCAGATCACAAAGCAATTTGCACAAATGTCTATCTCTGCACCTAACAACACAAGGGGGAAGGAGTACGCCGTGGCCATAGAACAGAAGCAGGCCAGTCCACCCCCCAAAACACTGCAGGGGCACATACGTACACGACCCACAGCGCCGGTTCGAAGGGAATTCACCCCAGAAACAAGGCGATCACGGCCACCTACAACCCCAGGACAAACATATAGAAGGGTGTTGCTTTCAACCCCTCAGAATACAGCCCACACACCTCAGCACACTTCGCCCGTTCACATACACAATGCACGGGGAAATAGGAGGACGTTGCCTCCCACCCCTAAGGGCCAACTAGACAGAAGGGAGCACACCCCTCCACACACTTACGGGACAGCGCGGCGCGAAATCAGCCCTTCAGGCACGCGAACGCAACATTTAGTAAGGGTCCAATATACACAAACACAGCCCAAGCTCACTCTATTGGGAACTCCGAAGGAAGGGGACATGAAACCTCCTAAGTGGTTGCCAGGAGTGTACGCCTTCATTTCGGGGCGGACACATTCACCCCGTAGGGCGATAGCGCTTAATCGCTAAAAATAAAGACATTACACGCAACAGGCTAGTGATAGATGACATGATTCGCTAGAATGGGCAGCTCCCGTCCAGTGCTATACAAATGCACGCTGCCTCAAATTTGAGCAGGCCAGGCGGCAGGCGTAAACCCAGTACCGCCTAGACACACACATTCACACGTACGATGAATTAGGGCCGAACAACTATGCGTCATTTGGACAAGACATAGGCCAACACGTACATTAATTATAGACAAACTTTAAACAATGACAAAGCCCTTACAGAAGTTCACAGAAGTTACATAATTTTAACAATGCACAGTGTAATTATATATACATGCCTCCATGTTCATACACATGTATTGAGCAGAAGGATTTTTTTTATTACATGAAGTGGCAGACCAGTAGTCAGCCTGGTCACAGATATGATTGCGCGGAACGAGTGAGTTGTAAACACACGTGCAATGAACAGGCAGCTAGCCGACAGAATCCATTTGACCCAACACTGTAACGTGAAACTATCTCTGAATCAGCAGAAAGTCCCTGCAAGCACATGGTGAGATAGTAAAGGCCAGCTAAATTAGCAGCGAGCTTACTAGAGGGCGCACACAAAAACATTCACGCCACTCTAAACACTCCAAGAACGCCCGAAAGTGCGATAGGAGGGATGTTCAGAATTATGCAAAACACTCACACTAGGATACACTTGGGCACATACCATTCAGCTAGGCAATACACAACACGGAACTGAAATTAAGAAAATAGGGCCCCAAAACACTGACACAAGGCACATGTAGACGTACAGAAGACTGTACAACACATTCCGAGGTCGCGTCAAGCCAACATTCCAACAACACCCAATATCACAGGCAAAAGAGGAGTATAAGCGCAGGAATATCTCACACATATTCCACAGAGATGCACGCAAACACTTAATAGAGACGAACACTAACTGTTGAAAGGAAAGGTGGGAAAACATCTTCGCTATCCACTACACCACGACAATAGAGAGAAACAAAAAAGGGTAATACTCAAACACATTCAAAACAGGGAACAAGGGCGTAGCAAGGATTAAAGTTACTCAACGACACCTAGCTGCGAAACACACTACTAGAGGCCACACATGGACACAAGCAATAACACTAGGCAATACATGCAAAAATAGAGCAGAGAAGACACATGAACAAAAGGCCGACGTTCTAAAGTAGCAAGGACGAACCAAGGATCGAACAGACGACCACTTGAGGTATCGAGACAGTCGGCGCACTCACGTGATAGGTACAATAAACACATCCCTTTACAGGCCACCAGGATCCGGTACAGGTTCACTGCAGAGGGGATCCACATAAACAGCCCCGTGAAACTTACAGAAAGATACAATGTACGGCAGTTGAACCAAGGTACTCCTAACTCCAGGGAAAAAATAAAAACCCATGCAGCGTTAGACTAGGACAACTATTAATGGGCATACTCATTCTAATACATTACAAACACATCAGGCCAATTAGACAGCCTATAGGACAAAGGTACTTTTACATGTATTCGGATCAGATACATAGCAGTATCAGGCTAACACAATACTGGGCGACAATGCTTACAGTCACACACAGCGGAAGTGTAGACTCGGCAGTAAGATTATATAAAAGTGGCGAGTGCCAGAGTACGGCCCACGCTTCGCTAGCAGATAATCCGCTAAGTGGACGCAGCAGGCCAATTCAGCATTTTCCTGTAGTAGAAGTGGGAAAACGCCGAAAGGAATACATAAATCGCCCAGCAGATACAATTACATACCTGCACACTCACAAGAAAACCGTCGTCGACACAAAAATAACAGACCCCTAAGTCTCAAAGCTGGAAGCTATAGAACACAAGGGTAGAATCAGCAAAGGTAGAATGTAAAAATACACTCGGGACCAGGAATAACACCAGTTGGTGAACACTCAGACAAAGTGACACACGAGTAGGGTGTACTGATAAAATCGCCCCAATGCTCATAATTTTAAGAACACCCTGGCAGGACACGGCCAAGCACCAGCTAGCTGTATGCAGGATGGCCGCAGGGACAGATAACATTATCGAACACGGATCCAGATTTTACAATTACACTAGTCATCAGAACAAAGGCTACAAAAAGGAAGGATTCACAGAACATTTGCCTATTAGACAGCGTAGAGAGAAAAAGTGCTAGAAAAACGTCGGGATTAAAACATAACACAGTTGTAAGTTTCCCGCAGGCAATTACGTAAGGAGGAAACGTACATATTGTAAAATATACATAAAAACAGGAAGGATTATATTTTGAGTTGCTTCCAATAAACAGATGACACAATGGCTTAGACACACAGTTACAAGACAAACACAACAAAACTACGCAATTCATAACGCATTCCGAAATCCTATGGAATACCGGAACTCAAGTCAGGTAGGCGCAATAAACAAACATTGCGAAATATTGACATAACAGGGCGACAGCCACTAGAATGTACACAAGGAAGTACGCTACTTACAACATCAGGAAGACTCTGAAGAATATCATTTACCCATCCAATTGATCAATACCGCGTTAACGATAAATAAATGAACGCCTATGTTTAATAGAATAGTGGAACATTTTTTTCTCTGACCACACAATAGACACTCAGCAGAGGCACTGACAAGCCACGGTACAATTCGCAACCGGTAAGGCAAGTGCTGAATACACACTTCGTACACGGAGATAATGCAGCAGTATGGCGAGACATATGACGTCAGTAGGTAGGACGCTCCAACGCGCATCGCGGACATACAGCAGAGGCCACGACCGCCTCCAGCCCACACACCCTCCTTCCTTAAATATGATCGAGTATTATACCGGCGGACAATCACCGGTCGTCAACAGCAATGAAGAGGGGAGACAATATGCAATACTACCCCCAATAGTGGCAGCAAAGTACCCTAATGAGGTACAAGAGGTTATATGCGCAGTATGGAGAATAAAATAATATCATAAACATAATACAGACACTGAGATGATATAGCACACAGGATGGTTACAGGAAATACATGAATAGGCAAGTTTAGCCCACATGTAACACAAGGATCATAAGGCATTTGTATAGCGACCTACAGAGCTCGGCAGCGGCACAGGCCGATATATATATATCACCGGGCCCACGCGTCCATTAACAGAGAGCGGTACAGACGTTACCAGAAGTGAATTTAGGGAGGATGAGGAAATAATTAATAAAAACAGTGCCCCAAGTGATAAGGGAAGACTGCTAATATTCCAGAATGCACGGGAGCCATAATGAACCGGTAGAATCGATATATCACAGATCGAAATATATAGAAGTGCAGGGCGCTGACAGATATTATAATTATACAGGGGTAATTAAAGAGAGAGAACAATAAGACATTAGTGCTGACTAACTGTCTTAACCAGGCATTTTGGGCATGAAGCAGCCATAATAGGCGCAGACGCACAAGGAGCGGAAGAAAGGCACATGGTGACCAAGAGAGAACGGTCAGAAAATCACATGGAAATAATATACAGTTTCCCATAGACAAATATACAGGCAGGAATCCATTCACCATTTCCTAAACATCCCCCACCCAGTCCACCAAAATTAAACATACACACACTGCTTATACATAGAGGGTTGTACACATTCAAGCTTTTAAATAACGGGCTAACTGCGCCCCGCACCATACCGCATTCACCTGATTAGTAGAGGAGACCGGACGCAAATATTAGACGCTGAATATATATCTATTTACATAGATAAGGCCATAAAAATAGACTAACAAATATTTTCTTAATAATCCCGCATGTCAAAGTATAGACTTATTTCTCCTACATAAACCCATTCCCTTACTGAGCGGCATGCACAAGCGCTCAAATCCATATACCTGCATGTACATCCCATCCATTTATCCAGGGTTGTATTTTTATGACACCAGCATGCTCTATTTGAATTTTCAGCACCCAGGAAAGAAAGCCAACCCCATCCAGTAAAGTTAAAGCTATCCTCACGGCATTAAGGGCTCAAGGCCGAAAATAACGAAGCCAACCATGCTGAACCATCCCCAACCTACACGATATACCCCTGTTAACAAATAACAGCCCATCGGACCTCGCTAATGATACCTTGAAATATCCACAACTCCCATTAACATGTCTACAATACAAGAATATCAGCGAGGGAGATCCAGCTAAGCGAAGAAGGGCGGAGAGAGACACTGCGTTTCGAATGGCCTACAACCCCAAATATATATACAAAATATTACATTACATACATATGCACAAATTAGTACACATCACATTATCACACTAATTGTATTTTACACAAATTAACAGGCTGAGAGTACACAATAAAAAGGTGATGTAAAATGCCAGGGACGGAGTCCATTAAATAGGGGCAAATTGAACAGAAAGAAGAAATGTTAAGCGACGGCGACGTAACGCGGGCAAACATTGAGATCTCGGCAAGGGGTAGCTTCCCTGTCGTGTCGGATTTGGTTACACCCACTAGGCGTTATGGTAGGCGGCGCCAGGCCTGCAGGGGGGAATTTTTGACCGTCTAATAGGAGACATAGCCACCTCAGTATTGGACTCAGAATAACCCACCTTGAGACGACCACAATTTAGGACTAGACCTTTTAGTTAGCTTGTAAGGATAAGTAGGCATCCCTGAGGCGTGGGGATGAGTCTTCCGCTCGCAGGAAGTGAAGCACAAAGAGTCCAGGCCAAAGCGGAACTCCCAGGTGAAGCAAAAGCTCTCGGCTGGGTCCGAGGTGAAAAGTGAATTCCGCGACGTATACGCGCGATGAAATGAATATAATAACAAATGTCGGTTAGCGAACCGTTAGCTAAATGGAGGGTAGCGACCCCCAGAGTTGTAAATGGAGGGTAGCGACCCCCACAGGTGACTGGGCATCCCAATGATGGCCAATAACTGACGAGCGCGGGGACACCCGTAAAAGTGATTTATAAAGCGGCTATAAGCCATATAAAGCGGCTATAAAGCCATGGATCCCGAGTGAAGTGCTACTTGTAGCAAATACATAGGCCTTTACACACACACACTTAGTTTTTAAGGGGGGACGTCGACACTTAGATTTAGGAGGGGACGAAGGGCTTCTATCGGATTCCGGTTCTGGTAGAACGCATGCGATGGTGGCCCGGAAGGTACACCGATCGGGCAGATCCTCACGTCAAAATTCTAGTACATAAGATATCGTTGCACATTTCGAAAGCAACCTAGATATTAGCAAATTTAGTAAGCCGCTGTTGCAAAACTGTAGGCTACTACGGGGGTATTTCGGCGCTAGAATAAGGAAAGATTTCGACCAACTTTTCTAGATATAGATTAGTATATAGTTAGATATAAGATACACACACGACACAATTAAAGGCGAAGGCTACGTCCCGCAGAGGACAGTGCCACACAAGTGCATGTTATGCCAGCGACCTAAACGCGAAAGGCGACAGATGGCACCTCGGCACCATAAAACCACTAGAGTTGGTAGGATAAGACCGGGAAGGATAATTAAAACAGGCGATGCGAACGCCATATAGAGCGTTCGGCACCATAAATCCACTAGGGTGGTAGGGTAAGCCCGAACGACACTAATAATTAAATTTGCGATGTGAACGCCAGATAAAGCGTTCGGCACCTGTAAACTACTATGTTTACAGGGTAAGCCCGATTATAATAATAATAGTAAAAATACGTATAATGAAAATAGGCGACAGTACGATAGACGCACCAAGGGCGGTGGCACTGGAGCCAGCCGAACCATACAAAAGCGGTATATGTGACAGGCGGTACAGCAACCGAAGCTGACCGGCCGCAGCGTTACGAAATATATGTATAAGACATATGGCCAAGGATATTGAATAAAACATGTATTTGAATTTCAGAGAAAGAGCTCCATTGATACGACAGAGATCGTCAAAGACCATGGTCACAGGTATAACACATATGTTACACAACATCGCCCTATAGCGGGCTACACATTACAAATACACAAAGAAAAGAAGAAAAAACACAAACAGGACGGTAAGATCCAACCGGCTTAGGCTAAGCTAGACTAAATTAGGCTAAACTAGACTAAATTGACTAAATTAGACTTAAGGGGCATTACACTTAGTCTATATAATGAGCGCAGTGAGGGAAATGATATATATATATGCATGTACTGTAATCATGATAACATAATCCACTTTCAGGAATGCAGGAAAGCCAGGAAGCAACGGCAAGCACAGATCCACAGACAAAATGGCCATTAATGCATTTTATTTTACATAGGACAAGGAGCATAAACATGTCTATTGTAAATATATTTCCAACACCACATTACACTACTTACCTCTGACACACAAACACACATATCTTCGTCGTTTTTCAGACACACCTTTAAAGGTGATGACGCCGGCGGCTAATGGCAATCAGCAGCCGTGAGATGCTGAAAGCTGTTGACCCGAGCACACAACGCTCGAATGAAGAGCGACATACGGTGACCAGGGACGGCACAGTTTTGTAAGTGCCGTACCTCATCATCAGGATGGAATTCCTACTCACGGCCGGAAGACCATTAGGCTACACAACAGGTACAAAGTGGACTAGCGGATTAGCTACTAAGACATGCTACGAACGGCCGAATAGGGCATATTACATAGGAATTAATGGTAGCGTGCACGAAAGGTATAAAACTCATGAGTGATAAGGTTTAGCGTTATTATTATTATTGTTATTATTATTGTTATCATTATTATCACTAGGGTTCGGAAGTTTAAGATCTAAAGAAGTACAAAATATGCAAGCAAATATGCCCTAAAACTAGCTAAATATGACCTAAAAACTATAAAATCTGACCTAAAAAACTATGAAATATGACATAACTAACATCCAGTAAACGTCTTAAGTGCCATAACGTGATCAGCGATAATACATCAGACACATTTAATCATACAAACTGACAGAGAGCTACAAGTACATTGACATTTTCAACATTCATTCAGTATCACTCTACACTGCACTATTCGGAAATCCTGGGTTTGAAACTCGACGCAGATAACACGTACCTTGTTAACGACGCATCAATTTAAACAAAAATGCTGAAATGATAACCAAATATGACCTTATATCACAGAAACATGACCAATTATGTCCAAAACAATAAAAATGGCCGAAATATGCATTTATAGGCAACATCAAATTGCATTAAGCGTGGCCAGGGACCCGTCATTCAAACTTATTTTTCAGATTTCGGGTAAAATGAGCTCAGGAAAAAAATATGATTTTTCCTTAACTTACGAACTTTAATTATCACTATTGTTAGTACTATTATCCATCATTGTGAAAATTGTAAATGTACAAATGTACCAATGCTACAAGCATACTTACCATTAATGACTAAACTTACGTTATAAGAATTGTACTATTGCCACGCTATAAACATTGAACACATTTATACATATGCACTTTTTCTTTTTTCCATTCTTCTAACAATAAATTGTAAAGGTGT
Organism: Meconema thalassinum; assembly: GCA_946902985.2. Taxonomy (NCBI): domain Eukaryota; kingdom Metazoa; phylum Arthropoda; class Insecta; order Orthoptera; family Tettigoniidae; genus Meconema; species Meconema thalassinum. Next base: position 1,320,406,276 of record OX336389.2, on the reverse strand, counting down.
CCTTCTTTTCCCCAACAGAATAATTTTTTTATACATAGCCCTAACTTAACACCTCAGGGCACCTGTTTTTTCTTTCATCTTCACCCTTTTACACATGTACACGTTACTACTTCCACAAATGCATGTACAGTAGGAAGCAATTTTTTTTCAGCCAACTGAACTGACGGCGCAACCACTGTCACACCAATGTTTTTCTTTCCTTCCTGTATGGAACGGCAGATACAATTAGAACCGTATATAACACCGAAAAGGGTCTAAGACCTATACTTTTGTTTTGTTAAATATGAATGTTTTTGTTCACCGAGTTTGTATGAATTGAATATCAAACAATGTAAACAATGTACCCAACCCTCATACCCACCCCTTTCTGAGAGCACACTACTTCGACACACCTAGAGGACACACACCGAACACTTCAGCTACGCGTCGAGAAGAGGAGCAGGAAAAAGGACCAGAGGAAGACCAAGGAGAATTTGAATTGAATTTGAATTTATTCATAAAGAAATGCCACTGAGGCTAAAGAGCCCCTTTATGTAGCGTATACAATGTTCTGGCCTGAGATTTTGTAATAAGAAACTAAACCTAGCTTAATAACTAACAGAGCAAAATATAGAATATACTTATTTTTAAATACACCAATTAGCAAATATTTTATACAAGATGAATAATGCAAATTAGAATATAATAAATAAACAAATAACCTACATAATGTATTATTAAATCTATTGGATAAAAATAGTACGTTAAAAAAGGACTACATTCTTTATCTGAATTATGATTTGATCTATTATTGAAACAAGTACATGAGCGACATGATTACTCGAACTACTATCAATTCCACGGAAGTAGTATCTTGGATATTACAAATATTATAAAAAAGCTGTATGGCACGGTTGTATTTCAAAAAAAATTGTATGAACTATTTATATTATGTGGTTTACGAATTCAACAACTGAGGTGTTTCGTATTCATTCAGGAATCTTGACATTAGGTATTTCTTGAGTTGTGTAGTGTTAACATAGTTTGTAAATGAGTGAAGATGGAATGTATTAAAGAGCCGTGAAGCTGTGCAAAGGAATGATTTATTGTATTTAGTTGTACGGTGGACGGGAATCTGTAGAGTGGAATCAGTAAATCTATTTCCTCTGTTGTGGACGGAGTTCATTGGTTTAAACATATTATAGAGATAACCAGGGGTTTTTGTACACAATATTTTCTGGGTTAGGATAGCAATTGACAGCTGCCTACGTTCACGAAGTTTCAACCACTGCATTTGCACATAATAAGGTGTGATGTGTACATCACGCCTGACGTCTAAGATGTAACGAACGCATGCATTTTGAACTCTCTGTAATTTTATGTTGAGTGTTTCTGATAAATCGTTATACACTACTGATCCATATTCGATAATAGGGAGTATCAAAGTTTGGATTAAAAGCTTGCGCATTTTTGATGGCGTGTAAGGGATATTCCGCTTCAAGATATGCATTGATGATATAGCTTTCCTTATTACGGCTGCGGTATGCTCTCCCCAAGACAAGGTTCTATTGAGAATTACTCCTAGGTTGTTCACAGAGTTGCTGTAGGGGATATCACTGTCTAGTAATTTTATCGGTGGGAGTGAGTTAAGATCGACAGTGTTAAGAAGTTTAGTATAGCCAATGCATATAAGTTGAGTCTTAGAAATGTTTAACTGGAGGTTATGGTTTTGGGTCCACTCATGGAGGTGAGCGATGTCTTCGTTGAAAAGTTCTATATGGTGAGGAGCATCAGAAGGACTGAAATGGAAGTAGGCCTGAAGGTCATCAGCGTACATATGACAGAGACTGTTTTTGAATATACTGGACATATCATTTATATAAAGCGAGAAGCACAGTGGTCCAAGAACTGACCCTTGGGGTACACCACTTCTTACTGACTGCCAATTCGATGAGGAGCCATCGAAGAAGACCACCCTCTGTTGCCGACTTGCTAGGTACGATTCAAACCAGGACAATGCATGCCGCGATAAACCAATAGAGTGCAGCTTCGCAAGGAGCAACTCATGGCTTACGCAATCGAAGGCCTTACTGAGATCAAAGAGGCATAGGATTGTAAGCTGTCGTTGGTCAATTGCTGAGCGTATGTCGTCGGTTATTTTTAAGAGCGTGGTAGTTGTGCTATGACCTTTCTTAAATCCAGATTGATGAGGATTTAGGATGTGGAACTCGGTCAAATATTCACACATTTGTTCATGCACTATTCTTTCTAGAACTTTGCTTAGAGCACAAAGTATGCTGATGGGCCTGAAATCACTGCAAGAAGCAGGTATTCTCTTCTTAGGCACTGGGCGGATATTCGCACACTTCCAGAGCGTCGGGTATACTCCGTTTTGTAAACAGAAGTTGAACAAGTGTAAAATGGCAGGCAGGAATATATCGAGACAATTTGAAAGAAGGGAGATTGGAATGTTGTCCGGACCTTTGGCTTTAGTACGAATAGACCTGATCGCTTTCACTACTTGTTCTGGGTATATGTACTTGAAGTAGAATTTTTCATAGTTTGGCGGCGGAAGAAGTCTATAATGCTCTACGGTCTGGGATATTCTTGTTGTGTTACTGTTGGGAACTACGTGTAAGTAATGATCGCTCAGCTCGGAGGGGGAAACTGGCATTTGGATATCGGCTGGGGGGCTGGCACCTATTCCAAGGGATTTTGCAGCTCTCCAGGATGCTGCAACATTCTCACAGTGTCTGAAGAGGTTATATGTGCACTTTACTTTAGCATTTCTTATCGCTTGTTTTGTGTTATTCCGTAGAATTCTGAATTTTTCATAGTCGTCTGGAAGTTTTGTCTTTAAAAATTCCTTGCGGGCTCTGTCGCGAATCTTTATCAAGTCTTTGATTGTTCTGTTAAACCATGGAGTTGAATGGTGTTTAACGTTTACTATCTTCTGAGGGGCATGTTTGTCATACAGAAAGTGGATGTTTTGGTTAAAGAGACTGACCTTTTCGTCTACATTGTTTGTTTTATAAAACTGCTCCCAAGGGAGTAATTCTGCATCCGCACTAAAATCACTTGAACTAAATTTACTGAAATCACGCACCAGGTATGTCTTGGGTTTTGATTTTGGAGCAGATAAGGAAAATACAGCGTACAAGAGGTCATGCGCTGAGAATCCAGGAGCAGGCTCCTGGCCATATTCTATAACAAGATCATTGCAGTTGGAAGATATTATATCAAGAATGCTATCGCAGGTAGCGGTGTGGAAGGTTTCAGTGAATGGCAAACATTCAAGGTTGCAGGCATTCAACATTTCACGAATACTTTCCGTTTCAAACGTACCACTGCCAAATCTAGCATTTATGTCTCCAACAACGAAAATATATTTGTAATTCAGTAAATGTGTGTACATATCGTTCACGAATGAGTCTAAATAGCCAGCTTTTGGTGGACGGTATACACAAGAAAAGAGTATCTTTAAGTCTGGCAGGGTCATTTCAAGTATTAAATATTCCGGTTTCTTACTGTATTCACCCGGAGATTTGCTGACGATGTTGCATTTTATAGTGTCCTTAACATAAACGGCAACGCCACCTGAACCTTTGAGAAGTCTATCATTACGAAAGACGTTGTATCCACTGAGATAAATTGCAGCATCCCCTATTGAGGGCTTAAGAAATGTTTCACTGACTGCTATTATGTCGAAAGAACTGTTACCAAAAGTATGACGGAATTCAGAAATGTGGGAGGAGTCAACTAGAGATTGTGCGTTGATGTGTGCCACTTTAAGCGTGTTTGCGTTTCTCAAGCTAATGTTTGATAGTAGTTCAGCCAATACATGTTCATGAGACATAAAAACGAATACCCTGTTAATTACAGAATTAAGAACATACAGAAACAATATATACTATAAACTATTTTGCAGACTTGAGATCACTATGGTAATAAAAATAATAAAACAAACGATAAAGTGACCAATAAAAACAATGAATAGCCTAATTTACGCTAAAAACAAAAGAAAGTCTAGGGCGATATCGAGTATACAGTACTAGAGTAATTTTGAAGTTGATATTAATACCTACAATGCTAGACACAGAGAGAAGAGAAAGGAAATAATTACTTATATACTAGAGCAATGAATCTAATTCTAATTAACTAATAACGAAAATTTGAGTAAGGAAGAAAGAAAACTATTTTAATCTTCCTTGTTTCCAAGTAGCCTCTCCAGGTTCCATATTTATGTTGAAGAGTTGAAATGTTGAATCATCATCTGCTGCGCGATTCTCCAAGGGGTCCTTACTTCAAGGGTGTTGGGTACCGCTTCTTCAACGCCTCGAGGTCTCGATTTGTTGTCAGTCTTGTTTTTGTATCGCCCACACATACCATGATAACACCGTCAATGCTCCACGTGTAATTAAGGCCAAAATGGTCGATAGTCTGTTTCAGTAGGTCAGTGCGGGCCTTCGTTAAATCTTCCCGTACCGTTATGCCGGTGTTCTTTAGAAACTTCTTCGATTTGAAGAAAGCATTCCGATCAGCGTAGGACACGAATTTTACAATAATAGGTCTCCTTTTATTACTGCCTCGGAAGCCTACACGATGGGACCTATCAATCTTGGATAGCTCGAGTGGGACGTTAATTTTCCTGGCGACATCTAGAACACATCGATCTGTATCCTCGCCGGGAATTTCTGGTACCCCGAAAATCCTCAAGCTGTTCCGCCTCTGGTACATTTCGATACTATCCGTTTTTTCGTGTAATTGCTGCTCGAGGTCAGCTATTGCCTCATCCCGTTGTGCGAGTTCAGTTTTCAGTTCCCTTATGATGTCCGTATTAAAGTCAATGCTCTCCTTCAGTTTTTCAATGACCTTGTTTGCTACACGTTCTACCAGGTCGTCTAGGAGATCGTTGTTACTTAGCATATTGGCTAGAGATCGCGACACTGTGGAGTCCAAATTGTATGCACCAAGTTGGGTGCTCAGGGTAGTTGTCGTACACTCTAATAGAGCACGTTGCGGGTCAGTCTGTCCTTCAACAGTAGCGCTTGCTGATTGTGAGCTTTCACTGGCGTCAACGTCTGTAGTGTGAGTTGCCTGAATTGGTTGGGCAATGTCCATTCTTAAGGGTGCAGTGGGGCTATCTACCGGGGAGCATTGCATTTCACCACACTCGGGTCTTGAGCTCTTTGCGACGGCAGACCTTGTACTACGAGTAGTTGGGATAGTTCCTGATTTACCGCCAGGGCTGCGCTGCTGTTCACCATCTGAACAATTGCCTTTGTTGGCAGGACTGCGCACATATTCTGCATTGCGCTTGGCAGCCTTCATTTTTTTCTGTTTCCTACCCATGTTCTTTTAGAATGCTTTGTATTTTATGAGCTAAAACTTAGAGGCGCACAAACTATCTACGTATTTCGAGGGTAACTCACGTAAACTGTTGTTGTACAAGATGGATCAGCACAAATTCTTCACTCTTCACCTTCTTTGAACACCTACACAGTCAAGATAACACTGGAGCGGCTAACTTGCGTTGCAACTATTCCGCCATGACAGGCTGTGAGGGGAGTAAGAAGAAGAAGGAGCTACCCTTGACTCTCAGTCCAGCTAGCGAGGACTCGAGCTAAAATAGGGCAACCTGTTGTTCAGGCCCCAGGATCCATAGGACTCTTGGGACCTAAGAACCATATACCTAAAGGGAGAGACATAGCCATATACCCCTGGACCTACAGGCGGCTACACGTATCTGGACATCATCTATCAACATAACCCCAAACTAATACATCTACGATCTATCCCACATCATACACGTTTTTCACCCCATGAAACATCCCTTAGGCTAAAGTAGAAGCCTCAACATACAATTCAATAAACACTAAGCGGGCACAGCAAGTACAGCTGTTAGCCAATGCTGACGACAAATCCATAACAATTACACCAGGAACTGGCTGCAAAGCAACAACATTGGGCAACGCACAGTCAGCACTCCGAAAAGCTACATAAAGGATAGCACCTGAGGAGCGACCCCCATTCTCGACGAACTCGTTCTTGACGACCAATTGTGCGACCAGGCTCCGTCCAGACGCATCGCATCTCCGGCAAGTGGCTCTCAGAAATCATACACACAGTGTATTCCTACTTCTCACCACACCTCAATTATTTGTAACAGCTGTACACCTACATTTTACATCAAGCCCTAAAATAAGGGACTTATATTATCCATTTGGGGAACACCAGTAAACAATTAACACCACTTTGATTCTAGTGTTATCCTTTGTTTACCCTCACCTGTTTTATCGCCAACTTCCCCGTTCCTCAATTGTACTTGACCCGATATTACATTATTTCACATATTGCTGTGTAAGCTAGTAGCTCCTTGTCAGGCACTACAACCATCTCTTTCATTCTCACCTCAGCTATTTCGCTGCACCAGCAGTAAGTAGACAGCGTGTGCCTCGCGGAGTCAGCCCGCGGACAGTACTTCATTTACAAAGTGCATTCGCTCCATTACACTCCCGCTACGTTTTAATCCCTAGTTGCTCTACTACGTCACCCCCGACGTCATTTCCTTCTTAAAATCACAGTCTCAACATCACCTCACAATGCCCCTAAATTAGAGGCAACTCTCCAGACATCTACACTTCCCGTTCTCACCCCTACAGCAAGGGTGCAGAACAATATACATATGTACGTTTAGAATTGTCACTAAACGGAAATCCTCTGGATCGGATTGAAGAAGAGATTGCCAAAAGACGCTAATTTATAATATTATATTGTATGTGATATTGCAGTAAGTATGTACGTGGTATTTTTGCCATTGTGTACCTTATACAATGAGGGGAAAACACCAGAATGGCACCTACAGACAGCAGCACTAATTAACAAGTGACACCAAAGTTCACGGAGACACATTCACAAACATAATAAAACACATTCAAAATATTAGATACATGGGACACGATTCCGAGATAATATACAGATACAAAATAGCAGATTGGTAGACAGAGGCACATTCATAATAAAGCGCAAATAGTTTAGCCACGGCTAAATGCAAACAGGTTGCACAAACGGATTTCAACACCTACATAATGCAATGAATGACCTACGTGCACTGTACACTGAGACATACGCAGGTGAAACGCGATACGGCGAGGCGAGTCAGCACTATGCGAACTGCCTGCACAAGACTCGCACCTTCATTTAGCTTACGGCGCAGGACGTACCGTTATCATACGGTAAAACCTGCAGTTAGGAATCATCTTCATCATTAGCCTCCGAGTAGGAGATGTCGCTTATAGCAACATTGCAGCGTCATTGCGCTTTATCTACGCTCATGGCCCGTTATATCATCAAATGCTAAGTGGGTTGCTCAGTTTAATAAACTGTAATACCAAGCACATGTCAGACAATTTTTATTACATTTAGTAATATTAAGTGTCTACGGAGTCACATATTTTGATTCCACGCCAGATCCAGTAATTTTCACACCAGAGTCCATTTTTCAGGTACAGTAATATATAAATTTTAATTAATTACATTAAGACATGACCGACCATGTTTTAGATCAACTAGTACTCACAGTAGACAAGTTATAAAGCGGATATAATAATAATAATAATAATAATAATAATAATAATAATAATAATAATAGGCCAATACATAATTTCATACAGTACAGAGTGCAGGGAATAGCGTAAAGGAAGCCTCGCGACTACCCTTGCATTATAAAAACACGTAATAACGAAAGCAACAATGAAAAACAGGATACACCCAACTATACGGAGAACACACAGTTAAGATAAGAGATACAGCACAAGGGAGTGACACTTATAATAGACCTCAATAATAACATAGGGAGAGCACCTGATTTGAACAACACAGAACAGTAGTATATCTATTTTAACTCATTAACATAAAACATCAGGAAGGACCTTTGGGAATAAGTAATTTTACATTAGACATGTCCCAAAAACAGATTTAAACATTACACACTCAGGAGCATAATTTTACACATCACAAGGACAGGGATAGCGTAAGGGAAGCCTCGCGACTACCCTTGCACTATAAAAACACGTAATGACAAAAGCAACAATGAGAAACAAGTCACACCCAAGTACACGAGGAACACACAGTTAAGATAAGACTTAAAAACCGCTAAGAAAACTAGCGGGAAACACGACAATTCCAATACTTACAATGTTACGAGCCGTCAGGCAAATACAATGACAATGCAATGGATACGGAACAGAATAGAGAAAACGATACGGAGAACACTCAGCCATTATAAGGGAGCAACACGTAGAAAGCCACCCCAATTAAATTAGTAAAGGAGGAAAGCGAACGAATATATTTTACAGCTGCATCGCAGTAGGCAGTTAATATTTAAAATATGGTAGCAAATTTACAAGTACAACTAATCGATAAATCCCAGAATAAGAACACAGATACTTTAAATTTCACTTCCAAAGAGCGACCAAGAAGGAAAAATTCTTAATTTCTGTTCAACACTAACGTCCACAACAAACACTATCATTGTCAAGGGTAGATTAGGACACATTCCCCACATAAAAGGCAAGCGTACAATGTAAACACTATATTTTAACCCATTACAAGCTTTAATCCTGACACAATTATTGTTAACAATGCGGAAGAACTATTTTCATCAAATTCTAGGAAAACTACACCTTGCATAATAATTTTATCGTTAATTCGTCCCCATTTCCTACTATTATTTACTGTATTACTGTATTATTATTATTATTAGACGAAGTACCATTGGTTGGATCAAGGCTATCATTTCAAAATAATGAATAGCAACTATTTATATCTACATAATAATTAAACTTTAAGAAGAAAAAACAGGTATTAGTAAATAAGCAGCATTATTTTAACGAGAGATAGGTATCCGTCATGTAGGCGCATAGACATAGATAGTAATTGCCACAAGGGATTAGATTATAGGATAACTATTAGTGTTTAAATGATAGAGCAGAGTCAACAAGCATTATTGTTACCAGTTACCACACAACAGAACTTACACTACGAGATTAAAAGAAACGGAAGTCAGACACAGACACGTAGTAAGAAAGCTTGATCCAACTATGGAGAGAACAGCAGTATCACTATTATTATTATTATTATTATTATTATTATTATTATTATTATTGGGAAGCCTCCGTGGCTTAGGCGGCAGCACGCCGGCCTCTCACCACTGGGTCCGTGGTTCAAATCCCGGTCACTCCATGTGAGATCTGTGCTGGACAAAACGGAGGCAGACAGGTTTTTCTCCGGGTACTCCGGTTTTCCCTGTCAAAATTTCATTCCAGCAACACTCTCCACTATCATTTCATTTCATCTGTCATTCATTTAATCATTGCCCCAGAGGAGTGCGTCAGGCCTCGGCAGCCGGCACAGTTCATATCCTCGCCGCTAGATGGGGGCTTCATTCATTCCATTCCTGACCCGGTCGGAGACTGGAAGCAGGCTGTGGATTTTCATTTTCATTGTTATTATTGTTATTTGCCATTCCCTAAGATTATTTAGACCACCAATAAAGATTACCATTTAATTTAATATCAACACTTCATTTAACAGAAAGCAATGAGCGAATAACAGACAAGCATCAAAACACATGGCGCGCGCACCCAATGGAGAGGCCTCGCAGCCAGGCAGACCGGAGCGAAGATAGGCACTCCGATACACATCCGGCGCCATGTTGAATTTGTACAGATACACTGTGACGTAACAGACAGTACGTCACGCACCTCCCTACACAATCTTCATAACAACCACATCTATAAGTGACGTCACCTCAGCCATAAATAAGAGGGACAGCATGCGTATTAGCTCAAACACATAGACTCGTGTTAAGTAAAAACACGGCGAAAAAATAAGAATTAACCGCAAGCATGATCAATTACCCTACTAACAAAAATGATCCTACCTTAATTAACATATTAACATACCAAGAAAAAACCAATTAACACAACCTGCATGCAAATCTCACTAACAAAGCCTCAATCCTTAAACGAGCTAATAACAGAAGCTCAATGACTAAATACTAATATAACCTCATTTCTTAACCTAACTAAATAGTAATAAAACCTCATCTCCTAGCCTAAAATATAAACGAGCCAATAACACAAAGCTCAGTAACAAATATCAAGCCATCCTGAACCATTCCTACCAATTTACACAACTAACAAAACTAACATAAACAAATACCAACTAACGAAGCCTAATCATCCATCCACCTGGCCAACTAACAGTCACATTGGCATGCAAAGGTAATAATGCAGCATCCGCTAAGTCAAGCGTAAAGGAGCACATGCGATTTTATTTCATACCGCCCCACACTACTCCTATCCTTATACCCTGGTAAGTACACTATACCTAGGTTTCAAGGTCAAAGGGCAAGACATTAAAGATAGCGCCAGCCAGGCTCGCGGAATTAGCTAGCCAGCGGGCACGGCTCCGTTCACTTATGATTTCACAGACAGACCGCGGGCAACGGATACGAAGCCACGGAATTAGCCAGCCGATGGACTCGGAAATACCATACCAAAACACACTAGAGTCAAACTAACCACGTGCAGGGCCTTAACATAGCCAGTGCACGTGGGGACGTTAACTCTAACACATTCGGACATTATCTGAGATGAGTTACGACGGCACTCACTCGACCATACAGCACACGACATATCATTTCATTTAGTAAGTAAGGAAGGAAGCTTTTAGTTTTACGTGGCCGTTAATCATGCGATCATGAGCCACGGGACCATTTAGTAAGTAAGTTAGTTAGCAAATAAGTAAGTAAATGTCACCGAATGCGTGGTGTAGCTAATTCCGCCAAATAGCGATGCCGCCACAGAGCGATGATATAGTAGGTAAGTGTATTCCGCCAAAGAGCGATGATATAGTAAGTAAGCGAATTCTGCCAAAGAGCGATGATGTAGTAAGTAAGTGAATTCCGCCAAAGAGCGATGATATAGTAAGTAAGTGAATTCCGCCAAAGGGCGATGATATAGTAAATAAATTAATTCCGCCAAAGAGCTATGATATAGTAAATAAATAAATACCACCGAAGTGTGAAGATGATATAGTAAGTGAGAAAGTAACGAAGTGAATAGACAAGAAAGCATAGGAGTAAGTAAGGAATTAAGTAAGTCAGAAAGTAAAGAAGTAAATAAATATGAAAGCAAAAGAGTAGATAATAAATTAATAAGTTAGAAAGTGGTGAAGTGGATAAATGAGAGAGCATGAGAGCAAATCAGAAATTAAGTAAGTCAGAAAGTAGCGAAGTAAGTAAATGAGATAGCATGAGAGTAAATCAGAAATTGAGTGAGTCAAAAAGTAACGAAGGGAAAGAATTAGAAAGCAAGAAAGTAGGTAAATTGGAAGGTACGTACCCAAGGTTAACCTACCCCAAACCGTACAGACAGACTGATACGACCAGCCGCAAACTGACGGACAGACAGCAGCTGAACGATTGACGAAACACATACCAGCAGATGCATGACTAACAAAAATGTACTTACACAAAATTTTTACTTCCATACAGCACCAGGTTTTTCCCTTCACAGCAGCACGTATCAGACAGGAGATTTTTTTAGCGTATGGCTTTTAGTGCCGGGAGTGTCCGAAGACATGTTCGGCTCGCCAGTTTTGTAGCTGCTTCGAGACGGACACCCAATGGGGGAGCTACAAATACCGTTGGGGAGGAAAGTTGGAAGGGAATGGCGAGGAGTTGGAAGGTAGCGGCTGTGGCCTAGTTAGGGACCAACCCCGGCATTTGCCTGGAAGAAAGATGGGAAACCACAGAAGACCATCTTCAAGATTGCCGGCGGGGGGATTCGAACCTCCTCGCCTCCCGGATGTGAGCGACTGCCATTAGTCATGCCGTAACGACCACGGCTAGCTCACCCGGTAGACTGGAGATAATAATCTTTTATATTTCAGATCACATCAAGAGGCCAAGGGTTTAACACAACATTTGTTTCTCTTTTATTTTTCATGTTGGTTTGTTGGGCACAGCCACACCAAGTGTAATAGAACTCTCCTTACTACCCTACTGTTATTTCTTATCCTAGAGACCTGAAACTCATTTTGGGGGTAGAGGGGGTAAGGACCATCAATTTACGTTAAATAAACATTATGTACAATACTTAGTTTCCAAAATATAGCCAATTTTAGAATTGGACTTTTTTGGAAAAAATGAAAAAAAAAAACATCTAACCAGACGCAGTATGCGGGGTATTTTACCACGCAGTTAGCCAGGTTACAATATTTAGAACCTCCATTACCCGAAGAGGAGATGATTCAAGCAATAAGGAGGCAATTTCCGGTAGAAGTTCAGAGAACACTCATAGTATCAGGGGCGAACAGTTTGAAGATATGTGACGAAATTCTGAGGAAATTAGATCACACGAGTTCTTTAATGCCCGCGAGAAACACTAGATCAGAGCACCAGGAGGTGAATCTAGTCGTGACAGACCGGAAAATACAAACATTACCACCACCAAGAAGAATATTCCAGGATACAGGAGATTGGAGAGGTCGATATGAGAATCGTGGATATAATCAACGAGATAGGAGATGGAACCAAGGTGGAAGGCCATACTATGCAAACCAACAGCAGCAACTCAATTCACAAACGTACAGACCCAGGGATATAAAGGGAAGAAACTCTTGGCAGCAAGCAAGAGGTAGATTTAGAACCTATAATAGGCAGTGGAACAGAGTTGAACCTCGGGACAATCGCGTGAATTTGGAAGAGAGACATGCCGGAAGTCATGCATACTTGCATCAGATGACAGAAGCAATTCAGCAGCAGCAAGGGCAAGAGAACCTAGACCCAGGGCCTAGTACAAGTGGCTCAAAATAAAAATAAAAACGTCGAATACAAATCACCAGACACAGTAGGTTTCAGTAATTCCAAACCTATCATCGAGATCACGCGGTACATAGAATTGTAGATGAAGACCTCATTTACGACGAGTAGAATCCCGTTAGGAGAGAGAGAACTAAACTACCAATGATTGATGTACATGTTGGAGGACGGAAATTTAAGACATTGCTGGATACAGGAACCATGGCTAGTATCATATCTGAGGCATGTTTTGAGAATATCAGGTTGACAGAAGATATTACTATATTACCTGCATCCGGGATGAAGGTTAGAGGAGTGATTCCTAACCGATCTATTAACTGAAAATTACAAGCATTTATTAACCTCACTATAGCCATCAGAAATTTTGAACACATCTTCATAGTGCTAAAAGATATTAATTTCGACATGATTCTAAAAGATATTAATTTCGACATGATTCTAGGTGCGGAGTTTTTGACAGAGCATGGAATAGTAATTGATTTACAAGCAGGGATAGCAACTTTCCGAGGAAACGAAGGGAAATGGAATGAGGAGATTGGTATATCACATAGCCAAGAATTACCTGTATGGAACACCTTAGATAACATGGTAAATGAAACGGAGGTAGAAGCAGAGAGGATACTTTATGTCAAGAATGTATAATGCTGCCAGCCTTAAGAGGTACTACTGTTGAAGAACGAGCAGGATATGTTTGGCACATGATTGAAGACATAATGAAGAGAATACTAAATAAGCTTATGTATTTCACTCGCTTATTTTCCGGGGAGAAGGGAGTATGTGCCCAACATATTACCCCAGTATTAGCACGGGCTGGCAACCCCGCGAGAGTCCTAGCGCAAGGCACCGCATGTTGACGCTGTGTGCGGGACGGCAAGATTAAGTGACGTCACGCGTACCTGAATATTGAAATCCTCGTACGTATTTCTCTGTTATTACAGATCTTTTGACGTGATTGGAAAGGCAGGAGGAGTATTATAAGGTGAACTGTAACCACATTTATATGTGAGTTGAATTTTGAAATGTGTAACTCTTTGTTTTCGCCGCAAGAGCGAGCTGCCGACGACCACGTGTTCAGTCTTTGTATTCGGCAACCTGCCACATCGAGGAGACACACACTTGCTTTTGAGTGCGCGCATGTGAAAGTATTCCGTCGTGATGAAAATGAGTGGCTTTACATCCGGTCGTGATTGCTAAGGACCGTGAATGTCCAAATATCTCCGTGTAACGGGAGTGAGTTGTGTTGAGTCTATGAAAGAACCTATGATTTCGTATCGCCGAAGTTACCGTGCTTGATTGAAACATTAGACGGCCGAGTTTGTGTGCATAATTGTGAAAATGCTTTTGGGCTTGAAAACGAAAGAACTAACTTTACATGCGGGCTACATTACGACATCTTGTATGAACGGAACGTTGGAGAACAATCGAGCACTTGCCATCGTAGGAGGACTCACCAATGCAACTTGTGATTTGAGGATGCAAATGAACTTTAGGAAGAGCTGTGGATGCTTTTAACTTACGGCCAATATAAAGCTTGTGAAGATTAGTTGATAGAAAGAGTCGTGTTACAATATGAACTGTTCGTGGTGCAGAGACTTGTAATTTCCAGAATGGAATTAGGGCATTTTCCAACTTGTGCTCTTGGAGTGTCCGTGAAAAAATTGGAGATGGAAATATTTATTGAAAATATGAAGCACTAAGCCGATGCATAGGGGAACGAGATGGAGTGATTTCCACGCCTGGATTAAGCCATGAGACCACCATAATGACCACGTCGAGGGAGTTGAAGAACACAGCACCATGGGTCGGGAAGATCCCAGGTTCGGTTCCTGTAAGAAATTTGGAAGAAGACTGAAGAAGATGGATCCCTGCAGCTTTGGATTTGGGAGCAGAAGGTACTGGATGAAGATGGGGATTTCTTCATTGGATCTGGAGATTCGTCACACCAGGAACATAGGCATACTAAGGTTGTACCATTCTTTCCTATTTCTTCGAGTTGGTGGGCCAGAATATTTCTTCATTTTGTAGTTGAGTGGTCGGACTACTCATCATTACTTTATATCATGGAATTGAGCTAATATCGAACTAATATTGAACTAAAGTTGAATTAGAAGTAGAATTGAATTTAGATATGATGGTGAAGGAATTGGATTAACTAAATTACTGGTGAATTAATTGATTGATGATGATTATTATTATTAACAGCCAGATTTATTCTACGTCTACGACGGAAATATGTGCTGTAATATTTCCCATTGAAGGGCTATAGAATGTGAAAATAGTATTAACTGGATCGTAGAATAAGGCAATGTGGGTTGTCTACATTATACCATAATTTATACATGCCAATTATGTGATTGAAGGGAAGCCATAATGAATATAGGGTAGTAATTGTATAATTGTACATTTTTCTGCACTAAAACGGAGAAGTTGGTGTAGTCGTTTAAAATATATATAAAAGAGAATAATTTAAGGTGATACTTCACATATGCTGTGAACAATTCAAGGAAATGATTTGAGGATTAATCATAGTGTTTAATAAAAAAGAGTAAAATAATAAAACAGTTGGTGAATATAAATATACAATGTGGTCCACCCGCCCCTTATTATTTAGTTTTATGAAACCCAACTAACATCGCATTTCTCCCGATGGTCGATATTGCTCTGCGCTCTGACAGTGTGACAGCAATGTAATTGGGTCATGGGTCTAGCAAAGAAAAACCGACCTTAAACTTTTCCCCGCCAAATACTATGGCCCATTCTACTAACATATGACTTACTGCTCCTTGAAATAACACACATACACGTAATACGATCGAACTAATAGCTTACGCCACGTGATCTGTAATAGTAAAATGTTAAATCAACACCATAAACCGTGATTTAAGACTTTGAGATGGACTTAATCGTTCGAGGTGGGACGGCTACAGTAAATAATGCACTTGCAGCGCGTAGTATATAGCATGTGTTGGTGGCTGAGAGGTTTAAAGCCCGACCGTACGTGGTGGGAGCAAGCGGGTAGAATGGCACTTCGAATCCAGTAGTAGGCATACTTTTTTGAACGAAAGCCCACATTCCATTTTAGTGGGGATGTAACTACATTGCCACATTTATTGCCTTACGACGTATTTTTGTGAAAAGTACGTTGAATTTTTGATGATTTATAAAGAGAATACGATCGAAGTGGTACGTTATGCCACGTGACCTGTAATGGTAGAAAATTTAAAATCTGGCATGAATATTAACATAACATATCGAAATGTTGCTCCGGAGGTCCGGGTTCGATTCCCAGCTCTGCCAAGAAATGTAATACGTGTCCGAGGGCTGAAATTGGGTACACGTAGCTTCGTGAAGCAAATATGAGAAGAAGTGGGTTCCAACATCCGCCACCCTGGAAATGGTTTTCCGTGGCTTCCCACTTCTACTCCGGCCAAATTCCGGGACGGATTCTATCTTAAGGCCACGGCCGCCTCCTTCCCAATCCTTAATTGCAAATACACAGATCATTACAAAGTCGCAATAACTCAGGTTATCAGACAAATTCTACACACACACCCAAGTAAACGGGGCTAAATGACCGCGATGTTCTAACCCCTCAAATGAAACAAAACATCATATCTAAGGATATTCTGATCGCCAGTGCTTGCATCGAAGTATACGTATTCCTTAGAAATTGCCATAGTATTATTAGCATACTTTCGATTTTTGCAAAAAATGAAAGTAGACTTATGAGATCTACACAGGGCCAAAATGTGTGTATGTGTGTGAGTGTGTGTACTCTGAATGTCTGCACGGGGGGGGGGGGGGGGTGCAGCTCTCCCCCTCCCCCCCATCAATTCGAACACGGTGAAACCGAATTGAACGAAATTTGGTACAGAGGTAGAACTAGCAAAGGGCACCTCAGTGTCATGTTTTATATCGCCGCCATCTTGACGGAAACGTAATGGCGGCCACCCAGATGTTCAAATTTTTAATCAAATTACGAACAACCTAATCATCCGATCTCTACCAAATTTTGCAACAACATATATGTATATGGCGAGCGTCTTTTAACTAAACTACAAGGTAATCAGCCCAATAGTTTGCAGATGGCGGCCATGTATGTGTGCAAATCGATTCCCCCTGTCAATTCAAACACGGTGAATCCGAATTGAACGATATTTGGCACAGAGGTAGCACTAGCAAAGGACACCTCAGTGTCATGTTTTATATCGCCGCCATCTTGACGAAAACGTAATGGCGGCCTCCCAAATGTTAAAAGTTTAAATAAATTACGACCAACCTAATAATCTGATCTCTACCAAATTTTGCAACAACATACCTTTATGTGGGAAGCATATTTTGACCAAACTACAAGATCATCAGCCCAACAGTTTGCATATGGCGGCCATGTTTGTGTGTAAATCGATTCCCCTATCAATTCAAACACGGTGAAACTGAATTGAACGAAATTTGGTACAGAGGTAGCTCTAGCGTAGAACACTTCAGTGTCATGTTTTATATCGCCTCCATCTTGACGGAAATTTAATGGTGGCCACCCAAATGTTCAAAGCTTAAATCAAATACGACTAACTTTATCATCCGATCTCTACCAAATTTTGCAACAACATATACTGTATGATGAGCGTCGTTTGACTGAACTACTAGGTCATCAGCCCATTAGTTTGCAGATGGCGGCCATGTATGTGTGCAAATCGATTCCCCCTATCAATTCAAACAGGCTGAAACCGAATTGAACGAAATTTGGTACAGAGGTAGCAATAGCAAAGGGCACTCCAGTGTCATGTTTTATATCGCCGCCATCTTGACGAAAAAGTAATGGCGGCCATCCTATTGTGAAAAGCTTGAATCAAATTACGACCAACCTAATAATCTGATCTCTACCAAATTTTGCAACAACATACCTTTATGTATAGAGAATCATTCGACCACACTACATGGTCATCAGGCCAATAATGTGCGGATAGCGGCCATGTATGTGTGCAAATCAATTCCCCCTATCTTTTCAAACACGGTGAAACCGAATGGAACGAAGTTTGGTACAGAGGTAGCACTAACAAAGGCCACCTCAGTGTCATGTTTTATATCGCCGCCATCTTGACGGAAACGGAATGGCGGCCACCCAAATGTTAAAAGCTTAAATAAATTACGAACAACCTAATCATTTGATCTCTACCAAATTTTTCAACAACATATCCTTTTGTGGGAAGCATCTTTTGACTGAACTACAAGGTCATCAGCCCAAAAGTTTGCAGATAGCGGCCATGTATGTGTGCAAATCGATTCCCCATGCCAATTCAAACACGGTGAAACCAAATTGAATGAAATTTTTTACAGAGGTAGCACTAGCAAAGGGCACATCATATTCATGTATAATATCCGTATAGCACGTTGTATTTCAAGAAGGTACTACAACCAACATTCAATTATACTCCTCGAAAAGGACAAGAAGTTATAACAATACCCATGCATTTAGGAGAAAGTAGGCTATACGTTCTTTACCGAACATCTTGTTTTGTTATAAATTTTTAACAAAAATTCTTAGCATATCTTTAGGCCCGTATCACACGACACTCGCTGGCAAGGAAGATGCTGTGATCGCTGGTACACAATCCTGTATGATTCTGTTCTCTTCGTCAGTACACCTGCTCGTATGACCAAAGTGTATCACACGCTAGCATTTTGTACGCTAAGTTGTATGAAATAAAACCGAAGGGCTGTCGTTTGAGGGCATTATTTGCTGTTCTTTCGCCTTATTAACGCAAAGCGGTCGCGAAACTTGCTTTAAGTAAATTAGAAAACATGCCAGGTACTGAATGAATTCATTCCAATCAATATTTAAGATCTAACTGTAATAATTGAATATTTGACCATACGCGTTAATAAGAAGAGCAACAAAACCTCCAGAGTGTGTTGGAAATGTGTGCAACGGCAGATTTTTAAAATTCTTTTAAACTATTTTATTTTGCCCTACCTATCTCGTACAGCAAGATTTCAACTTGGTTTTGTTCACATTATCTACGAAGACGATAGGGAAAGTTATTTTCTTGTCTCATTTAAATGGTTATTTTCCCTAAATACCGTTCAAAAGCATGGATGGATACTATTCGTCATAATTATTATTTTTTGGTCGATTTTACCCTTCAGGTTAGGTTTTCCCACGGACTCAGCGAGGGATCCCATCATTACCGCCTCTACGGGCAGTGTCCTGGAGCTTGAAACATCTCGTCTGGGTGATACACCTGGAGAGGTGGGATCAGCACCTCACACAGGCGGCCTCAACTGCAATGCGAACGGGGTCCTCTTGAGGGATGGGAAGGGAGGGGAAGATCGGGAGGGATAGGCAGGGAAGAGGGAAGGAGGCGGCCGTGGCCGTACGGTAGGTAACATCGCGGCATTTGCCCGAAGGCGAAGTGGGAAACTACGGAAAACCTCTTTGAGGATGGATGAGGTGAGAATCGAACCCCCTCATTTGGACCACCCGAGGCTGAGTAGACCCCGTCCCAGTCCTCATACCACTTTTCAAATTTCGTGGCAGAGCCGGGAATCGAACCCAGGACGTCCGGGGTGGCAGCTAATCACGTTGACTACTACGCAACGGAGGCGACTCTATTCGTGATAATTAGAATTTTAATAGTTCAATATTTATAATAATATGTCTCGTTGTGTGAATACTGCCTTGCTGCGAGGCTCAGCTGTAACGTTGGTTGGTTGGTTCTTAAGTTTAGGGGCTGCGACAACACGGTCATGTAGCCCCGTGTACTTTGGGTGTGTGTAGAATCTGTCTGATAACCGGTGTTAATTGTGATGACTGTATTAGTGTGTGTTAAGCGGTAACGTTCTCGCTTGCTGTGCCCAAGGTTGCAGGTTCGTATCCTGGCGCAGTCACCTGGCATTTGAGGGTGCGCAAATGCGAGGGAGCCGCGTCAGTATATTTACTGGCACGTTGAAGATCCCCTTCGGAGTAAAATTCCGGCACCCCGGCGTATCTAAAAGCCAGAACAGTTTAAAGGGACGTAATACCAATAACGTTATAATTATCTGTATTTACTGTATGTTTGGGGCAGATGACCTCGTAGTTCCGCCTCTTAAAACCTCACTAACTAACTATTACTGTAAATGTATGGCAAGTGCTTTTCGCACAGACGCCGTTGAAAGAAATTGTAGTTTCGGTCTGATGTATTGATTCGTGAGCCTACCCACATAACAAATCTATTTGTTATGTGGGTTGTTTGAGTGAGTCGGAGTTTTCCTTTAAACAAAGGTGGTCAAAATTTCGAACACTTGCTACCTTGAATATACAGGATACCTTGCTTTCGTTCTACAGATCATTATGTCGTCGTCCAATCTGGCTGCGTACCATTGGATAAGTACGGTCCATTTGAGGACCAAATAAAAAATCACTCGTTGGAACAGATAGATATGCGTCCATAATACATCCACAATAAACGACATTAAGCAAAAAAAAAGTACTAGTTCAAGGTTCGAACCCACTACAATGCTACTCTAGCAATTCTTGATTTAGCCACCATAGCTACCGAGAACCATGGTGTGTTCCTGGCACGTATTGAATCTATTCGTAGACACTTCCTGCCCAAACGTAAGAAGGTGTTATTCGGAGCTCTGATCGTTACAATCATACGTTATATTTGAGCTCATTGAAAGAACACTGCCACTATTGATTTCTACTATATTCGCGAATATGTGCTCAACGGTAAAGTTGTACAATGGACGTAAAGGAGCAGGTACTAATGTTTTTAGGATGACTGTGATATACGCGTTAGTTGGGTTGCCTTACTCCAAAAAAAAATAAGGGGCTGGTGGACCACACTGTATATATTACTTATAATATTGATTATTGGTGTGAGGTTATTCCTAACGGCATGACTACGTAAAGTACAGGCAAATGATTGTAAATTAAGCATTAATATTAGCAAATAAATGAGAGTCTAATCACTTCGCATTTAGTCAAGTGGACTATATTGCAAACAAACCATCGAATGGAAGAAATAGAATCACTTAGTTGTCATATTATATTGAAACATAAAATTTGAATTTTGTACAAAAAGGTAATGAGGGGTGCTCATTTGTTGCAACATTATGAGTAATAAGAGTAATGAGACTCTGAAATAACTTGTAAAATAATTTGGAAATCATAATATTTGAGACACAGGCCTGAGATGAGTGTCTGATAGATTTGGAAAGCATGGCTATTCTACTAATTAAATTTATTCTTCTATTTGTAGGAATGTAGATAACACTTTGTATAATAATTGTGAATAATGAATTTAATCTTGATTTAGTGGTCAAGCTAGACCAATAATGCTACGGCAATAATTGCTGTTAATAATTGAAGACCTCGTTTCCAAAACTCACTAAGTCAAAAATGATGATTTTTCAGGACAGTCATATTTTGAACCGGAGCCTACTTTGGCAATATTACTTCATTGTGAAGTAAAGAGACGTTTTTCAAATTAATATGAAGAACAATGATAACGAACTAAAACCCTATTTTGAAGTTATTAACGTTAAAATGCCATTTTTTTTTCAAAAGTAAACTAGGTCACTTGACTTAGGTCAATTCTGGAAAAGAACTACAGACTTAGTGAGTTCTGGAATAAAACATCTACTTGCACATGCTAAGTTACACATTTGGTAGATCGGAAACAAGCACGTAAAGCAATGGGATTTTAATGATTTATTCTAGATTGCTCTAACTTCCCTTGAAAATCAATGAGGAACAGAAAAAATTATTAAATTGTCCAATACCTGCCATTAAAAAAATAAAACATTAAAATACAAATATATAGCAAATAAATTCCAAGAACAAACGCACTTGCACAGCCTTAACTTTGTACTACACAAATGGCTCTTCTTCAGCATAGTGTATTTCTGTGTGATCTACCAGATCTGCATCATCACCGATGTTCTTCAGAGCTTTATTGTAGTACAACTGAGCTTGTTCAGAGAGAGAAACAAACTTCAGAAGTGCTGCAACAGCCTTCTTCTTCTCTGAAGATATTTTATTGCATTCCTCTACAACATGGACCAAACTGTATGAGTTCCTCCAAGAATGGACTGATTTCTTCTTTAACACTTCGTATTCATTGAAGTCTCCATTGTAGGTATTCTTGGCAAACACTTCTTTCTTTCCTTTTTTGTACAGAAGAACACGCTGCTCCCTCATCAAGAATGGGAGCTTAGTTTTCATTATATTATTGGCGCTCCTTTTAAAATCAAGTAGTCGCCAATCTCTCTTTAAAAGTTTAACAGCTCCATGTTTTTCCCGAATAGCATGATAATCTTGTGGCTCTAATAGTTTTTCACGAGTTCTGTACACTTTTTTGATTCTTCCAAACACTCGGTCCGGAGGCAAAAAACTGTGTCCTCTGATAGGAAATATGTGTTCCACTTGATTAAAAATGTCACTTTTGTTTACATAATCTAGCAAGAAGCCCATGATGGTCGAGTTCTTGTTTTGACTTACAGCAGAGTCTGAGAACAGTCTCAATGTTTTCTGAGATTTAATGCCTTCTGGTTTTGCTTCTTGACGAACCCTCTCTTCAAGACAGTGTAGGAAGTTATGCAAGGCTGATGCAAGTTCGTTCGATCCTCTTCCAGACTGATCTTCTGTCCAAGAATATATGAATGTGTTTTCCACATTTTGGACGTTTTCATGAATTATAAAAGTTAGGTTGTACAACCAAAGCTGTCGAGCATAAAAAGTCTCGGAAATTCTAATCATGGGAAGGGGCTGGTTCTGTTGCATGTCAAATGCTACTTTCAGAACATTATCTTCCTCTCGCTTCAAAATTTCATAATTTTTTTTGGCTCGTAATTTGTGCAATCTGTAACATCCCTTTCGGCTGGTGATGTAGAATTATTTTGTATATTGATTTGTAATTCTTCACAGCATGAACATGTGTCGGTTTTCGGGTGCCCAAACCCGATATTGAATCGTGTTTGGAAAATTCTCTGAAATTTGCTATAAGATGCGACTGATTTTGAAGCACTTACCCTGGCCTCTCTCCACAATCGCCAAATCTTCTTGACGGAAAGTGTTGGGTCCATGTAAACTCGTACGCTCTTTGCCCTCCCATAATGGCTTTCTCTGCACTTCAATGTCTTAATGAAATTAACAATTGAAACCTCAGTTACCATGTCTTTAGCTTTAATACGACCACCACCCCTGTTCTCTTTACATTGTTCACCTGTAGCATTTAAGTTCTTAGATAAACGATTCAATCTGAATCTACTCATTCCTGTTACCGAACAGAAAGATTGAGCACAAACTCGTATAATCTGGCCGGCTTTCCTCCTTATAAAATATTGTGTTAATAACCTAGCACGGGGATTGCCTACATTTCTTGGTCGATGTGATTTTGGTTCTTTTGTTACAATATATTTTAAAAGGAAGTTATCTTGCTCTACTTTGGATTTGTTGTCATAGAGTTTGTCACGGAAATGAGTGATGTCTTCTTGACTCAACAATCCTACCTTGCATGTATAGTTCGGTCTTCCAGCATGATTACAAGCGATACAAGATGCAGGGTGTGCACTTGAACTGTTTCTTGCATGCTTGCGTTTTGTTTTATCCCATGTGTTTACATCTTTTCTTCTCTTCCTGCTTCGACCGGAATCTTCTAGAGGACTCTTTAATCCTTCTAAATCAAAGTCACTCATCTTGTACACTTTCTTAAAATGTAGAAAATTTGTCTTAAACACAGCTCATTAACATACGACACATGAAACAGCCAAGAGGTTACTGGCGGGAAACAGGCGAGTTAGACTTAGCAGAGTTTGGAAGACATCACGGCCTGGCGGGAAACAGGAGCTTACTCGTACGCATGCGCATTAGACTTAGCAGAGTTTGGAAGGCATCACGGCCAGACTTAGTAAAGTTTTGAAAAAAAATGCAATATCCTACGTTACAATTTACGATGACATAGTGAGTTCTGAAATAAAATATAAGTAACATACATAGGCCTACCTTACGAACACGATCCGACGGATTTCTCAATTTCGTCCAAAACTGAAGGAAGTGAATTGAGAGACGACACTGCAGGTATTTTGCGAGCGACCCGTATACATTCTAAAAACCAAAACAAATACAAATAAAATAAACTTATCATGCGTGTCTGGTTACTCAAAACTGTCAGAATCGGAGCTTGAACTGCCGGATGTTTCTGTCGCGTTGATGATTATCGACTCTATTAAGTCGTCTCTGACAAGTTCCTGACGAAAATCGTCCTCCTGTAATTTGTCTGTGTGATGTACACAGGATTCCCAATCGGCAATTGTGATGCGGTCTATCGTTTCGTGAGTCAACCTTTCAGTATTGGCTATTTTAAATGTGGTGTTCTTTTCTGCCACATAACTTTTCACTTGTGCCCATAGCAACTCCATAGGGTTATACTGACTGTGATAAGGTGGTAATCGTACCACCCTGTGACCTTTCTGCTCAGCTATGGTGTCAAGATCATTTTTTTTTTTTTATTGCCCTTTGCCTTCTTTACGAGCTGCAACTATTCAAGCCTTATTTTTGTTGTGTCATGAAGTATATTGTTATTTCACAGCCACGTAATGATATCTCCCTTCCTTGTGTTTGTTGTAGGAGGCTTGTCCAATACCACTGAGTGATAGCTCGCAATGTCCATTACAATAACAGGTGCAGGCTGCAGAAAACGTGACAGCTGCGTTAAAAAATATTCTCGGAATGTTTCCCCATTCATTTCATTGTGGTAGTCTGATAAAGTTTTCGATTTTGCCCGAAACACTAATTTACTCTTGTACAAATCCAGTCATAGCAGAACCAGCGTGATTAATAAGGCGGCTACATTTACCTACTGGAACTTTTAAACCCCTACGTCCCTCCACCGTCTGCCAAATCTTCTTCCTCGTGTGGTTCTGATTCACCCAAGTATCATCTAAGTAATAAACATTTTGAATTCCTTCCACTTGGATTTCGTGCATTGTTTGAAGAAATGTCAATCGGGCAGCAGCAATATCACTACGTTCCATTAAAAATTTCCTCCCATCATTACACTTTACATACTTGAAACCCACGTGTTTTAACATTTTCTGCATAGACCGAGTGCTCCCATTAAAACCAGTGGCTTCATGCATTACGTGAACTAACTTCCTTGCTGTAGGGAACTCGCATCTATCATAAAACTCTAATACCTTACGGCGTAAATTATACTGATCAAAATCGTCAATTTCAGTGACTCTTTTCGGTACCATATGATTTTTACCTGGCGATCTAAAGTGCACATTTCCACTTGTCTGTACTGATAACTTCGCTTCACGAACAATTCTTTTTACACTCTGTAGACCTATATCACCACAGGCAAGCGCTGTGTGCTCCTGCGCTTTGGCAACATCGCACAGTGGAGTCCTCGCGTCTGCTTCTCGCTTGAAGAACATGTAGACTTTATAAATTAATCCTCTGGCTTGCTTATGCAGTACTTCCCGTCGTTTAAGTGGCTCAGCCATAATAGGAACACTAGGCATACACAGAGGTACACAATAATATCACTATTACACTATTTTACACTATTTTAGTACGCTTGTTATTTAAAGAAACCCACTTCTATGGCTATAAGGTTCTTACAGCTATGCCGCTGATTGGCTGAGACGTGACCGTGCTATTGTGCATCTGAAGCCCACGGGCCTAAAAACACTGTTGCCGAGCATTATAAAAAAAATTGATCCTTACATCCTCGTTGTGGTCTGGAGCCACTCTGGTTTTCATCCATCTTACTCTCAGCCAATGATCTACTATGCCTGAGAATACTTCAACCTGACCGCGATGCCTCCAAGAGTAAAGAGCCTCTAGTCCATAACATTCGTGAGATGAAGTGTGCATTTGGGTCATACACATTTCATCCCCCAACAAATGGTCTGAATAATGAAGAATTATTTATATACCTCAAGATCAATGAGTGACATATCCACAAGGGATATACAGTAGATGACCCGATTAGAGTGCCTGACTGTGTCAAGAGCTAACTAACAAGCGTCCTGAGCCACAGCGACTGGCTGCGTGGCTCAGCGGTCAAGTTCTCACCTGCTGTTCCCAAGATAGCGGGATCAAATCCCGGCACAGTCAGATGGCATTAGAGGGTGCGCAATGCGAGGGAGCCATGTCTGTAGATTTACAGGGCGTGAACAGGCATTCGTGATATTTCACTTAAATGTTGTAATATTATTCTGAAGTTCTAGAAAATGATTTAACCCCCTTAGCGTGTACGGCGCAACGGTGCACCCACTAGCCTGCCACGTTCGCAATGGTGCGCCGTCGAATATGAATCGCCCACTGGGTGGACTTCGTAATAGTTATTTATTTGGTCGTAAGATGGCAGGAAGAGGCAACTTTTGGCTACACTTAGAGCTATTTATTATTGCCAGGAGGTGTCGCATATCTTCAGTCATTTATTTTTCAGATCTCTGAACACGTGTTCCCGCTTTTGCGGACCGTGAGTTAGCTTGCAAACATGGCAGATCCTGGCACAGTTATTGATGACAAAGAAATAGCTAATTTGCTCAATAATAGTGCCAACGAAAGTGATTCAGAGTGTGACAGCGATATACAGGATGAGTTCGCTATAACTTCCAGTGAAGATAGTGACGCTGACGATGTAATTCGTGATAGAACGCCAAGAAATACGAGCACATTGGGCGACTGTGATATTGTCCCAGTATTGACGTGCCGCTGACCAGGGATAATCAGGTTATTGAAAGTTTATAATATTATGTTGTATGTTGAAATTGTGTGTGTTTTTTGAAAACTTTTGCCAGTGCGTTTGAAAATTATAGCGAAATGCATAAGATACCGTGCTTACCATTGGGAGTGGGCTAGAAATAATGCACGTTGTGGGTGCAGCCCAGAATTTCACAATATCACGCTTGAGGGGTTATTACTGTAATTCTTGCCTTGTCTTGGAATTAATTTTGAAGAGTTTGTGGAAATTCATTGAAGTCAAAAATACTGCATTATGGCTTGCTGGATCTTGATGTGAATGTCCATCTCCAGATTAGAATATTTGTTATAGCAGGTCGTGTCTCGACTCTCTGCTTGTCCTGAATAATTATTCGATCTTCTTGCCATCAACTCCCAACTTGAGTGTCATGTTGACTCTATTACTGGGCTCAGTACTCTATTTATTTAGTGCACTTTTGATCTGGTTTCAAAATTTATTCATAGGATCTATCCCTTACTCCTTTATCCTGTTTTCATTTAAGAATTCTACCGTTTTATTTACGAATTCGGCTTTTTTATGAATACGGTTGTGTTCCCCTTGTCGGCTTTAGTTATGGGTTAAGACCTCTTCATCTATAAATTTTCTTTAATGATTTCCCTAATAAGCTTTGAGTTTTGTTGTTTTTCTTCCTTTGATCATCAAGCTGTAGTCATGTCCTAGTTGGTGAACCATGAGCCACAGCAGAGTGACCTAGTAAATGGTCCTGACACTCGGGATACCAGTTACTATGGAATAAGAGTGGGCTTGGTAGCCCTCCTTGTGCTCAGGCGATTAGGACTACCCAACTCACTTGTTGGTTCCCTGAGGTGAAACTCGTGGGGCCCTATGTAAGTAAGGCTAGCAAACTACTACACTTGTACTTTCTAAACCTGCTAAAAGTGTCATGAGCAAGCCTCGGACCTATGGGAGTAATGGGGTCCCACTCCTATCTGATCAGTGACTCCTTGGAAACGAACAGTCAATCGAACTGGATTTCGATGTGGTGCTATTAATATTGAGGGTGGTTATGGAAAGAATAAAATTGAACTAGCTCAATCAGCAAGTAGGATGGGATTGAATATCTATGACTTTAGTCATTTTTCCAAGTTTTCCCATATTGATTTTGATATGTTATACAAATGTCCACTTTACAATACAAAATATAAAATACAAAATAATTTTGTATTGTAAAGTGGACATTTGTATAACATATTCTAGGGATTATTGAAGTTCAGATAAAGGGAGATATAGAGGAGGAAGTAGGAGATTAGAATGTATACCTGTCAGGTGTAAAATGAGGTAGGGCAAAGTGGGGAGTAGGGCTTTATGTCAAGAAAACCTTAGAGCATAACATAGTTTCTGTGAGGTACGTGAATGAACGATAAATGTGGATAGATTTGGAGATCTTAGGAATTCGGGTCAGGAATTTTTGTGTATGCTCCATATGAAGGGGCGGATCTGGATGAGGTAGACAGATTTTATGAGGCACTGAATGATGTGGTAGTGAGAGTTAACAATAATCATTGTATAGTATTGATGGCGGATTTTAATTCTAGGATAGGAAATAGAAGTAATGGGTATGAAAAGGTAATGCGTAAGTAGGGTGAGGATAGAGAAGTGAACACCAATGTAAAAATTTTATTGGACTTATGTGCTAGCATGGTTTTATCTGTTGTGAACTCATTCTTGATTCACAGATACACATGGGAGGGTAGAGGAACCAGGTCAATAATAGACTACCATATCATTACTGACTTTGAATTTAGTAAATTGATAAGGGTTTGTAGGGTATTCAGGGCCTTTATTTATGAAACAGATCACAAAATGATCTGCTGTGAAATAAGCATAGTTAGTGCAGAAAGTGAAGGCTGTTTGCATACGGATTAGGGTTGAAAATCTCCAGCATAAGTAACTTAAAGTGAAATACATAGAATTGATTGATCAGAAATTCCGAAGAGTAGATGGTAAAGAATTGCAGGACCTAGAAACGGAGTGGTCAGGATACAAGGATGCAAAGGCTTGTCTTGGAACAACAGTGTATAAAACGCACTTCCTGATGTAATGACGTAGTGAAGTCTGCTTCTAAAAGTAAAAGGAAGACTTACAAAAAATGGCTCCAAACAAGGAATTCAGCAAACAGAGCTATATGAAGTGGAAAGGAACAGAACAAAAAAAAATAGTAGAGTCCAAAAGGAAATCATAGGAGGAATTACGAGACCAATTAGAAAAGTTATGTCAAAAGGCAGGAAAACCTTCCCTGAGTGTTATAAAGAATCGTAGAAATGGAGGAAAAATAGAAATGAGTAGTGTTCTGGGTGATTCAGGGAAGCACTGTTGGCAGGAATACTTTGAAAACTTGCTGAATTATCTGACAATTTAGCTGATTTTGAGATTATGCAGCAGGAGAATAAGGATGAGAACAGGATCACTGTTGAGGAACTAGAGAGGGTGGTAAATAAACTGCAATGACACAAAGTGGCAGGAGTAGGTGAAATTAGGTGAAAAATGGTAAAGTGTAGTAGGAGAATAGGGCTGAAATGGTTCCACAGGGTAATCGAATTGGCATGGGTTTTAGTAAAGGTACGCTCTGACTAGACAAAAAACAGTAATCACCCTAAGCTATAAGCAAGGTAACAGGAAATATTGCAATAGAGGCATTTCTTTGATAAGTGTTCTGGGCAAAGTGTACTCGGGTATTGTAGAAGGAGAGTTCGATCATTGGCCAAGAGTGGGATGGATGAAGGCCAGTGTGGATTCGGACCACAATGTGGATGTCAGAATCAAATTTTTAGTATGCACCATGTTATTGAGAAATAACACGAGGAATAGACAGTTGTGTTGTAGATCTAGAGAGGGCGTATGATAGTGCCCAGGGAGAGGATGCTGAGCGTCCTGAGGGATTGTGGTATTTAGGGAAGGCTGCAGGCAATTGAAAGTATTCATGTTGGTAATCAGGCTGCAGTGAGAGTTGATGGTGGGGTGAGTTCTTGGTTCAAAGTTGTTACAGGAGTCCAGCAAAGTTGTAACCTCTCACCACTACTGTTTATTTCATATATGGACCATTTTCTGACAGGCATATACTGGCTGGATGGGATTTAATTAGGTGGAAACCAGGTGAGTAGTCTGCCTATGATGATGACCTGTTTGTAATGTCTGATTTTGTCAAAAGTTTGCAAGACAACATGTTACAATTTGAAGAGAAATGTTGGAGTATGGTATGGAGTTCAGCAGTTCTAAGACAAATGTTATGTCGGTAGGGAAGAAACGCAAGAAAATAGAATGCCAGGTAGGAAGAATAAATTGGAGCAGGTGGAACATTTGAAGTACTTAGGCTGAGTATTCTCTCAGGATGGTATTATGGGGAAGGAAATAGTCAAGGTGTAGAAAAGCCAATGCAGGGAGTTCTCAGTTGTGATTTACGGTATTCTGCAAGAAAGAAGTTAGTGTAGCGACGTAACTCCCCAACATCGTTCAGTATTTGGACCGACCTTGCTGTATGGAAGTGAGAGCTGGGTAGATTCCAGATATCTGATTACATGAGCTAGAGCTAACTGATATGAGAGTAGCACGAATGATTGCTTGTACAAATAGATGGGAGCAATGGTAGGAAGGTACTCATAAGAGATAAATGCTAAGTTAGAAATGAACACGCTATATGGTGGGGTCATGTAAGAGAATGGGGGAGCATAGAGTACCTAAGAAGTTATTGAGTTAATTTGGAGTGAAGGAAGCAGAACCGCTATGTACAGGTAGTTCATAAAAATGCAAATTGCCAGCGATTGTCTCTCTTTTACACATGTATGAGTGTGCCATTTGATCTGTGGAGACTATTTCACCTTTTGTATCATTCAATGTCAATGCCTCGAATTGTTTTTATAATAATCCGTCCATTATTTCTTCTCCTATACGAAGGATAACCATTGGCATTATCTTTGCTCTCTTCCTGTAAGTATTTTCTATCTAAATTGCATTTTGTAAATATTGTCAATTCAAATAACAGTACAGTAAGTATGTAGTTAGTTGTAGTTGTAAGTAGGTAGTTAGTTTGTCTATTAGATATATGTCATTGTTCTATTAGACTGTGGTGTGTGAGTGTGTCTGGTAGCAGTTGCATTGTTTATTAGATATAGTTCATTGTTTCAGTAGACTGTGATGTGTGAGGGTGCATGTGAGTGTGCCTGGTGACAGACTGTTTTAGTGGTAGTATTTGTTGTTGGTGGAACTTGAGTATTTTTTCGTTAGTAGAATTTTGGTATTTAATTGTTAGTACAGTAGAAGGTTAGTATTTTAGGTAGTAGAATTGCTCTTTACTTATTCTGAAAGGGAGTAGCAGCCTTTCAGAATAAATCAATTCTTTACTAGTCTTATAGACGGTTAAGATATTGATAATATAAGCCAAATAATGGCTACACTGCGTCCTGCTGCACGGCTGAAAGCAAGGGGAAACTACAGCCGTTTGCTATTCCCGAGGATATGCACCTCTCTATGCATAAATACATGTGATGATGGCCTCCTCCCTTGTAAAATTTCAATCCGGAGGTAAACTAGTCCCCCGTTCGGATCTCCGGGTGGGGACTACTCGAGAGGGGGTTAACATCACAGAAGTGACAAAGAGGAACTCTGACATTCTACGGATCGGAGCGTGGAATGTTAGAAGTCTGCTAGGAAATGGAAGGTTAGAAAACTTAGAAAGGGAAATGGATAGGTTGAGGTTGGATTTGGTTGGGATTAGTGAAATGCGCTGGCAGGAAGAACAGGACTTTTGGTCAGGAGACTATAGGGTCATTAGCATTAAATCAAACAATGGCCAAGCAGGGGTTGGCCTCATATTGAGTAGGAAACTTGGACAGCGGGTGGAATATTATGAGCAATATAGTGAACGGATTATTGTAGCAAAAATAAATACTAAACCTACCTGCACCACAGTGGTACAAGTCTATATGCCTACCAGTCAAGCTGATGATGAGGATGTTGAAAAGGTCTACGAAGAAATAGACGAAATTGTGAGGTATATCAAGGGTGATGAAAATGTTATAGTAATGGGAGATTGGAATGCTGTGGTAGGAAAAGGGAGGGAAGGGAAGATAGTAGGAGATTTCGGATTAGGTGAAAGGAATGATCGAGGAAGCAGGCTGGTAGAATTCTGCACTGAGCATGAGTTGGTCATAGCTAACACCTTATTCAATAACCACAATAGAAGAATATACACATGGATGAGACCAGGAGATACAGGGCGTTACCAAATCGACTTCATTATGGTCAAGCAGAGGTTTCGAAACCAGATTTTGGATTGTAAAACATATCCTGGTGCTGACATAAACTCTGACCACAATCTGGTTGTAATGAAATGCAGATTAAAGTTGAAGAAACTGAAGAAAAGTCAAAAGCCAAAAAGGTGGGCAATAGACAGACTGAAAGAGAAGGATGTAAACGAAAGATTCAAGAAGAGTATAAAGGAAGGACTAATGAAAAACCCTAAACAAACTTCAATTGCAGACGAATGGGCACTTTTGAGGAATGAAATAACAAAATCCGCAGAAGGAAACATAGGTAGGAAAGAGAGAATAGGTAGAAAACCCTGGATCACTCAGGATATACTCGAATTGATGGATGAAAGGCGGAAGCACAAGATTGTAAGAGATGAAAAGGGGAAAGCAGAATACAGACGTCTGAGAAATGAGGTTAACAAGAAGTGCAAGGAAGCGAAAGAAGAATGGTTGAAAGAGAAATGTGCTGGTATAGAAAATTGTCTGAAATTAGGAAAAGTAGACACAGCTTATCGAAGGATTAAGAATATTTTTGGGGGAAAGAAGACTAAGTGCTGTAATATTAAGGACACAAATGGAAAGCCTCTAACAGATAGGGAAGAAACGTTGAGAGATGGAAAGCTTACATAGAGAGTTTGTATAAGGGAAAGGAGATTGAGAATCATGTAATGGAAAGGGAGGAGGAAATTGATGAGGATGCGAAAGGAGATTTAATATTGAGATCAGAATTTGATAGAGCTTTGGAAGACTTAAGCAGGAACAAAGCACCAGGCATAGATGATATACCGATTGAGTTGCTACGCTGCATAGGAGAGGAAGGTCTGATCAGGTTATTTCACTTGGTGTGTAGGATTTATGAGACAGGTGAGGTACCCCCTGATTTCAAGAAGAATGTAATCATCCCTATACCAAAGAAAGTGGGAGCTGACAGATGTGAAGATTACCGTACAATCAGCTTGATTACTCATGCTTCAAAGATCCTGTCTAGAATAATTTACAAGAGGATTGAAAGTCAGATAGAAACGGAGTTGGGTGAAGACCAGTTTGGTTTCAGGAGAAATGTAGGAACAAGGGAAGCTGTACTAAGTCTTAGGCTGATTTTGGAAGGTAGAATAAGGAAAGATAAGAGAACGTTCATGGCTTTTGTAGACTTAGAAAAGGCTTTTGATAACGTTGATTGGACTAAATTGTTTGACATTTTGAAATCGATTGGAATAAAGTACAGGGATAGGAGGGTGATATACAATCTATACAGAAACCAGACAGCAGTCATTCGAGTTGAAGGACATGAGAGAAAAGCAGGTATTCGGAAAGGTGTAAGGCAAGGCTGCAACTTATCACCCATACTTTTCAATCTTTACATTGAACAAGCAATGAAGGAAATTAGAGAAAAATTTAAAGTGGGAGTGAAGATTCAAGGAGAAATAATTTCAACTCTGAGATTTGCTGATGACATCGTCATCTTGGCCAACAAGCCTGAGGATTTGAATGAGTTTTTGAATGGTATGGACTCCGTCTTACGGAAAGAATTCATGATGAAAATTAATAAATGTAAAACAAAAATACTGGAATGCAGCCGAAATAAATCAGAAACCTCTATGGAGATCAAATTGGCAGGTGAAAAGCTGAAGGAAGTAGGAGATTTCTGTTACTTAGGAAGCAGAATAACCAGTGATGGACGAAGCAAAGAGGATATAAAAAGTAGGCTGGCTCAGGCAAGAAAAGCATTTCTACAAAAAAGGAATCTGCTGACATCGAATATAGATTTAGGTATTAGGAAGTCATTTTTGAAAGCCTTTGTCTGGAGCGTGGCGCTCTATGGAAGTGAAACTTGGACTATTGGTGCAGCAGAAAAGAGGAGAATTGAAGCATTTGAAATGTGGTGCTACAGGAGAATGATGAAGATCAGATGGGTAGATAGGGTTACAAACAAAGAGGTATTAAGACGAGTGGGAGAGGAGAGATGTTTCTGGCGACTGCTAATGAAGAGAAGAGATAGGTTGGTAGGACACATACTAAGACACCCAGGAATAGCAAGCTTAGTTATGGAAGGAAGGGTCGAGGACAAGAACTGTAGGGGTAGACCAAGGTTAGAATATGTTAAACAGATTGCCTCGGATGTAGGGTGTGGTAGCTATGTAGAGATGAAACGATTAGCTCAGGACAGGGAGGCATGGAGAGCTGCATCAAACCAGTCAAAAGACTGAAGACTCAAACACACTGACTTAGTGAGTTTTGGAAACGAGCTCTTCAATTGGTGAATGACATAGTTAATTCTTGGATTTTTTTCCCTCATTGGTTGCATTAGTTAGAACGGAGATCTACACTATTATTCCAGGGCAAGATACATATTTTCTATAGATTTTTCTTTCATTATAATCACAAGTGAGTGTGTTTGTGATTGACTGAAAACACCACCTGACGGACATTCAGGGTGTTTAATGGATTATACAGTCAAATATGACTATTTAAGATAGGCAAGATAGGCTTTTGGTATTTCTATTTTTATGTGTTGGTCGATGAGTTGCCCAATAAATGGATACCTATTTTATGTTATTAATTGTGCTTATCTTCTGATTTCTGTTGTGCTATTGCTTTGATTTAGGTTTGGGAGTGGGTTGATTTAACCTGTTACACCTGTATCCTGTTAACCACCCCTGAGACGAGTTCTCGTATCCACCTGCATTTTTTAATATTCAAACCCAGACCTCAATCATCTTTGTTCTTTACGTGATATATATCGTGTGTTATCGGCATGAATAGCGATGTATTCGTCAGGTCATCCAATTCACTGCCTATTAACGGGAACAGTACTGAGAAAAATTATAACACTGGCGTTACACTTGTGCGGATAGTAAAAATGGCCTTTGGTTCCGCCACAGATATGAACACTGCCTTTGCAATGTAGCTCACAGATTCCAAATTACGTGTTCGTACAAAGTCCACTTATTATCAGTACAATCAGTTTAAGAAGAATACACAATTTTTCCAAAATATTGTTCTATTAATCACACAGATTAATTTTGTAATGTAGAATAGCGATTCGATCAATTTACAAGATTGTCGCTACACCACGTGCGAGTCCTCGTCTTGACCGTCTGGTCTTTGAAATATTTCAAATATGTAAAAAAGTCAAACATGGACGTTTCTATCCATCACAATAATTCACAAATAATTTAGTTACTGACTGATTTCTTCGAGTGTTGGAATACAACCTCAAATCACCCTGATGCAATTTTCTACATGTTTTTCTCTTCAGCACACGGTAAAACATAGTGATCAAGAAACGATCTCAAAACCGAGTAATGCCGTTTTCTTTTCCGGCAGTCTATCTGGCCTAATACTAGAGTCATCTGGCGACTATAAAATATATATTTCGCTTATCTGTGATGTTTAAATCCTCTTGAATACTACCAAAAATCGTAGAAAAATCATAAAAATTCCAAAATATCTTCCAATGTCGTAACAAATAATTATCAATTAATAAATTTTTAAATATTTTAGCGAAACCTCCCGTAGTGGTTCCTTTGATGTGCACTTTGTAGTTGAACTAACTGGGTTGGCGTGAGTTCAATACCGCTCCAGGTTATTCTGACAGTTGCGTATCTCGACGTGATGAAAAATGGCCTCGAGCATGAGCCATACGGTATCAGTAGTCACATCGAGGGATAAACAATAGTGTTCAGTATCGTTTGCAGGATATGCATGCAGTGCATTAGTTCCATATGCGATGCAAGAAATATCAACCTTGTGATTAAAAACGCTAGTTGGGCTTCATAAAACAATATTATTAGGGGCAGATGATTCACCTTGTATAAATGTTCATTTGCCCCGTCCAATCTACTTTTAGGTGTCCTGCATGTACTAATGATGAACGGGAGGTCAAATAACTGAATTCTTACGGGGTATTCTATATTGCAAGCAGGATACGTCAGAATTTGCATGTGGTTAAGAGAAACCCAGACTCCACCACAAGGGAGAACATTTTATTTAAATCTAAGTTTGTAACATAGTTAATATTCAATTTAATTTGAATAGCAACAAATATGAAAATACGCAGAGGTGCGTGAAGCAGATATTACTAAGTGATATATAAACAAAGAGGAAGGGTCTGCAATAGAAGACCTTAAAAGCAATTGCCACGGTGGCCGAGAGCGCTTACGCGCTACCTCGTGCGTCGCTGGCATCGGGAGGGCGTGGGTTCGAATCCCACCTCGGCCATCCTGAAAATGGTTTTCGTGGTTTCCCATTTTCACCACCAGGCAAATGCCGGGACGGTTCCTTTCAATAGTTCCACGGCCGATTTCCTTCCAATATCCCTTCCCTGACCCGTCCTGAAAAGAAAAGTACATGGCCATTGGCTGCATTAATAAAATAAAATAAAAAATAAAAGCAATTGCAACAACTGACTTCGAAGCAACAAGAAATGGTTCAACCATGAAAATTGCAAACACTGGGATTGCTAGTAAAGTTCATTTAAATGTTTCTGCGGGTATTGATTTGGCATATAAACAATAAATAACACTCAAGTTATCTTGTGTTGGATATTCAGTGCGGCTTTAGAAGCGGAGGGATCCAGTTCAGTAAAATAGATCCAGGATAGCTTGGAGGTTAAAATTCTAAATGGCACCTCCGAGCAAGGTGAGCAGTATCACAATATCCCAGGTGGTCAGCATTTGGCTAATGCTTGGATAAGATGAGGCGGCCGTGGCCTCATGAAGACAATTGCATTTTCTGATAGAGGGGCGGTAGCCTCCTTAAATATGCTTGTGGTGTTGGAACGAAGCAGTAAAGGCTTCCTCCAAGTTGATTGTAGCGATTTAAGTAGAACTCACAAAAAAGAACTCCATGAGCAGTGAAATTTGGATGAGTTCTCGATGCTGAAGTGAGAGGCAGACACCACAATTGTCTAGTACATTTATAAATATCCCATCCTTATAGGCGTGTAAGATTATGTTGGTTCCTGTAGAACATACCAAAAAGTTCCGCCTCGGAGAAGAGAGGCTGTGTGTACAGCGTGCTGAACGACCAGCTTTCAGGCTGCAGGTGGATGAGTAGTCAGAGTAGGAAGGCGGAGAATAGTCAGCCAGCACGTGCTTAAATATGGTGAAAATGCCCAATAAATTCCATGTGACTAAAATGCAGCACATGACGTGACAAGGGTTGAAGGAGAACAGCCATCTTGCTAGCCAGTTTATCTGAACGTGCAGCCAACACAGGGCAATGTTGTAACACTCGAGGTAAGAACTTGGAAATATGCTTATAGTAATACAATTACACGTTTTGATGGGTTATCTATAGATATACTGTATAGTGTGATTCAATATAATTCTTATCTTTCGGTGGTCTAGTATGTGTTCGAAGAATTTGACCGTAAAATTGGTCAACTAAAATCAGAAGGGAACAAATGTAAATAATCCGTGAAACATCACAAATTTGATTACAATGGGGCGCATTAGACGGGTAGCACTGAGAAACATGTAGCGAGTGACCGCCCGGTTGATATCTCTTCGTATTCTGACGTAATCTGCCAGCATGCAGTGAGATCCCTGTGGAAATCAGTTATTAGATATCCCATATAGCAGTATTGTATGCGGGACACTTATAAGTAGATTTAAGGGGCAAATGAACTACCTGGTATAATATTTTTCTATCTGAAATTTCTCCATGTTTTATACATGGGTTGGTTTTTTCGTTTTGGCACCAATGCTTCAGTGCCAAGTTGCAACAATGTTGGGCGCTGCCACTTTTATCGACGGTTGCTGCCCTGCATCCCCTCCCTCAGAGCACATGACCTCGCCCGTCCTCACCGCCGCTCTTTCGCTGTCGCACCTGTTAGATGAGTAGTGTGAGACCAGCGCTCGCGAAATACAGTCGCAATGTTTTCCAAGCAGGAGCAGAGAACGTGGATAAAAATTCAGTGTGCTAGTGGGTCGCAGTGCTAAACAGTGTCACCGAGGATTGCAGGAAGCGTGCGGTGCAGCCGCGTTACCGTTCAGAACGGTAGCAAGATGGGTTGCAGCCTTTCGAGATGGGCGCGAACGTGTGGAGCATATGCCTCGATTTGGTCACCCACCAGCAAGTGATGACAATGTGCAGATGGTGTCCGCGTTAGTAGAGGTGGATCGGAACGTAACGATTCGTCAATTAGAGCAAGGTACCGGACTGGCGCATTCAACTGTCCTCCACATCCTGAAGGACTTACTGAAAATGAGGAAGATTGCGTCCAAATGGGTTCCGCATGACTTAACCGACATACATAAATGGCTGCGATATGACGCTTGTCGTATGCACTTGCAGCGTTATGAGCGCAAAGGAGAGGCCTCCTTACGGCGTATCATAACCATTGACGAGACGTGGGCCAGATCTTATGAGCCACAGTTAAAACGCCAATCGAACGAGTGGCGGCACCACGGATCACCATGGAAACAAACAGTTCGACCAACCCCCACCAATGTGAAGGTAATGTTGATTCTTGCCTATGATTGGGATGGTGTGATCATTCATCATACTGTTCTCCGAGGGCAAACCGTCAATGCGGCGTACTATTGTTCGTTTCTGCAAGACCATCTCCGAGGAGCTCTGAGAAGGAAACGGTGCCAACACATGGTTACACCGCCCATCGTTCTGCTTGACAATGCTAGGGCTCACTCAGCAGGCGTTGTGTCGGCATTGTTGGATCGCTGGGGCTGGGAGGTCCTCTATCAGCCACCATATTCTTCCGACATCAGTCCCTGCGACTATGATCTCATCCCGAAGATGAGGAAGACAATGCGCGGGGAGCACTTCCGTACCATTGAAGACGTTAAGCAGGCTGCTGATCGCTCTCTTCGTACCATCAATAGATTGGGCAGCGCCAACGGGATCCAACGACATCCGCATTGCTGGGAACACGTTGCACGCAACGGTGGGGACTACATCGAGGGCCTGTGAAACTTGGAACCATCTAAGTGATTTATTAATCCAGCTATAACTAAGGTGCTAAAACTAAAAAACCAACCCATGTATATTAAAACCATTATAATGTTAAAGGTTAGTTCTATCACAAAATGGAGCCACCAAAATATATATTGTAGTAAAGAAAAAGTTGACTTGCAAAGAAACTTTCCTTAAATGCAACTTGCAAGGAAAAATATACCCTTTCCAAACCATACGCCTATTCTATCACACATTGCGTGCGACTAAAACATTACTCCACGTTGTGGCTCGGAATCTTGGAATGTCATCGACCACTTAAGTCGAGATGGGCAAGTAGATCAAGTTCAATGTTATGGAGGCTCATTCTAGCCTGTGCTAGGTGCACTATCCTCTCCAAAGAAATTAATGTATCACAAACCATGAGCCTTACGGGCTCAATATGTGAAACGTACATTTTCTGGTCTTTAAACCAGATAACCTCAGCTAAAGACGACAAACTTGTTTAAACGTGGAATAAGGTGTTCCCGTCTCGATGGATGTTAATGGATTATCTACACAATATCATGGAAATCTCTATGAATGTCATACCCATTGAGGAGGCGTGTTAAGTACCTAATAAGCGGTAAACGACCTTCGGGATCCTCCTCTTCGAAAAACATAAGTTCCAGAAACTTGAAGTGACGTAGGAGCCTACGTTCATAAAACGTGGAGTCATAATCCTTTTAAGCTACCTTCGGGGTAAGTCAATCACAATAAACAGCAATATTTAATAAACTGTGGGAGAACATGGAATCATAAAATTGTACACGGGCATGTACAGTAGCGGAGTTTAGGCTAAATCTGTAACATCAAGGGGTTGATGGTTAAGAATATAAATTGAGGGAAAGGTTTTAAAAAAATAACCTAGAAATAACATTACAACATAACCTATTTGTGACATAATTTAGTTCTTGAAATTTCTTCTGACGAGTGTTACCTAAACCAATTAATAACCATTTCAATTTTTTTATACCTTGACTAAATCTACTATATGATAAATCTAATAATATGCATCATTACTACCGCTACCTCAGAAATGAATCACCGAAACACATCTGATTGTATACATATTTCACAAATCAACTACAGCAGAGGTTTTCACGATTTTACCACGAGGTGGTAGTACTTGTTTTTTCGATATCCACAGTTAAGAGCAATTAAATAGTTGACACAACACAACTGTTGAGATGCACCCGTATCTTGCACCGAAGTATTTGCTGGAAATGTACATTTCAAGTATTGCGGAATTAGCCATACTGCGTAGTTAGCGTAGTGTCCCCCGCCTTGAGTTCAATTGGCACTGCAAATTACGTGTAGCCATTTTTCATCAGCAGTGAAGCATTGATAGTAGAGATAGATTTCCTGAATTACAATCTATCAGTAGAAGCTTCTCCTTCGATCAACACGATTGTACCAAATTAGAGAGGTGGGGAGTTGCAATTAATCAATTACAATGAATATGTGTGAGACGTGTTTTATTGAGTGTACAGTATAATTAATTCACTTCCTATTTCAGGCGCTAAAAATTAATAGTAACTCCTCACCTAATCTAGTTGGTCACCCTCCTGTTGTTGTTGTAGTATCAGTCTTCGGTCTCTCGACTGGCTTGATGAGGCTCTCCATGCTTCCCTGTCTTGAACTAATCGTTTCATCTCCACATAACTACCACATCCTACATCCGAGGCAATATGTTTAACATATTCCAACCTTGGTCTACCTCTACAGTTCAGTTCTTATCGTCCACCCATCCTTATATAACTATGTTTGCTATTCCTGGGCGTCTTAGTATGTGTCCTACCAACCTGTCTCTTCTCTTCATTAGCAGTCGCCAGAAATATCTCTCCTCTCCCACTCATCTTAATACCTCTTTATTCGTAACACTATCTACCTATCTGATCTTCATCATTCTCCTGTAACACCACATTTCAAACGCTTCATTTATCCTCTTGTCTGCTGCTTCAACGGTCCAAGTTTCACTTCAATAGAGTTTCACGCTCCAGACAACGGCCTGCAAAAATTACTTCCTAATACCTAAATCTATATTCGATGTCAACAGATTTCTTTTCTGTAGAAATGCTTTCATTGCCTGTGATAACCTACTTTTTATATCCTCTGTGCTTCGTCCAATACTGGTTATTATGCTTCCTAAGTAACAGAAGTCGCCTATTTCCTTTAGATTTTCACCGGCCAATTCGACATCCAATATTTTTGTCTTACTTATTTTATTAATTTTCATCATGAATTCTTTCATCAGAAAATAATCCATACCATTTAAAAACTCTATTAAATCCTCTGATGTGTTGGCGAAGATGATGATATCATCAGTAAATCTCATAGTTGAAATTATTTCTCCTTGAATCTTTACTCCTACTATGAATTTTTCTCCAAATTCCTTCATTGCTTGTGTAATGTATTGATTGAAAAGTATGGGGATAATTTGCAGACTTACACCTTTCTGATTATCAAATTCTCTCTCATGCCCTTCCACTCGAATAACTGCTGTCTGGTTTCTGTATAGATTGTAGAGCACCCTCTTATCCCTGTACTTTATTACAATCATTTCCAAAATATTAAACAAGTTACTCCAATCAAGTTTATCAAAATCCTTTTCTAAGTCTACAAATACCATTAACGTTCTCTTATCCTCCCTTATTTTAGCTTCCGACTGAAGAGCATCTACAAAGAGATTACTTAGTCAACATGGCACCTAATGCCAATCGACCATGCCAAACAACAATTAGGTGAGAGGCTGTAGGCTCAGTATAATCAGTCATTTGTTGTTGTTTTCCTATTAATTGGCTTTGATAATGTGGTCGTCAATCCTGTGTACTTTGATATGTGTGGAATTTTCTAAAAACCTGCCTTATTGTGATGACTGTAAGAATGTAACTGTAAAGATTCCAAGCAAGTATTGGGGTGGATACCTAAGGACTGAAAATGAGGTACCATATCTCCATTTTACTTGAATGACTGTAGGAGAATGCGGGGAAAGCCATATTTAGGATATGCGTTGACAGTGCTGGGATTCAGACCTCTGATATTCGAACGACAGATATCCAGTGCAGATGTAAGGCATGCCTTAGAACGCATGACCACACTAGTGAGTGATTGGTCTAGCAGTCAAACAACGAACTGATCCATTAGAATCCAAACATCCTAACGATCACTTATGCAGTCCGTATTACACAAGCGCGTGACTTATTGCCTATATCTACGGCGCTTCAGACATCCCGCAAACAATAACATTCTGTTGTTGTTATTGTTTTTAGCCTCCTTTCGATTTTTGAAGGAAATGAAAGTAGACTTTTGAGATCTAGGCCTACACGGGACAAATGTGCGTGTGTATGTCAACCCCCCCCCCCCCTATCAATTCAAACATGTGCGAAAGTGCGGTGTTATCCGGGGGATTCAAATTGACCAGCTTGCCCAACAAGTGGAAGAATCAAATGTAGAGGACTGTGACAAAGTTAATGTGTTGTTGCTACATGTTGGGACGAACGATTTGAAGAAGAGGGCTACAGCTGATTACATCATGGGGGAGCTCTACGAACTAGGCAGAAAAACTAAAAGCAAGTTTAGAAATGCAAAAATTATAATGAGTTGCATTGTTCGGCGGGGAGATGTTCCGTTGGCGAGTTAAGACTGTAAATGACCGCATGGACTGGGGATGTGCACAACTGGGATTAGTGTACGTAGAAGCTGACTGCTGGATTGGTGGCCGTAACTTCGCCCGAGACGGGCTGCATCTAAATCGACGGGGCGCTTTTAACCTAGGGAGCCTACATGACAGGGTCATCGGTTCGTGCCGGCTTTTGTGAGGAGGAGCAGGTCCAGAGGTTGCTAGCCGATGGGAACAGAAGGAGCTATTTCGAGATATTTGCTGCGGAGGTAAGACTCAAGATTACTGCAGGTTAATTGTCAGCGTTTAGGAAATAAATTAATTGAATTTTGGAATCTTGTAGAGACGTATTCTCCGGACATTGTTATTGCAACTGAATCTTGGTTATATGAGGACATAAATAGTAGCGAAATAATTCAAGGGACCTACGAAATGTACAGAAGGGATCGGGGGAAGCGAGGTGGTGGGCTATTTATTTGTTTGCGCAAAAATATAGCTAGTTTCATAAAGTGGGCTGATATGGATCATGAAATGTTATGTGTACAAATTTCGGATAAAGGAAATAAATTCCCTCTTCAGGTGATAGGGGGGTATAGAGCACCGAAAGATAACTTTTCTCTCCTCGAAACACTGTATGATAAAACTTGTACGGGTAATGCTATGAAAAAGAGCATAATAATTGCCGGAGATTAAAACCTCCCCAAAGTAGACTGGTCTGGTGAGTCAACTAGCTGTGGTCAAGCTCAGAGCGCTGCAAACAAATTCTTAAGGGAGGGGGGATTTTCCCAAGTAGTTGACTTCCCAACTAGAGGCAAAAGTACCTTAGATGTTTATCTCGTAAGGCCTGTAGAGCTGTATATTAACTGTCTGAAAGTACCAGGAATTAGTGACCATTCTGGGGTTGAAATAAATATTAGATATGGTGACATTACAAAATTAGACTCTGATGTAGCAAAAACGATCATATTCCTGTATCGCAGGGCGGATCAGGGCAAGTTTCAGGGGTATTTGAATGAGCTATTTGTAGGATGGGCATCGGAAGGAAATCACATTAATATCCTGTGGACTAATTTTTTAAAATTTTAAATGGCGCTGTTGATAAATTTGTCCCATTTAAATTGCTGAAACAAAACCCAGATCCTGAGTATTACATGTTGCCTATCATTAAACCATGATAATGTTTCCCACTGTTCCCTCAAGTAGTCGCAAATGAGATGCTCCATCTGTTTACAAACGATGGACATAAGGCTAACCGGCCTGTAGTTGCCCAATCAAGTCTGCTCCCTCCCTTAAATATTGGGACTACCGTAGCTCTTTTCCAGTCATCTGGGATTTGCGCATTGTTAATGGACACATTAAACATCACCTCCAAGTATCGTGTCACGGCCCTACCTCCTAGTTTAAGTACTTCACTAACAATATTATCAGGACACTTTGATACATTGAAACGTAGTTTTTGTATTAGCTTTACAATTGCTGACTGGTTTATTTGGAACAGGGGAGCCGCTGTTTGGTCGTTAAGGTCCAACACACAGCTATTGGATTTATTGAACACACTACCGTAAAAGACATTTAATTCATTAGCAATGGCCTGTTTCTCAGTAATTAATTTACCGTCACCGGACATTATCATCGACAAATTATTTGAAATTCCCTTTCTTCTCCTAACATAACTGTAAATTTTTTCCAGCCATCACCTCCCGAACCAAGTAAACCTTGCATATAACTGTCATGAGCAGCCCTCTTTTTTAAGACGAGCTCTCTTGATAAGGACTTAAATTTCAACTTATGTTTGTCACTATCATGTCTTTTATTGTATAATTTCCTAATTTTCCGTTTTAGATTCCTAATTTCTCGTGTGTAATACTCAGGATCTGGGTTTTGTTCCAGCAATTTAAATGGGACAAATTTATCAACAGCGCCATTTAAAATTTTCAAAAAGCTAGTCCACAGGATATTAATGTGATTTCCTTCCGATGCCCATCCTACAAATAGCTCATTCAAATACCCCCTGAAACTTGCCCTGATCCGCCCTGCGATACTGGAATATGAC
Organism: Meconema thalassinum; assembly: GCA_946902985.2. Classification (NCBI taxonomy): domain Eukaryota; kingdom Metazoa; phylum Arthropoda; class Insecta; order Orthoptera; family Tettigoniidae; genus Meconema; species Meconema thalassinum. The sequence goes on along the minus strand of OX336389.2, from coordinate 1,320,361,773 downwards.
CTTTTTGCTACATCTGAGTCTAATTTTGTAATGTCACCATATCTAATATTTAATTCAACCCCAGAATGGTCACTAATTCCTGGTACTTTCAGACAGTTAATATACAGCTCTACAGGCCTTACGAGATAAACATATAAGGTATTTTTGCCTCTAGTTGGGAAGTCAACTACTTGGGAAAATCCCCCCTCCCTTAAGAATTTGTTTGCAGCGCTCTGAGCTTGACCACAGCTAGTTGACTCACCAGACCAGTCTACTTTGGGGAGGTTTAAATCTCCAGCAATCATTATGCTCTTTTTCATAGCATTACCCGTACAAGTTTTATCATACAGTGTTTCGAGGAGAGAAAAGTTATCTTTCGGTGCTCTATACGCCCCTATCACCTGAAGAGGGAATTTATTTCCTTTATCCGAAATTTGTACACATAACATTTCATGATTCATATCAGCCCACTTTAAGAAACTAGCTATATACTGGAAAAGAGCTACGGTAGTCCCAATATTTAAGGGAGGGAGCAGACTTGAATTGGGCAACTACAGGCCGGTTAGCCTTAAGTCCATCGTTTGTAAACAGATGGAACATCTCATTTGCGACTACTTGAGGGAACAGTGGGAAACATTATCATGGTTTAATGATAGGCAACATGGATTTCGGAAAGGTTACTCATGCGAGAGTCAGATGCTATCACTTTTTCAAGACATTAGCGAATCGTTAGACCATGGAGTTTCAGTCGACGCCGTGGTTATAGATTTTGCGAAGGCATTTGATGTCGTGCCGCATGACATGCTATTCCATAAATTAGCTTCGACGAAGATTGATAGAAGAGTAATTTTATGGATCCATGAATTTTTGACGGGTCGTTCACAGAAAGTGAAAGTCGAAGGCATATTCTCGGATGAAATTACCGTAACGTCGGGTATCCCTCAGGGCAGCGTAATCGGAACGTTGTTATTTTTGGCGTTTATAAATGACTTACCAAATGGGATTCGCAGTGACTGTCGATTGTTTGCGGATAATTGTGTAATATATCGAAAGATACATGACTCACAAGACAATGCAGTGCTTCAAGAGGACCTGAACCTGGTCTATAAGTGGGCGATTGAAAATAAAATGAAAATAAACACTAGGAAATGTAGTCTCTTAAAAATAGGGAAAGTGCGAAGGCAGGATTTTCAATATAAGATTGGCTCGGAAATACTTGTAGAAGAAGATTCTTGCAAATATTTGGGCGTTCACGTAAGGAATGATATGAAATGGAGTAGTCATGTAGGATGTGTAGTTTCAAAAGCTTACAAATCCCTGCACTTTGTAATGAGGGTATTAATTGGAAGTAGTGCCTCTGCTAAAGAATTAGGCTATTTGTCACTTGTAAGACCTATTCTGGAATATGCCTCGGCGGTTTGGGATCCTTATCAAGTAGGGCTCATCAATGAGTTGGAAATGGTACAAAGAAAGGCCGCTAGATTTGTGCTCAGTGACTTTAATCCCAGGAGCATTGTGAGCCGTATGTTAAAGAAACTTGGGTGGGAATCACTGGAGGCTAGGAGGATGAAATCTAGACTCTGCGCTATGTACAACACGTATACAAATCAACCAGCATGGGGTGAGCTTAGCAAACGATTGGGAAAGCCCACTTACATGGGTCGGAGCGATCATCCTTTCAAAGTTAAGGGCCGACCACAGCGAACAAATTATGGTAAATATTCTTTTGTAAACCGTGCCATTGATAACTGGAACTCTCTACCTGCCGCAGACTTAGAGCCTTTTCCCAAACATATAGGTGTGTTTAAGAAAAGACTGACTATTTGTGTAAATACTCCAGTTTAATTGTTGTATAATTGTTATTGAATTGTTATGTATAATTATTTATTTGTTATGTATATCCAATTTGCCACCGGGGGACACATCCCCCATTGCAAATAAATGAGTGAATGAATGAATGAATGAATGTCGACACCGAATAGTATCAAATAAGCTACAGAGGCTGCACTAGCAAAGGACTTCTCAATGGCATGTTTTATATCGCCGCCATCTTAACCGGAACACAATGGCGGACACCCAATTGTTTAAAGCTCAAATCAAATTACAACTTATTTAATCATTGGACCCCTACCAAAATGTGTAAGGGTATGCCTTTATGTATGAAACGTCTGGTGCCAAAACTGCAACACCATCATTCAAATAATTTCAAGATGGCAGCCATGCGAATCATACAAGCATCATAATGCTTAATGTTGACATATTATCTTCAGATAGAATGTTGTTGTTTTATAATTTGTCATTATTTTCAATCACCTTGATTTTAACGTGTAGGACCCACGTTAAGCGTTTAATTATGAGCCTTTTGAATACACAAGAACATTATCATGGTATGTGAAGGGTAGTCGGGATTTCCGGTGTTTGTGTGTGCGTACGAGCCCTAGTAACTTGTGGTTCATAGCCCTAGTGATAGCTGCATTGCTAGTTATTGGTGGAGTGGAAGTGAATCCAGGCCCTGTTACTCCAAATATGAATCAGGCAAATGATCCAGTGGCAGCTTTAAAGTGTTCGACTTGTGGTAAAACATTGAAGAACGGTGTTCAGTGTGGACTATGTGAGAAATGGTTTCCCTTCGGCTGTATTAAGGTCAAGAAGGAGGATTGCGATGTCGGGAATTGGTTTTGTAAAGTATGTGATACGCCGGACTGTTTGAGGGTGCAAATCAAAGCAAGGGAACAAATAATACAGGAACTTAGAACAAAGCTTCGTGAATCAGAGGAAACGGTGAAGGATGTGACTGAACGGCTTTCTACTGGGATCAGTGTGGAAGAGGGCGTGCTGGAGCAAACTGAGGATGACGTCATCATAATGGGTGATTCTATGATACGATGGAGTGCGAATATCTCGAGGAAATCAGGTGCGAAAGTGCGGTGTTATCCGGGGGATTCAAATTGACCAGCTTGCCCAACAAGTGGAAGAAGCAAATGTAGAGGACTGTGACAAAGTTAAAGTGTTGTTGCTCCATGTTGGGACGAACGATTTGAAGAAGAGGGCTACAGCTGATTACATCATGGGGGAGCTCTACGAACTAGGCAGAAAAGCTAAGAGCAAGTTTGGAAATGCAAAAATTATTATGAGTGGCATTGTTCGGCGGGGAGATGTTCCGTTAAGGCGAGTTAAGACTGTAAATGACCGCATGGACTGGGTTTGTGCACAACTGGGATTAGTGTACGTAGATGCTGACTGCTGGATTGGTGGCCGTGACTTCGCCCGAGACGGGCTGCATTTAAATCGACGGGGCGCTTTTAACCTAGGGAGCCTACATGACAGGGTCATCGGGTCGTGCCGGCCATTGTGAGAAGGAGCAGGTCCTGAGGTTGCCAGGCGACGGGAACAGAAGGAACTACTTCGGGATATTTGCTGCGGAGGTAAGACTCTAAGATTACTGCAGGTTAATTGTCAGAGTTTAGGAAATAAATTAATTGAATTTTGGAATCTTGTAGAGACGTATTTTCCGGAAATTGTCATTGCTACTGAATCTTGGTTATATGAGGATATAAATAGTAATTAAATAATTCAAAGGACCTACGAAATGTACAGAAGGGATCGGGGGAAACGAGGTGGTGGGCTATTTATTTGTGTGCGCAAAAATATAGCTAGTTTCTTAAAGTGGGCTGATACGGATCATGAAATGTTATGTGTACAAATTTCGGATAAAGGGAATAAATTCACTCTTCAGGTGATAGGGGCGTATAGAGCACCGAAAGATAACTTTTCGCTTCTCGACACACTGTATGATAAAACTTGTACGGGTAATGCTATGAAAAAGAGCATAATAATTGCCGGAGATTTAAACCTCCCCAAAGTAGACTGGTCTGGTGAGTCAACTAGCTGTGGTCAAGCTCAGAGAGCTGCAAACAAATTCTTAAGGGAGGGGGGATTTTCCCAAGTAGTTGACTTCCCAACTAGAGGCAAAAATACCTTAGATGTTTATCTTGTAAGGCCTGTAGAGCTGTATATTATTTGTCTGAAAGTACCAGGAATTAGTGACCATTCTGGGGTTGAATTAAATATTAGATATGGTGGCATTACAAAATTAGGCTCTGATGTAGCAAATAAGATCATATTCCAGTATCGCAGGGCGGATCAGGGCAAATTTCAGGGGTATTTGAATGAGCTATTTGTAGGATGGGCATCGGAAGGAAATCACATTAATATCCTGTGGACTAACTTTTTGAAAATTTTAAATAGCACTATTGATAAATTTGTTCCATTTGAATTACTGAAACAAAACCCAGATCCTGAGCATTACACACGGGAAATCAGGAGTCTTAAACGGAAAATTAGGAAATTATACAATAAAAGACATGATAGTGACAAGTATATGTTGAAATTTAAGTCTTTATCAAGAGAGCTCGTCTTAAAAAAGAGGGCTGCTCATGACAATTATATGCAAGGTCTACTTGGTTCGGAAGGCGATGGGTGGAAAAAAAATTACAGTTATGTTAGGAGAAGAAAGGGAAATTCAAATAATTTGTCGATGATAATGTCCGGAGACGGTAAATTAATTACTGAGAAGCAAGCCATTGCTAATGAATTAAATGTCTTTTATGGTAGTGTGTTCAATAAATCCAATAGCTGTGTGTTGGACCTTAACGGTGAATCAGGGGCTCCACTTCTCCAAATAAACCAGTCAGCAATTGTAAAGCTAATACAAAAATTACGTTACAATATATCGAAGGGTCCTGATAATATTGTTAGTGAAGTACTCAAACTAGGAGGTAGGGCCGTGGCACGATACTTAGAGGTGATGTTTAATGTGTCCATTAACAATGCGCAAATGCCGGATGACTGGAAAAGAGCTACGGTAGTCCCAATATTTAAAGGAGGGAGCAGACTTGAATTGGGCAACTACAGGCCGGTTAGCCTTACGTCCATCGTTTGTAAACAGATGGAACATCTCATTTGCGACTACCTGAGGGAACAGTGGGAAGGATTATCATGGTTTAATGATAGGCATCATGGATTTCGGAAAGGTTACTCATGCGAGAGTCAGATGCTATCACTTTTTCAAGATATTAGCCAATCGTTAGACGATGGAGTTTCAGTTGACGCCGTAGTTATAGATTTTGCGATGGCATTTGATGTCGAGCCGCATGACATGCTACTCCATAAATTAGCTTCGACGAAGATTGATAGAAGAGTAATTTTCTGGATCCAAGAATTTTTGACGGGTCGTTCCCTGAAAGTGAAATTTGAAGGCCGATTCTCGGATGAAATTACCGTGAGGTCGTGTATCCCTCAGGGCAGCGTAATCGGAACTTTGTTATTTTTGGCGTTTATAAATGACTTACCAAATGGGATTCGCAGTGACTGTCGATTGTTTGCGGATTATTGCGTAATATATCGAACGATACATGACTCACAAGACAATGCAGTACTTCAAGATGACCTGAACCTGGTCTATAAGTGTGCGATTGAAAATAAAACGAAAATAAACACAAGAAAATGTAGTCTAATAAAAGTAGGGAAAGTGCGAAGGCAAGATTTTCAATATAAGATTGGCTCGGAAATACTTGTAGAAGAAGATTCTTGCAAATATTTGGGCGTTCACGTAAGAAATGATATGAAATGGAGTAGTCATATAGGATGAGTAGTTTCTAAAGTTTACAAATCCCTGCACTTTGCAATGAGGGTATTAAATGGAAGTAATACCTCTGCTAAAGAATTAGGATATTTGTCACTTGTAAGACCTATTCTGGAATACGCCTCGGCGGTTTGGGATCCATATCAAGTAGGGCTCATAAATGAGTTGGAAATGGTACAAAGAAAGGCCGCTAGATTTGTGTTCAGTGACTTTAATCCCAGCAGCAGTGTGAGTCGTATGTTAAAGCAACTTGGGTGGGAATCACTTGAGGCTAGGAGGATGAAATCTAGACTCTGCGCTATGTACAACGCGTATACAAATCAACCAGCATGGGATGAGCTTAGCAAACGTATGGAAAAGCCTACTTACATGGGTAGGAGTGATCACCCTTTCGAAGTTAAGGGCCGACCACAGCGAACAAATTATGGTAAATATTCTTTGGTAAACCGTGCCATTGATAATTGGAACTCTCTACCTGCCGCAGTCTTAGAGCCTTTTCCCAAACATATAGGTGTGTTTAAGAAAAGACTGACTTTGTGGTGTTTGAAGCCATATTTTCAGTGTTGCCTTAGTAAACAAGAGTTTAGTGCTTTTCAGTCGGTCAACACGAATGTACCCAAAAGAGATGGGTTATGCCCTAATCCTGAAATAAATTACATGAGATTAATAAAACACTAGGATGACCAGTTTCGATCGTCAAGCGATCATCATCAGATCCAATACACTTAGGCTATAAAATCTATGTTTGAAATACAGGTGAAAATATTTACAATATGTACAATTATTTAGTTGCAGTATTGGTACTGCAACTGTCAGTGTATGCTAAATGCAGTATATATGTTAGGTGAAATGCTAAATGGTGATGGCTATCCGGAGATTGTACTTTAGAGAGATTATATGGTTGTAAACTATGGTTAAACTATAAAATTTTAGGCTAACTACTTATCTGATTGTCTTCCGTACTACAGCTATTCGCAGTTTCCGTGCTCACTTGAACTCGCTGTGCGGTCGACTGCGGTGGTTATCTTAACGACAGGTTTTTCCCTGCTTTCCCCCCCCCCCCCTGTCCCTACGTGCTGTGGGGAGTGATCGCGATGTGTTTATGTGAGGTGTTGCCAACCTAGTTAAGATGTATGTTATTGAATGAGGTGGATCTACAACTATTAAAGACCGTGGATTAGTCCTCGCCACGCGTGGAGCATAACCCATTCGAACTAAGCGTTGACGGTCTTATGAGGACGTCCCGACACCTTTAATACTGCCTCTAATATGGGCCTTGGTTTATTGCAGAAGAAAAGTACATCGTACACCTGATCCAGCTAACATTTACCTATTAAAAACCCCCTAATTTCCCCCCTTTTTTATCTAGCTTGGCTGTGTCGCTAAATTGTGTTTTGTTTCCGACAGGGTGTGTTTTTTAGTAGCGTGAAGAGGGGTGAGCTCTCCATGAACGTGTGTTCATTTAGATTGTTGGGATTGTTTCGTTTGGCTAGGTGTATCTCGATTGCTTCCTTTATGTCAAGAGCTCTGCCTTTCGATTCGTGATGGATTATTTTAAGGTCCGACTCTATGTTGGTAAAGCTATGCCCTGCGTCACACATATGTTCGCACACGACTGAATGTGTTCCGTATCTTATCGCATTTTTATGTTCATTATAACGTGTGTCTACTCGCCTTCCACTCTGCCCGATGTAATTAGCTTGACAATCGGTGTCTTGGCACGTTATAGAATATACCCCTGACCTTGAATACGGGTCACGTTTATTTAGATTACTATTTAGGAGGTGCCTAGCGGTTGTGTTTTTCGTCGTGAAAGCTATCTTTATGCCTTGCTTTTTGAATAGGTTAGTGATTTTATATGTATTCGCATTCACATAGTTGAAACGCGCAAATTTTTTCTCATTACTGTCCGGTTTGGGAATCGTTTTATCTTTATTTTTATGTTTGGCTATAATTTGATTTATTTTGCTTGGCGAGAAGTTGTTTTCCTTTGCTATTTGCATAATAGTTCTTATTTCCTTATTATAGTTGTCTTTTGACATGGGTATGTTTAAAGCCCTGTGCACCATTGAATTGAAACCCGCTAGTTTGTGCGTACTGGGGTGATTAGACTGATTGTCGATTGCATGCGAGGTTTGTGTTGCTTTCCGGAATATGGAATATGAAAGGTCGTTGTCTTTACGTTCAATAGTTATATCGAGATAATTTATTTTCCGGTCTATTTCGGATTCCTTAGTGAATTTGATAGAATGGTGAAGGCTATTAATGGATTGGAGAATTGTTTCTTCGCTTGTTAGTTCAGTATCGTAGATGCAAATTACATCATCTACGTATCTTTTCCATATTACTATTCCCTTTGTTGAAGTCTTTTCTAAGAACGCATTTTCTAGTGCATTGATGAAGATGTCAGCGATTAACCCACTTAGTGGCGATCCCATTGCTAGGCCTTCTCTCTGTGTGTATATTTTATTGTCGAATTGAAACACGTTTTGGGTGAGAACGACCCTCAGTAATCTCACAATCTCTTCAATTTCTTTTACTGAATTGTTGGATTTTAAGTTGTTTTCGATAGTGTTGATTGCTTCAATAATCGGAATATTGGTGTACATGTTAGTTACGTCGAAGGATACTAGCCTGAAGCTAGGTTTCATTTGTAGGGTGTTCAATGCTGTTACTAGTTCTGTTGTGTTCTTTACAGAGTTGTTTTTGTCGTTGGAAAGACGGCATTTTAAGATTTTTAGTAACTCTTTGCTGATTTTGTAATTAGGGGCATTCCTACAATTGACTATTGGTCTCATTGGGCATTCCTTTTTGTGTATTTTTGGTTGTCCCCTCAATGACGGTATTTTCGGGTTCATGTTTATTAGTTTTGATTTTTCGGCTTTGGTCAGTATGTATTCTGTTTCTTTTAGCGCACTTTTTACTTGTTTTTGGAATTTGTTGGTGGGGTCTTTTGTTAATTCCTTGATTTCGTTGTTGTTTAGGAATTCGACTGTTTTTTCAATGTATTCTGTTTTGTTCAAAATTACTGTAGTGTTTCCCTTATCTGCTTTTGTGATGATTAAGTCATGTTCTTTTATTTTTTGTTTCAACGACTTTATTTCTTTGATTTGTTTGTTGTTTTGAATGTTATTGCTATCGCCCTCTCGTTTGAGGATTTTTTTGGCTTCGTTGGTGGCGAGATTTTTGGTTAATTCCCTGTCTTCTGCTGGGAGCTTGTGACTGGCTATCTCAATATCTGTGATTAACTGTTTTATATTGTGGTTCGTGTGTGCGTCTGTGCAGTTGTATTTCAAACCTTTGTCTAACATATTCATTTCACCTTGAGAAAAGGTTACGTTCGTTCTGTTGTTTACTCTGCTGTGGAAATTGAATTCATTGTTATTCGTGTGTTGTTCGTTAGATTGATGGTTCTGTGTTTCTCCTAGTTTTCTTAATTTATTTTCTAGCGTTTCATGCTTCCTCGTTGCTCTGATTTTGATGGTGTCATGTAGGTGTTCGGTGAAGCTGTCCCATTGGGCTGCGTGCCAGAAATTACTTAGTTGCAATTGAATGTCGTATAATTGTTGGTTAATTTTTTGCTTTCTTATGTATGCAAATCTTAATTCGTTTTTTATCCAAAGCGCTTTGGCTTGTTTAGTTGAAATGATCGAGGCTGGTGTGTTCGGTACGGTTTTAATTGGTACGTATTTAGGGGTGAGGTTTAGTTCTATACATTTTTTGTTGAACCAAATTGACTTGTCTAAATTCATGACAATTTGTGTAAATACTCCAGTTTAATTGTTAGTGAATTGTTATGTACAATTATTTATTTGTTATGTATATCTAATTTGCCACCGGGGGACAAACCCCCAATTGCAAATAAACGAATGAATGAATGAATGAATATGGCAAGGAGAGAATAATTTAACGATTTAAAGTACCTTATAGTATTGCCTAACGATGCGTAGAACGTTAGCACAGGGATATAGAAGTGAGTTTATCTTTAAGCAGAATAAATGCCATCGAGTGTTATCATTATTACAGACAAAATCTGGAGTTGTTCTTTTTAATTTGACCCTTTGCATGGTTAAATAAAGTCAGATTTATGCATTGTTGGATTTACGTTGATCGATAACCCTCCTGCCAACGATCTCGTTATACCCCCAAGGTTATTGTAGAACGAAATTCCAATGAATTAATATGTAAGCGTATGTATTCCGCTCCCGACAGTCTGTGACGGTTTTAGCTGGGTTGTATATTCCGTTTTCTCACGGAGGCAGACACACCACATCGAATATAATAATAATGTTATTGGCTTTAGGTGCCTTTAAACTACTGTCGCTTTTAGAGCCGCCTGGGTGCCGGAATTTTGCACCTAAGAGGATTTTTTATGTGCAGTCAATCTACCTACACGGCTCCTTGGAATTTGCGCTCCCTCAATTGTCAACTGTCCGCGCCAGGATTCGATCCTGCATCCTTGAAAACGGCTGGCGACAACGTTACGACTGAGCCACGAGCCAGTCGATCAAATCATTGAGTTGTTATGTGGTCATCGAACATTTTATTAACCTCAAGTACAATGCCACCTGAAGGCCAGCAACAGTAATACCGTACAGTTGAAGAGCAAGCTGTGGCATTATTTGTTCAACAAGTAGGTTTTTTGTTCATAAATTATGCCCCTATTGTTTGTTGTGTTAGTGTTCCTTCCCATGAGTCTCTAATTCGAATTTTCATTTCTGAATCCTCTCTTCTCTGTTTGTTCCTCCCATATCCTATGTAAATGCACATTTATCATGCCCCACATCTATATTGTAAGTAATGTTTTCAATGTACGATTCTCACTAATTGCCATCTTGTGTACATATAACCATATGCCGGTATAGTGGGGGCTCTGACGTATATCAAATGCGAAGTTGGGGTTTGCTTTTTTCAGAGACTCCCTTCTGTGTACTGTAAATATACGTAGTACAAGGCACAGATAACTAAATATGAAATGAAATGAAATGTGCCAATGTGGTAGACCTTGTTCTTAAGTCTTCGCAAAAGTTGGTTTCTGCTCCTTCTAATCTCTGTCAATGGCCAATCTGACTAAATCATTGATTAACTGAGAGAAATGGGAGGAATCAAATTGCGTGTTGTTTCAGACTTTCCACGCTCCAGATAGACTAATAGCAAATTCAATAGGGCGTATTTTATTACACCAAATGTCAAATATGAACATTGCATATCGTCGTTGCACTTTCAAAATCCACTAGGTGAGAATGTTGCACTCTACCATTCTAATGCGTAAGACTGTTACGCCCCACAGGCTTACTTGGTTTACAATACATTACAAAACCCCACGTAAGGTTATTTTCAAATACCGATGTCAAACGGAAAATTAATCTTACGAATTTGTTAAATATGGATATACACACATCAAAAAAAGTTTTGCATCACCTCGGTTCCCAGATCTCCGGCATATAGACGTTGACTGTGTATATTGTATCAAAGATACAGTCCCTTTGACTGTTCATAGATGTCACTAAAACTGCTCAAAGATGTAAACAACCATGCATGAGCAGGGCCTATTAGACGGAGGGGGTACGACAGCCGATCAGTTCCAGTCATTCCACCAGGACGAAGGTACGCTGCTCATGTTGTCTGTAGTTCTACCATGCCTAGAAGGTCAATACCGCAGTTCGATCGCGTCCGCATTGTTACTTTGTGTCAAGAAGGGCTCTCAACAAGGGAAGTTTCCAGGCGTCTCAGAGTGAACCAAAGCGATGTTGTTCGGACATGGAGGAGGTACAGAGATGCAGGAACTGTCGATGACAGGCCTCGCTCAGGCCGCCCAAGGGCTACTACTGTAGTGGATGACCGCTACTTACGGATTGCCGCTCGGAGGAACCCTGACAGCAATGCCACCATGTTGAATAATGCGTTTCATTCAGCCACAGGACGTCGTGTTTCAACTCAAACTGTGCGCAATAGGCTGCATGATGCGCAACTTCACTCCCGACGTCCATGGCGAGGTCCAGCTTTGCAACCCCGACACCATGCAGCGCGGTACAGATGGGCCCAACAACATGCTGAATGGACCCCACAGAATTGGCATCACGTTCTCTTCACCGATGAGTGTCGCATATGCCTTCAACCAGACAATCGTCGGAGACGTGTTTGGAGGCACCCTGGTCAGGCTGAACGTCTTAGACACACTGTCCAGCGAGTGCAGCAAGGTGGTGGTTCCCTGATGTTTTGGGGTGGCATTATGTGGGGCCGACGTACGCCACTGGTGGTCATGGAAGGCTCCGAAACGGCTTTACGATACCTGAATGACATCCTCCGACCCATAGTGCACCCATATCGTCAGAATATTGGAGAGGCATTTGTCTTCATGGACGACAATTCTCGACCTCATCGTTCACATCTTGTGAATGCGTTCCTTCAAGATAACGACATCGCTCGACTACAGTGGCCAGCATGTTCGCCAGACATGAACCCTATCGAACATGCCTGGGATATGTTGAAAAGGGCTGTTTATGGACGTCTTGACCCACCAACCACTCTGAGAGATTTACGCCGAATTGTCGTTGAGGAGTGGGACAATTTGGACCAACAGTGTCTTGATGAACTTGGGGATAGTATGCCACGACGAATACAGGCATGCATCAATGCAAGAGGACGTGCTATTGGGTATTAGAGGTAGTGGTGTGTACTGCAATCTGGACCACAAATGCTGAAAGTCTAGCTGTATGATGGTACAACATGCAATGTGTGGGTCTCATGAGCAATAAAACGAGCTGAAATGTTGTTTGTGTTGATCTCTATTCCCTTTGTATTTAAAGGTTCCGGAACTCTTGGAACCGAGGTGATGCAAAACTTTTTTTGATGTGTGTATATTCACATACGCCTAGAAGCGTAAAAAGAAAAGCACACACATACACTTCGACATGACTGTTCTACACATAGCGAAGACGTTTGTTGTTGTTGTTGTTGTTGTTAATTCATCAGCCCTGTGCACTTAGGTGGGTGTGGAATTCGTCTGATCGCCTTCATTTCTTCAGTGACTCTAATAATGTGTCTGACTCGATATATTACTGATGAATGTTTTACATTTCATAGTTCTCTCACTTTGCTCGTTAAAGAGCGGTAACTCAAACGTTATGCAGTAGCACGCGCTGTCTATAACCATTGTTCACTGCTAACCAATAGCTTATGGGTCTTGACCAATAGCATGCTTCTTCTATCACTCCACTTGGTGTCCAGTGTTGCACAGTTGCACGCAGTTCTGTGCAGTCTCGCTGCTCGCTCTCACTGGCTACGGTGTAGAGTCGACAATTGGGTGCCCAAAAAGCCTTTGCTCCCCGCAGACATGGATTGTAAACGTATCCGCCCAGATAGGTTTTAAAGGCGAGCCGCTCGTTGACTAAGAACTATAGCCTACACGCCTATTAATGACTGTAGCGTTAGAAACCCGGGATGCCCTGAATGGAATCGTTAGCGTCCTGCTGAACCTAATGATACGGGTTACTCATATTTACGTGCATATGCACAATTGCGCTGAGATGCAATCGCACAACGTTGGATACCGCATGCGAGAACCCTACTGACTACACTCACGAAGTCGGTCTGTATTTAATAGGATCTAGGATTGAAATAAGGTACCATCACAGCATTTCCCTGGAAGATGTGTGTACAAACTCAGAGGATAACCAGACTCGGGATGACCGCTACGTGCTCCAGTATTTGGACCTCCGCTCTACGAACATTAATCCCCCCTTTAGCAGTTGAGTGTGTGCTTCCTCGAAGAAACAGACTACTGAGAAATCTGCACCATTTGAACTGTTTCACTCAAAGAATAACATCCAGAACAAAAATGAAAACAACGAATCAGACAATAAAGCACGTACACACGGCCATTCTCCCTCGTCCATAGATTAATCCAGTTTTTCTGTCATTCTTTAAGCCACCATTGCAACGTTCTGTCACGTCACTAGACACGAGCTGTGTTGGACGTATTCTACTTAAATTACACAACTGTGTTAGTTTTATCAATAGGTGTGTGAACCCTCAAAATGCGGATAACTTCAACGCGTGTGTGTAATTTAGTATATAACCGAACATATGTATGTATTTGCGAGTATTCTGAATTCTTATCCTTAAAACTATAATGGTCCTAATATTTTTATTTTAACAGTTTCCTTAAAACACTCATAACGCAATAGTCAGAAGTTTGTAATTGTTGCTTTAAGAGGCTTAACAACTAGGTTATCTACCCCTAATGATAATGACAATGAAGACGAATACTATCACTACACTACTCCAAATATAACTATTGTTGTATTTGTTCTTGTTAGTTCGTATTAGGGGCTTGGCACATCTTTGGTCATCATCCCCGTCCCCGTGTACTTAAGTGTGGGATGAATTTGTTTGGTAACGTGTGTTTCTGTGGCGAATATAGTAGTGTGTGCAGTTGTAATTATTAGAGTTGGGATGAGGGAGGTGCTCCAGGTCTTGAAAATAAGGTATTATCCTGACATTTATCTGGAGGGAGTGTGGGAAAACCCGCCTAAAACCACTCACAGTATAGCCGCAATCATCTCCTGGATTCATAACTTCATTATCCAGACTCATTTCAACGCTCCAGTGTGGCCGTGGGGAGGGATTTAACGATCACGGACATTCTAGGAGGTACACATATTACTAACAATTGACCACGAACTAATTATACTACTTAAAGGAAAAAATGGTTCTGAAAGGAAATAAATAGCCTATTTTCGTATATCCTACTTATGTTAATTACCTCTACCAACATACAAAATTTCAGTTTTATTGTTGTAATAGATTCGTAGATATTGAGAACAGACTAAATATTTTGGATGGTCGCCATCTTGTATTTTATATATGTAGGCCAAAGAGTTATGTACAATTATATGGCAATTATTGTATAGGTTCATTATTCAAACATTGACTTCGATCGCATGATTAGGACACATGAAATAAGGTACATAATTTTAAAATTTTGCACAGCTGCCATCTTTAGGTTATGTAAACAATTGAACTAAATTATATGTCCGTACATTACAATATGTATATGCATTTGCTGTACCATATTTCACTGTGCTCGGATAGTTCAATCGCGAGAAAAGTCTATTTAAATGTTTCAAGTTTGCTTGGCCGCCATGATCGTTTTGTAATTAATAGGTTTATGGAAGTCACATAGGTGAATTTCTACACCATACAAAATTTCAGGGTGATATCAGTAATATTTTCGGAGATAAATGAATGCTGGTGAAATAATTCGCACAGCCTCCATGTTGAATTGGTAAGACGAAACCAAATTTGAAGGGCAAGGTCGGGGTCAGACAAGATTGTACTATAACCTTACCACGTTTCATGGAAATCGCTCTAGCCATTTAGATTTTACTATGGGGATGGACACACACATACGCTTACACATATACACACACACACGGACAAAGGATGATTTCAAAAGCCTATTTTTTCATAAATGAAAATAGGCCAAAATGAACAAAAACAAGTAGTTCCATGAAGAAATTGCCTATTGTCATACATTTTGATATACACACATCACAAATATTTTGCATAACCCACCAAACAAAAGTTCTAAGGTATTCTATACTATGTTGAACTGGTATTGATAAAGTAATCCATCTTCCGGTGTATTGACAAACAAAACCCAACAAATCATTTCTCTTGTAGTCCACCAGAACCCATAACACGTTTCTAGAGGTAAGCTCATGGTGTAGCAGCCTCGTTCAATAAAGAGTTGCGTGACCCCTTGCATAAAAGCAAGCCTGCACCCTACGTGGCAAACTGCCCACGACTCGACGTCAGTTAACAACTGTGGTCTAATTTATTCCATTCTTCATTGGAAATCCTGCTTTACTCCCGTAGATTTCGTGATTGGACAGGACGTGCTTGCTCAACTCCTTTTAATTCATCCCAAGCATGTTCAATTGGATTAATATCAGGGGAATATGTGGGCCAATCCAATCGGCCAGTACTGGCATTATTAATGAATTCGTTGACGATGGTGAATAGTGTAGCCGTGATTATCTAAACGAGTGTCATGGCCAACGCGCGCACGTGGCTAGTGGTGGGGTCTTGGTGCTGGGCAACCAAATATTTCGCGAACCCCTAATCGTAGAGACTTGTGTGAATGACTCCAGATGAATCCCCCTTTCCTATGGACTACTCATTTCATCCCCAAGATAAAAACTACCCCTAGCCGGGTGAGGTGAAATAGTGATTTTTTATACGCATGCGCCCTTGTGGCTCTTGTAAGATGGCGGGCTTTTTAAATTATTAATAATGGATTATTTACTCGTTTTACTCGGGGCAAAGCTTTCTTTATATTAGACTAGCAGTAGTACCCGGCTTCGCCCGGTGGATTTATTCGTTTTATGGATGATAATGAATACTACTACAGAACTGGAGCGCTCAAGGATATGGATCGGAAAGCACCAACGCTTATTGCAGCTGATAACCTCAGTACACTGCACCAACACCATCGCCCCTATACTGACGCATACTCTTGTCATGATGATAACTGTTTTAAGGGGCCTAAGAAATCTGTTTGCACTAATTACTCCCCGTGACTGCAATATATATGCAGCTCACAATTCTGCACCAGAACACAGGTAGGGGCGACGTAATGCAGCCCCGCACTGCCTGGCAACAATAGACGTAGGTGTTATTGAAGCTGTTCAAGAGCGCTTGTTCTTCCGACTTACTGAACAAAAATCAATTTAAGGTTACCTAAGAAGTGTTGCATAATGCTACATAGCCTAAACTATTCCTCGTGAATCAGGCTATCATATGCAAAAATAATTTTTCGAATCCGACTGGTAGTTCCAGAGATTAGCGCGTCTAAACACACATACAAACAAACTCGTCAGCTGTATTATATTACTAGGCCTGTAGAAAATAAATAATGAATACTACTACAGAACTGGCACATGATACTTAAACTAACAGAAAAAAACATATTTTAATAACATAACTTTTTGTGGTGGTGGAAGTTGTAATGGGGGTGATAAGTAGTACAGTATAATGGACGTAACATTCAGGTCATTTTCCCGTAATAATAATAATAATAATAATGAATAGGGAAACGGCTATTTACCTACTACAGCACTGACACATGTAATTAAAAACGAATTTAAAAAATGATTGGAAAGAGGAGTAAGTGAAATAAAAGACACTGCCTAGGGCCTATAACTCATTGGCTGTTAGAAATGTAGAGACTAATAGTGTAGTATTTTGTCGCGTAGCGCCGTAGGAAAATAATGAGAACACTTTGGAAAACTTCGGCTGTCCTGAGCTCCTGAGGTAGCAATAGTATAATTTATCGCCACATAACGCTCAACGATAAGGTTCAGAATAAATGAAGGTAAATTTGAAAGAACTAACGCTTATTTCAGCCGATAACCTTAATGTACTGCACCAAAACCATTGCACTTATACAGAGGCATAATATTTTCAAGAAGATAACTGCTTTAAGGGGCTAAAGAAATCTCTTTGCGCTAATAACTCCCCGTGACTGCAATTTATAAGCTGCGCAAGAATTAACTATTTTCGCAATTTTGCACCAGACCACAGGTAGGGGTGCCGTGATGCAGCCCGAATTTCCAGTCAACAATAGACTCATTAAAATACTCTTACATTTACACTACTACGGACATGAATGGTTCTAGAGCCTTAATACGTGGTTTTTAAGTTCATTTTTTCTGTTATTCTAAATGTAGGGAACGGAGAGCGTTGTCCAAAATATCATGTGGACAGTGTTACCAGCAGGGTTTCAAAGTGTTTGTAAATTTTGGTGCAATTAGGAGAAACGGTGTAGATTTGTGATAAAGGGCCTTAATGCAGAAAATGGAGTGGACATTCAGAAAATTAGAGTGGACAGTGTCACCCGCAAGGTTCCAAAGGGTAAGTATACAAAATGTGGTTCAGATCGATGAAACGGTGTATATTTGTGCCAAAGGACCTAAATGCAGGGAATGGAGTGGTCTGTCCGAAATTTCAAGCAGACAGTGTTACTCGTCGGGTTCCAAAAGGTAAGTAGTTAAAATTTGGTTCAGATCGGTGAAACGGTGTAGATTTGAGCCAAATTTCCTATATACAGGGAATGGAGTGGTCTGTCCGAAATGTCATGCAGACAGTGTTACTCGCAGGGTTCCTAAGGGTAAGTATACAAATTTTGGTTCAAATCGGTGAAACGGTGTAGATTTGTGCCAAAGGGCCTAAATGCAGGGAGTGGAGTGGTCTGTCCGAAATTTAATGTAAACAGTGTTACTCGCAGGATTCCAAAGGGTAAGTATACAAATTTGGGTTCAGATCGGTTAAAAGGTGTAGATTTGTGCCAAACGGCCTAAATGCAGGAATGGAGTGGTCTGACTGAAATGACATGCAGACAGTGTTACTCGCTGGGTTCCAAAGCGTTAGTATACACATTTTGGTTCAGATCGGTGAATCGGTGTAGAGTTGTGCCAAAGAGCCTAAATGCAGGGAATGTAGTGGTCTGTCCTAAATTTCATATAAACAGTGTTACTCGCAGGGTTCCAAAGCGTAATTATACACATTTTGGTTCAGATCGGTGAAACGATGTAGATTTGTGCCAAAGAGCCTAAATGCAGGGAATGGAGAGGTCTGTCCGAAATGTCATGCTGACAGTGTTACTCGCAGGGTTCCTAAGGGTAAGTATACAAATTTTGGTTCAAATCGGTGAAATGGTGTAGATTTGTGCCGAAGGGCCTAGAGGCAGAGAATGGATTGGTCGGTAATAAATGGCATGTGGACAGTGTTACTCGCAGGGTTCCAAAGGATAAGTATACAAATTTAGGTTCAGATCAGTGAAGTGGTGTAGATTTGTGCCACAGGGCCTAAATGCATAATTTTTAGATTTTTATAAAAGAAAGTATTTGGAAAGTAGGCTACATTTTCTAAAACTAGAAATCGTAGATAGTTGTATGATGGCTTGAATGAATGGTCGCTATGCTCTTTATCGTTAGACCAAACAATGCATTTTCAAAAAAATTATAAATGTAAGCAGTACCTATCCTAACTTACTAAGCTGTGTTGTTATAGTGGCTGTAGGCAGCGCTTGGCTATATTTCTCGAACCCTCAAACGTACAGACTTGTGTGACGGCTCGTTTCAATGATCTTTTTTCTCATGTTTACCGTGGACCACTTATTTTTCCAGATTTTTACCAAAACAAACGTAACATTTAGGTGATTAAATTTGTTTCTGATATTTTTGGAACCCGTAATGTTAGAAAAACCTATGTTATTTAATTTACTCGTTATAAAGCCCCCTTTAATGGGGGTTATTTTTTTAAGATTTAACTTAAGGAACAAAAATTACTGGATTATTATTATTATTATTATTATTATTATATTTATTATTATTATTAAGGTACTCATCGACCCTTCCATTAGTCATTTTCAAGAAAATTTTCGATTATTTTAATTGTCTTATTCAATAGTATGTCCTCTTTAATTTCCAGAAATATATAGTTGATACTAGTGTTATTGTTGTGTGGGTCATTTATATTCACTTTAATGAACGGTGTGCACGGTTTTCAGCGGCTGTCACTTTGACGCATAGGAGCAGCAGATAAAGCACACATTAATCTGGCTTTGAAACAGTCTACTCCAGAACTAAAATAATGTAGGAGATACTCTCGGGTCGGAGAATGCAGAAGATTGACCTAAAATCCAAAGAAAATGCAGTTTTTTAAGAGTTGGAAACTAAGACTCTTTACTCTAAATGTGTACCTCAACTTTCAGTTACGATTTCTCTCATTTAATTTTTTTTTCAATATTTGTCTTGACTTGGGCAGTAAAATGTCCACATAGAATGCAGATATTAGTTTCATTTAAAAGCTAAAATATAGACAAATAATGCAGGTATGTTGTAAAGCAGAATGAATGTGTTAAATTAAAATTAGGGGTCGCGCCCCCAACAATTATTTTATTTTTTCAATCAAAATATCGTAAATTGTAAAACAATGCTAATATATTTGCCTCAGTCAATGATACAAAAACGATTCTGCTATACAACATTCTCAACATAGAGCAGATCAATTTGCGACAACAATGACTCAATTAAGTTGAAATAGAGCAAAGATATCGCGTCCTAAAAATGCACGTTATTTTTGTGATTAATCTTTGAAAAAGACCCCCCAAATTTATTTAATTTTTCTTTTTTGGCAAAAATCCACTAGTTTATATTCTTGGAATCAGTGATATCAATTTCAAGAAAATAAGATAACTTGTAATGAAATGTCTTCAGTAGTGTCGATGAGCACCAGTGGGATTATAGTTATGGCTGAAGTTGCGAATAGCCAAGATGCACCTTATAGTTTTATTATTTACTGGTAACATTTTGTAGAGAATAGTGTTTTATTGCATTTGTAAATGAATTGAACAATGATATGTTTTTCGGCCGGCTTTAGCTGTTGCGAGCGCCCAAGAGACTGCTGTGCTAGACGTAACTTGCAACTGTGTGAGAATTGATTACACGTAGGACGAAGTACTTCCTCTAGCCGATATGCTAGTCATTTATGTGGGGCATCTCTAAAAGCCACAGTAGTTAAAAGGGACTTAAAACCAATAACATTATTATTATTATTATTAACATTTATGTGGAGTGACTTATAAAGAGAGGTTATAAACATTTTCACTCTTACTTGTGTAATATTTGTCTAAAGTGACTGTATATTACTGTGCACTCTGATTGAAGTGAATTTTTAGCCAGCATACTTTGCAACATTTTTAGAGGTAAGTTTAGTTTATGTTTTTGGGATTTTTAATACTAATTTACCTTTATGTTTTCTTTGCTGATATTTATTGATTGATTGATTGCTTATTTTATTTTCAGATATTATTGTACGATTGCCTGTTGATTTGGAGATTGCTGTACCGGGCGCATTCAGTGGCGATATACTGTACTTCACAACATTTATAGAGGTAAGTTTAGTTTATGTTTTGGGATCTTTTAATACTAATTTACGTTTTAAGTTTTATTTACTGATATCTATTTATTGATTGTTTATTTTATTTTCAGATATTATTGTACAAATGCCTGTTGGTTGGGTAATTGCTCTACCTGGCGCATTCAGTGGTGGTATACTTTGCAACATTTTTTCAGAGGTAAGTTTCTAGCCTACTTACTATTTTTGCAAAAAATGAAAGTAGACTTATGAGATCAAAACAGGTCCAAAAAGTGTGTGTCTGTCTGTGTGTCTGGGCTTGTGTATGTGTGTTTGTATGTGTGTATGTGTGTGAGTTATGTTTGTCGCTTAACAGTCTTCTTTAGTGATGTACTAAGAAGTCGTTGCTACTGCTAAGTCAGTAGGTCTCGTGGTTCTTACTTCGGATGAGTAGTATCTGCTTTCTATGAATGAGAACTCGTTGGTTAGTTTGTAGAAGTATTTATTAATCTTTGACGATCCAATATATACAAGTGACCACCAGTCAGACAACCTGTTTAGTTGCTGCTGTTGGAAGAAGAGGCCTTTTGCTTCTTAGCCCAGGTCTTTTATACAAATCCTTGCATAACAATGTGCGTCACAGTAGTGGGGCGCACTCGATAACATACATGTGGAAATATACATCTTACAGGATATGGACTCATGTCTTTGATAACAGTTCTGTGAATTTGACCACTCATAGCTGTTGGAGTCAACACATTTGAAATAACATATTGAATAATTATATGAGGAAATGTACATGGTCATTTCCTTAGTTCCTTCTAGGAAGTATTTGTCAAATAACAATTTACAGATTGTGAAGTAATTACGTTGACAATAACATGTTGTGAAAGAAGTATGCAATGTCATTTCCTTGGTTCCAAGAATGAACATTCATCAAGTAAACACTTTGCTAATAGCATATTGAGGGATATATTGGGCAATGATGTTCCTTCTATAGGAAGAAGGACCATAACCTTTAGGTTAGAATGGGGTCTGGGGTTCGAACCTAGACGGGATACATAGCTCCTCCACCCTTTGTTGCTCGTTATCGTCCTCGATAACAATTTTCTTAAATCTATTCTTTACAGATTTAATATATTGATATATATTCTTGTTCTAAATATTAACATGATAACACAGAAAATAAGTATTATAATACTTGTGTTCACAGACACAAAAGTTTTCATTTTAGTATTGTATTCTGGAATCGGTTTTAAGTCTAACTTCATTCCTTTCACATCGAGGTGGGATGAATGGAAATTTATTTCGGTTTTAACATATGGATCATTTGGAGTTGATAGAAGTGGAAACAGGTGTACATAATTTGTAGGTTGCTGTTGCAAAGTTATACCCATGCTTGTAATAGGGCAAGACTCATTTGAGTAGATAACATATGATCCTGCTAATTTTATAGTTCTCTGAGATTCTGGGCAGGTTTGCAAGATTATTTGAGGATTTTTACTAGAGAAAAGGCTATGCTTCTTATTTAGTGGTTGAAATAGTTGTACCTCGTTTTTTTACAGTGGCAAATTGACATCTGGTAGTGTCCGTTAAATTACATGAAGTTATTCTAGTATTAAAGAGTATACATGCGTAATATTGAGTAACTTTTATACAAGGTGCGTTAGACCATCTTAAGGTAGGTCCTTGCAAGTAATATTTTTCCGGAGGGATTAATATTAGATTATTGCTAGGTACAGGAGAAATTTTATACAATGTATAAGTTTTAGCATCAGTGATTGGCATATATAATATTACAACCATTTCTTCGTTCATCATGAGAACTTGCGTTTTTGACAGTTTAAGGTTCTCAAATTGATGATACTGGTCAGTATGAATTATAGTTTTTGTTGGGTAGATTAGTTGTAAATGTTTTAAAACATTTGTTAAATCCTTTTGGGAGAACATCTTGATATTTGTCATTTCATTAAATGACAAGCTAATAGTATCTTGCATCACTTGTATGATTTTATCTAATTTGTTCGTACACAAGAGCACATATTGTTGATGTTCCAGAAGGTTAATCTTCAAGTCTTCTTCATGTAAAATACCTTTAATTACCTTCATATTATAGTTTACATGGTTCATTTCATTATAGAACTTTTGGGCAATGGAGTTACTGAATGATACTAATTTATTAATATGTTTAATTTCTTTGGTGTTACTTTGTTTTAATGCTTTTAATTGTTCCTGTAGATTGTCTAGATCATCTTGGTCTAGATTGCCTGATATGAATTTAATTATACTACCTAAACCATTTATAAGACCTCTCTTACTTCTAGGTGTAGCAGGTAGCAACTTATTTAATTCCTTTTTTGTTTCTTTAATTGATTCTCTTAATTCTGATATTAGATAAGGAAAAGTATTATTGCTTCGTGATACGAGACTTGAGATAGTGTCTTGAATGTTATTATAAGATTCTTTTAAACTCGTTAAATTGAAATGAAACATGAACCGGTGATAATCGTTAATTATTAAGGCTGGTCCTAATGAGTCGGCATAGAATCCTTGTGTCTGGATGGGCTGTGTGATGATGGTGCCATATCCGGGGAGGAATCTAGAATAAGAAATTTTCTTTTTGGTTTAATGTCCCGAAAATTCCTCACATGAGTTTTACCGTTTCTCATTTTACAGTATACCCTGTTTTCTTCAATTTTGGTAATGATACCTTCGTTGTACAGGTTTTTTGATTTCTTGTTTCTGGTGAGGGGATCTAATACGTAGACAGTTTCATTAATTTGGTAATTATGATTGAAAGTGTCGGTGTTTGGTTTAGTATGACTCTCTTTTACAATTTTCAACTGATATCCTTGTCTTTCAATGTATTCATTGATTTTGGGACATGGCGAGAAGACGTGGTCTAAAGCCTTATAGTATGGTCCATATAGAACGTTGAAAGGAGGTTGTTTAGTAGTGGAATGGATTGAAGAATTGTAATTCGTGATTATGGTGGTCACGAGCTCTGAGAGCGGAGTGAACTTATCGTGATCTCTGGAGATACGAAGTTTCTCTAGAAGGGTCGAATTCAGTCTTTCTACTGGAGAATTAGATGAAGAATTTAAAGGGGTAGTAGCGTGATATTCGATGTTCGTGGCTTTACAATATTCTTTTATGACATTGTTTTCGAACTCTCCTCCTTGGTCATGTGTGATTTTCCTTGGGAATCCATGGTGGGAAAAGTAAACTTGTAATTGGCTTAGTGTGGCCAGACCTGTACCATTTGGTAAAATGTAAGGCTTGTCCATACTTTGAGAAAATGTCAATTATAGTTAATATGCGACTTTGCTCGAAGTGAAACGTGTCGATGTGAATTTGAGAAAAAGGGCGATCGGCGGTGATGGGACCTTGGTTCGATACCTCGTTAGGGTGTCTCTCGTATTTGTTTCTCTGACAGAGGTTACATTGATTGATGATTGTCCTAATTTGTTCTCTTAAATGAGGCCAGTAGTATTTGGTCTTAAGATGTTCGTAAGTTTCTACTATACCATTGTGGTTTTCAGAATGATAGTGTGAAATCAGCTGTCTCTGAGTTTCGGGGCTCTCAATGTCTTCCAAGAATTTGGATGACCTGATAATGATTAGTTCAGAAGTAAATAGCTTCTGGCATGCCCTGATGAATGGGATCTCGAGAGTGATATCGTCAAAATAAGTAGCGTACTTGTTTGAGGTTACTATTATTTTGAGGAGGTGATTTGCTAAATCTTCCTGAAGATTCTTCTTTGTGACAATCATTATGTGTCTGGTACATTTTTAAACAGGTTTTGTTTAAGTACCTTGGGATAATTACCATATTTTACAATAATCTGATTGCGGTTTTGGTTTAAGTTCCGTTCAGATATTTTCAATGTGAATATGGGGTCTGCTTGGTTTGAATGGATAGTTTCATTATCCATATCATTTTGGTAGATGTCATCTCCGGGGATGGCAATGATTGAAGCTGCTTCATCAGCCATGTTAATCTCTACTCTAGAGAGTGCGTCTGCGACATAGTTAGTTTTGTCTTTGACGTAATCAGACTCTCCTGGTTTTGTGTGGGGATATTTTTGAATGTTACCGTATCTAATGGAATTTATTTCCATTGGCTCAACTAAAATTGGTTTCTTAAACTCTTGTTTTAGTTGTCCCTCTGTGGGCTGTATGGCTTGGTGAGTTTTGGCATCTAAGAGATACATTTCACCATATTTAAAATTCAGAACATACTCTTCTTCTTTTTCGATATTGACGGGAATCGCAGTGTTAGCTGTATCTACCGTGGGTTGAAAATGATTCACTTGATTATGTGAAGAATGAAAGTGAAACGGTATGTCTGTGCTGTTGAGAGTGACTTGGTTCTAGGCGTAGTCAATCTTTGCGTCTAATTGAGCGAAATCTGCGCTACCTAAATTATTTAAGTCTTCGATTTTGATGGCTGGGCCAAGCGAAAATCCTGAGACTGTTCCTCTGTATCGTACTCATATTCATAGTACTGAGTGTCGTACTCTTTCGGGTAGTTTTGTATGTTGTACTCATCTACATACTCTAGTGATTGCTGTATGGGACCTAAAGCTTCCTGTTCGATGTCTTCTGAAGGTTCTAAGTGAGCATTCAGATTACCTCTAATGGTTGAAACACCGGACATCGGCTGTGGAAATCTTTGCTGGTTAGTGGGTGTGAAACGTCGGCCAATATTATTTGGAGTTGGGTAAGGACGATTCATGGAGTTAGGTGGCTTGAAAGGCTGAGTGTTCGGAGCTTGAGCGTGTCCGAAAATTGGTTGTGGTTTATCTTTAAAGAAGGGTCTGTGGGTTTGATTTTGCATGAAAGGTTGGTTAAATGAGTTCCTTGGTGGAGCTGGGTTAAAATTCGAGAATGGATTGTGTGCTGGATGGCCTAGTGGTCGAGCTGTTGGTGGAAACTTGCTAGGAGGTAGTTTTCCTCTTAGTTGGTCCATGTAATCTTCATGGGCGCGATCGTTATCGTAAGACCTGCATAACCTGAGGCAATGATTCAGGTCAGTAATCTGTGCATATCTTAAGTATGAACGGTAGGGTTCCAAAACTCCTGCTTTAAACGTGTTTAGGCTTAACTCTTCAAGTTCTCTTAATTTCAATTCCAAAATTTGATTTTGGTAATTGAGTTTGCATAAGCTTTTGCATTGCAAAGTCAATCCTTCTAATTTATCATGATAGTCATTGTATGATTCGTTTCCTTTCTGGTAGCAATTAGAGATCTCCTGGATGAGAAGTCTCTCGTCTTTGACGTTACCGTATTTTCTTATGAGTTTATCTTTAAATTTTTCATAAGTACTGTTGGCTTCTAAGTCAAGAATGCTACATGCTTCACCTTTTAGTTTTGACTTTATGACGTTAAATAGGAAGTCATTTATTAATACTGAGTTTGTAGCTGACGCTATTCTCTTATGAGTGTTTAGAAACGATTCTGTTCTTGCTAAGAAATAGTCAAGACTGCAAGAATTAGTGCCGTTAAATTCAGGCAAAAGCTGTATCTGAGCATATTCGAATTTTGAAAGTAACTCGGTTTCAGGCATCTTGTTTGAATTTATAAAGACGGTTTTCAAAATTGTTTATAATAAATATTTAATTTGCTAGATTAAATTTTGTAACAGTGGTTACTTTTAAAAGTTAATTACTTACTTATAAGTGTTAATTATTAATCAAAATACATGTGAAAGAGCCCCGGTTAGGTTTTCACAATAAAGGAAATAACTTATTATTATTAATAATCAAAATATATGTGAAAGAGCCCCGGTTAGGTTTTCACAATAAAAGAAATAACTTATTATTATTATTAATCAAAATATATGTGAAAGAGCCCCGGTTAGGTTTTCACAATAAAGGAAATAAGTTATTATTATTATTAATCTAAAATTAATGATATGTGGATATCTCGTTTAGATTCTCCACAATATGAACTAGTAAAATGATAAAATTAATTATATGTCTTCTGAAATGAGGATGATGATTGATGATGATAATAAATATTTAATTATTTTATTAATTCCTTCAATAGTGACAAGCGAAAGACCAGTATGGACTGCACTAACTCACTTTTGTTAGGAAATGATATAACTTTATTATTATTATTTTTGTTTTAATTGTTTAGTTACAATATTAATTCAAAAGTAAATAAAGAGTGTAAGGTCTGCTAATTAGAGCCCACTAAATTATTTCTTCTTGAAAGTACAAATATTTATTATTATGTATTTATTATTTGTTTTAAGTTTATTAATTTTAATTCAAATCGAAATGACAAGGCAAACTATACTAGTTAAAGTTAACTGTAATTTGTTTTCGTTTGAAAGGGAAAGAATGTATTATTTAAGTTTTATTATTATTATTGTTGTTGCTCTCCCAATTTGTTACTTGAAATATTGAACCATGCTTTACTAATAATACTCTAGTTCACAAATAAGGTATTATTTGGAGTTTGACTTACAGACAAGAAAAGATGATCAGTGCTGGCTGCATCCTCTTGGAACTGCGGAGTCGGTTGGTTCTCTTGTGTCGTGGTGTGGTCGGAAAGCGCTTCTGGAGCGTTGTCGGCACGTACGGCGATGGCGGTCGGTTGTTGAGAAAGGCGTTTTCTTGGAGCGTGAGCTTCTTGGAACGTTTGTCGGCGAACTTCCTTCCTTCCGTTAAGTTAGCAAAGTTGGTTGTGGACGAAAGGCGTCTCTCTTGGTACGTTGTCAGTTCCACTTCTAACTTGCTTCCTTCAAGCTAGCGAAGTCGTTTGTGGACGAAAGGCCTCCCTGAGGTTGTCAGTACCACTCCTGGCTTGCTGGCTGATTCATAGAAACGATGACTGCATCTAGTACTGAAGATAGGTACCTTGGTGTCGCTAGTATAGTGACGAAAGGCCTCCTTGTGAGGTTTGTCAGAACACTGTACTAACTTACTCGTAGATTATCTGGCAAGGATAATCGTTACCTATCCCGGACGGGCCCCCAGTTAAGTTTGTCGCTTAACAGTCTTCTTTAGTGATGTACTAAGAAGTCGTTGCTACTGCTAAGTCAGTAGGTCTCGTGGTTCTTACTTCGGATGAGTAGTATCTGCTTTCTATGAATGAGAACTCGTTGGTTAGTTTGTAGAAGTATTTATTAATCTTTGACGATCCAATATATACAAGTGACCACCAGTCAGACAACCTGTTTAGTTGCTGCTGTTGGAAGAAGAGGCCTTTTGCTTCTTAGCCCAGGTCTTTTATACAAATCCTTGCATAACAATGTGCGTCACAGTAGTGGGGCGCACTCGATAACATACATGTGGAAATATACATCTTACAGGATATGGACTCATGTCTTTGATAACAGTTCTGTGAATTTGACCACTCATAGCTGTTGGAGTCAACACATTTGAAATAACATATTGAATAATTATATGAGGAAATGTACATGGTCATTTCTTTAGTTCCTTCTAGGAAGTATTTGTCAAATAACAATTTACAGATTGTGAAGTAATTACGTTGACAATAACATGTTGTGAAAGAAGTATGCAATGTCATTTCCTTGGTTCCAAGAATGAACATTCATCAAGTAAACACTTTGCTAATAGCATATTGAGGGATATATTGGGCAATGATGTTCCTTCTATAGGAAGAAGGACCATAACCTTTAGGTTAGAATGGGGTCTGGGGTTCGAACCTAGACGGGATACATAACTTGTGTACTCGGCATGTCTGTCCCGCCCCCACCCCTATCAATTCAAACACGGTGAAACCGAATAGAGTGAAATTTGGTACAGAGGTAGCACTAGCAAAGGACAACTTAGTGTCATACTTTATATCGCCGCCATCTAGACGAAACGTAATGGCGGCCACCCAAATCAAATTACTACTAACCTACTCATCGGATCTCATTAGCCCAATAGTTTGCAGATGGCGGCCATGTATGTGTGCAAATTGATCCCCCTATCAATTCAAACACAACGAAGCCCAAATAGAACCACCTTTGGTACAGAGGTAGCACTAGCAAGGGACAACTCAGTGTCATGTTGTATACCAAAGCCATCATAACAAAAGAGAAATGGCGCCCAGCCAAATGTTCTCAACATATATCAAATTACGACTAAGCTAATCATCTGATCTATACCAAATTTTGCAACAATATTCCTTAATGTGAGATGCGTCTTTTGCCCAAACTACCAGATCATCAGCCAAATAGTTCCAATATGGCGGATGTATGAATCATGTAAGCATTATAGCCTAACCGTAACTTACGATTCAACTAGGCCTGGCCTCACCAATTCAGCTTTTCGTACATAGGAAGGTTTGAACTATCCTCAATGAGGTGACCGGTACGATATTAGCATATTATAATGGAATATGAAACCGTAAAAGTGACTAAAAGGTCAGGCTGACCATATCATATCGTTGTGGTACCGTGCTGTTCCGTTGTCAAAATGGCCGCTATTTTTTCTAGTAAATACATATATTTCTGTAACTGAAAAAGTTTATATCCTTTTAGGAATGTATTGAACCAAATAATGCATATTTAGTATCAAATGGTTTATAGAAACGCCAGAAAACGCTAATAAAATCATTGATTTCAACTGGAAATATGATACAGATATTCTAAACCAGTTGTTTAACAAGTATTATCAAGTCGCATCCGTGACGTATTGGTAGTGACCTGGACTCATAATCTGAAGGTTCGTGGTTCAAACCCCTGCTGGTTCAAATGTGTTTAATTTTTTTTTTATTTATTGATTTATAACTACTCACACGTTATAATATTAAGCATATGTATAGTGTGTATTTGCAATTGAAATTATTATACATATATACTTATAACACCATATATTTCAACACTCGAATACAGCGATTAATATCCGTTGACCTTGATTGGCGGTAGAGTCTATTGTTGTTGTTTTTGTTGTTGGTTCTTTAGGGGTTTTGTGGCATCATGGTCTTGTAGCCCTGTTTTCTTGGGTGCTTGTAGAAGTTGTCAGATAACTTGTGTCTCTGTGATGTCTGTTGGCTTACTAGTATGTGTACTATTATACGAGGAAGGTTTATGGTAAGAAGCTGTTGTTTCATTTGAGATGCATGGACATCACGGTCACTTAGCCCCGTGTACTTGGTTGAGTGTTGAATTTTGTCTGATAACCTGTGTTATTAATGTGATGGATGTATTAGTTTGTGTATACAGGGTGTATCTTAATTATACCGACAAAAATCGGGGACGCTCTGCGTGTTATGTAAAAGACGATGCCGCAATCGGATTGGCGGAGAAAATTTTTCCCTTCGAGAAAATGAGGTCACTTTGTAACTTCCTGGCGCGCGATTCAAATCTACGAACTCGCCTATTTGCTGAGCCACCGGGCAAGCCGCTGGCCACTGCTGTGCTTCAGACGAGGGAAGGGAGTGTGGTAGAAGGAGACAGAGATATGCTGGCGGGAATGCGCAAGTTTCCTCGTTCGCCTCGGCTTGCACTCTGGCTCAGCAAATACGGTGAACCCATCAAACCCGGGACGATGACTGCCTTCCTTCGTCAGTGGCTGCGTGTTTACATCCAGTGCAATGTGATGGTTGTTGGCCAGGAGAGTACACGGCCATGTTTGAGCAATTGAAACAAAAATTGAATTTAACTCGTGTGTCGTTCCCTGTGGCATTAAACAAGATCCACAGGTTTGAGCAGGATAATCCCGACTATTCTTTTATGGTTTATGGTCTTGACGGTGATGAAATTATGGGTTTTTAATATGCTACTAAAGAGCAGAAACTATAACTCATTCATCTTTTAGATTTGTCCATGGGAGATGTGAATTACTATTGCCGTATTAAATATGTAAGTAGATTGGTAGGCAGTCAACTGTCGAAACATTGTAATAAGAAGCAGATTTGTGACCATTGTCTCCAATATTTTACAAACACCGCTCTTTTGGAACGACATAGGGAAGATTGTAACTCACAGGAGGCAGTGCGACTGGTTCTACCACAAGGGGACGATGCAGTGTTAAAATTTAAAAACATATACAAGCGTGATGCGGCTCCCTTTGTGGTATACGCTGATTTTGAGGCTCTCACCGTAGCCATGCCAGGATGCAAACCAGATCCCAGCAAATGCTCAACAGTCTGTTCGTATTACCACACAAAGTCCTATTTTAAATCCTATCAAGGCCCAGATTGTGCTAAATGGTTCTTAAATGAACCTATCGAGTTAGCTGACCATGCATAGGGGTTACTTCAAAACCAAATACCCATGAACCTAACTCGAGAACAGCAGGAACAGTATGAGCATGCCACGACATGCCATATTTGTGAAAAGCCGCTGGTATGTGCCGAGGACACTGTTCGAGACCACTCGTAAGTAGGTTAGTAAGGACGGTTCTAGCGCACACATTTTATTTGTACCCGACTGTACATGTTAAAATAATGAATATCTCTCGAACGCATGGTCCGATTTTGACAAATGAGGTGTCGTTGGACTCGGGCTGACGCCCTCTTTCCAATGGACCATTCATTTCAACCCCTAAATAAAACCTACCCCTACTAGGGGGTGAAATTGTAATTTCTTTTTTAGTGAAAGTCTCTTTTCAAATGCGACATGTATAAGGTGCGCTGCTAAAATGAACTTAAACGTTGTTGCTCATATCGCGCATGCGTTTTTCTGGCTGCCGCTATGGATGAACATTTTTGTTTTTGTTTTGTACGCATGCGCACTTGGGATTTTTGTAAGAGAGCGAGCTCTTTGAAAAAAATGATTGATAAGAAGGGGTTTTGGTGATGAGGAGAGAACCAGATAGTCGCCTATTTTCCTACGAAGTTTGCCGATATCTCTCGAACGCATGGTCGGATTTGGACGTGTGACTTGTCAAATCACTTGTCTCGAAGCCCTATACATGTTATTAATAGGTTAAAGTTTTGAGAATGCGGGATACAGGCTTTTTGGGGGTAAAACCGTGATTTTAGACTTTTTCCGGTATTACACGAATGCCTAGTCGGATTTGGTCCTATGACCTGTCAAATGGCTTGTCTCGAAACCCTTTTTATTTTTGTAATAGGTTCACGATTTTGAGAATGAGGGAAACAGAGTGTTTTGGGGTAAAACCGTGATTTTAAAATTTTTGCTATATTTCGCGAACCAATTATGCTAGAGGCGTGTACGAGGGGTCCAAAGACTCGGGCTGACGTTCTCTTTACTATAGACTACTCGTTATATTTAAAAAAAAATTGGAAACTCGATTTTGGGGTAAACACGTGTTTTTTGTGATTTTTGCTGATAACTCACGAACGAATAAGCCTAGAGACAAGTGCAAGGTGTCATTTTTTTCATTGCGTTGCCCTCTTGCCGACGATGTTCGTGATGAGCAGGAATGAAAAACCATGTTGAGGTAAAACCATGATTTTAGACTTTTTGCTTTATCTCACAAACCCATAACGCTAGAGACGTGTACGAGGTGTCCTAGGACTCGTGATAACGCCCCCTTTTAGAAACTATGTTTGACATTTTGACAAAGGGCCTAACGCCATACATGTTGAAAAAAAATTCTTTATCGATACCTGTTTATAATGTTTATGAAGCGTGATGGTTGAGAGAGACGATACGGCTGGGTGTGTGTGTTTCAACGAACCTGTCGCTGACCACGGTGGCTGTGTTCAATAGATCAATCGCTATTTCGACAGGGCGGTTTATGACAGAGCGAGGGTGTGTTTTTTCGGATACTTTACCCCGAAGATGATCTTTAACGTGTAAACGGTGATGAGAACTTGGTTCTATGTTGGTCGAAGCGAGTACAGAAAACAAACTTGCAGAGGAGCAGGAGGTGAATGTCATTTGAGCTTATTGGAATGCGCTGATCTGACTTGACAACAGGTGCAATGGAAAATGACAAAGACGCAGAGGACACTTGAAGGTGAAATAATCTGACCATCGTGGTGGCAGGGAAGAGCGAATACACGTGTGAGATGACATGTACGCTAAACAAGTTACATCCTGTTTTGCTTCGTACGTGACAAAATGCAAGTTCATGTGAAATTTGATCCGGCACAGGTGTTAACTTTGGGCGTTAGCTGTCCATGTGACCGATAACAGGATGTTCAAAGCGTGGGAAAAAATGATTATACATGCAATGTAACATATATAAAGATATGTCGTTATCATTTCCACTCTCACTTAGGTGACTACCTTTGAACAGATTGCGTTGCGTGAAACCCCTGGTCTTGTTAAACAGTTTTGGTGTTGGTGGAAAATACTTAACCTTGTTGTGGGGTAGGTATTTATTTATATATTTATTCATTTATACATTTATTGATTTATATATATATTTACAAGCAATTATTTATTAATTAGGTAATTAATGATTTTATTTATTTATTTATTTATTTGTTTGCATATAACCGGTATACCTTACATGTCTGAGAGAGAAGAAACCATTGCACTTTTGAGCCCACTAGAAGGAAACAACAAGCCACTGCAAGTAAAGGTGAGATGATTTTTTTAAACTAACTTGTTTCATTTTGTTTTGTTTTATGTTTTATTTTATGAAATGCATGTATTAACCTGAATTTAGGTATTTATAGCGGTTTATTTTATTTATTTTTAGAAACCTGGAAAGAAAAGCCTTACCGCCGTAGCAGTTGCTGAAAAAACCCCGAAACGCACTAAAGCGAAACCACTGCCAAAGAGTGAACTGTTTAAAACTCAGGTAAGTCTAACTTAAAAATGCTATTCCATTTTACCACTACTGAAAACTCGTAGACAAAAAAAAAATTCATTGCCTGTACATGACTGGGAAAATGATTGCTTTCATGATTAATGGCTATGTTGTTGTTGTTGACTGGGAAAAGTACAAGGCCATGTTGGATTTTCTAAAAATAAAATAAAAAAAATTATGGGTGGTTCCCTATGGACTCAACGAATATCCACAGGATTGAACATGATAATGTAAACAAAATGACATGACATTCATTTTTGTTTATATATTGGTTAAAGGGGGGGGGGTGTAAATGACTGTAGATTTATAAAAAGAATATAAGTACATGGGTTACTGTTAGTGCCAACATACAGTTTATTTTAATGGTGTTTTGATGTATTAATGCCAATTAACGTTAACGTTTCATTTACAAGTATTGGTTGATTGATAGATTGATTGACTGATTGATTGAGTGATGGGTTATTTTGTTTGCTTTAAGGTGTCGTCATGTGCCATTAACGTAATGAACAGACAGTGAACAAGCATGCATTATGCTTTAAAGTATTCTGTGCAACGTTGATAACTTACAATACGAAAAAAGTTTTATAATAACACATGGCGTTAGTACCAAATACAAAAAGTGAGCAAGTTGGTTTACAACGTGGGTTAAATTTAAATTCAGAACATGATCGATGGTTAACATTTGAATCCTGGCCTGTAGGCTTTTTGTCGTCACATAAACTTGCAAAAGCCGTTTTTTTTTACTTGAACCGAGAAGATGTGGTGCGCTGTGTGTTTTGTCGTATTGAACTTTCACACTGGGAAGAAGGGGATGATTCCTTTAGAGACCATTTGCGATGGTCTCTTCATTGTCCTTACATGCTTGGAAAGCAAGTGGGTAACCTAACCGTGCATTCATTTTACCGAACCACAAGGCCTTTGGCCGCTACTTACGTTGCTGAATCACAAATAAATAATAATAATAATGATGTATTGCCAGCCAACGGTAGTGTCGATATATGTGGTCCATATGCCATAGACAGTGTTGAATTGGCGTGTGATTTTTGAAAAATTGGCAGTTTGCAAGACTAAAGCACTAGCACACCCAGAGTACAGCTCTGTTGAAAAACGTTTAGAATCTTATAAAAATGTTTGGTCATTGATATTAAAACACCTTACCAAACAGCTAAGTGAAGCTGGATTTTTTATACTGGTGAAGGGGATAAAACAATATGTTTTTATTGTGGATTTGCTTTAAAGGATTGGCAAATGACTGATGACCCTTTTGTGCAACACGCTCGTTGGTCACCAAACTGTAAATACATGGTGTTGCTTAAAGGTCAAGCATTTGTGAACACTATTCGTAAAGAAAACGTGATTGCAGCACAATACATAAAAGTGCCTTTAGAGTTAGAACACGCGGAGGAAATTCATAAGGCTGAAAGAAAAGACTTGTGTTACGAACAGATACAAAAGTGTGACCAACAATTATGTAAAATTTGTTATCAAGATGAACTAGGTGTTGTATTTTTGCCTTGTGGACACATGATAGCCTGTGTCAAGTGTGCATTAGAACTCAACACTTGTGCTATATGCAGAAACGCAGTATCTGCTACAGTTAGGGCATTTCTTGCATAACTAGTATAATTTATTCGTCATGCATAGTGCAAAATCCCTAATTGCACAATATTATTAAAACTGTTTTAGAGTGTAATAGAAATGCTTTTCTTTTGTTTATAGACTACTACAATGAATGTTTTGAATGCTGTGGGAAAATCATGTGGCTTAGAGACAAAGAAGCTCAGCGAATTGCCAACGCATATTCCATTCCGCATTATCAAGATTCGGAAATTGAAAACAGCATATGGTGATCGTGTACTTTGTATATGTGAAAACTTTGAAACATTTCTGCCTATACGGTTTAATGATATGTTGGAGAGTGTTTTTGATGAAGTCAATAATGCTGTGCAACCTGTACACTTAATATATGAAGGTTTTAAAAACAATAGGTGCATGGTTCGTTTTAATTAAATAAATAAAAAAATGTGAAATAATAATGGAAAATATAAGTAATGACAATATACTGAAAAAGAAAGAAAATATGTGTATAGAATAGTAATGTTTTTGTGTTTAGTGTTGTCTTTAAAAATATTATGATGAAACCAAAAAAAAACAAGAAATGTATATAAAGTTTGTAAATAAATGCAAAATGATGTTACAATGTTGTTTTATTTTATACAAAGTTAGTATATTTAACATTGCAAAGTATACATGATTATGACAATAAATGCACACTGAATACAAGCCTTTCTCACTTTACAATAGTCTGTTATAGTTTTAAACACAAGGCTTGTTGTAGATTATTTTATAGCAATGTCCATTCAATGTTGTTTTCGAAAAGTGGGGAAGCCGCAATGGTTGTATAGGCATAAAATCCTTATTGTTATTACTATTTAGTCACTTTGATCCCCTTGCATATCAAGAGCAGATGACCTAGTTGTTCCTCTCTTTAAAACGACAACAACACTACCTCTTTCATAGTTTGTGATGTTTATGGCTCTTGCGACGTGGAAGATGGATTAAAAATAACTTTTAGAACAGGGGTTAAACGTTGCTCATTAAACAATGCATTATTTTGAGTAGCAATATGGTTTTCTTGATTTTTTGTCGACGGCAACTATGTTTCATGCAGTACACTACATTGATGATCACTGACACTTAAAACCTCACTATTTTTACTTTTTAGGTCACCACGACAATGTTTGGAACGTTGCTTTGAACAACGCCAAATAACAGTTCCATTTTTATTGGTTCGTTTCACAATATAGGAATATCCTTTATAGTATGCGTAAGGCTTACCATACCTAGTCACTGATACTTCCATATCAACTGTCAAGCATAGACTAAGCTCTAGTAAAGTCAACTTGGTAATACGAATAATAGTTTAATGTGAGAGCAAATATGGATCCAAAGAGTTCAGGTAAAAGTGGGAACAAATAAGCAAATATTAGAAACAAGAGTTGGGGTAAAAGTGGTCGCAAAATGGTAGACCCATTACACAATAATTTCACCACGACGAAGCTTTTGTTCAATTTCTTTGATTTCCCAATCGTGACCGGTATGCCCAGCTTGTTGTAAAGCATGCAATTGTCGAAGCCGTTGAATTAGCTTACTGGGTTTGTTCCAGTATACAAATTTAACAAATGGACTTTTAGGTGCAAACAAAGTATTACCATTATCATGATCATTATCATTATCATCATTATCATCATCATGATCACCATTATCATCATGACCATCATCACTGTTACTATATAGTCCTTTTTGATCCTCTTGCAATACCACTTCATTTATAGTCTGAGTTGATTTTGATAGTGTTGAAGGTTTCTTGGACGTTGACAACTGTCCTAACATGCCGTTTTGAGGACATGATAAGTCCTTTTGAACAAACACTGCACTATTTTTAGCCGCAATATCGTTTTCTTGAACTTGTGAACAGCAAGCGTGGTTCGTTTAGAGCACTACATTGATGAACACTCACACTTAAAACCTTTCCATTTTTACTTTTCAGATTGCCTCGATATTTTGTTGACCTCTCTTTTGAGCATCGCCAGAATATTATTCCATTCACATTCTGGCGATTATAGTTATAAGAGTAGCCTTGATAGAGTGCACGTAGCCTACCTTTGTTGGTTGTAATAAGTTCCATAGTAGTAACTGACCTGTCAGTACGATGTTCACACAACAAAGGTTACAACTCTTTTGCTGATGGAGAGACCTACCATAAGCTTATATATTGGCTTATGTGTTGGCTTTTTGTGTTGGCTTTTTGTGTTGGCTTTTTGTGTTGGCTTTTGTGTTGGCTTTTTGTGTTGGCTTTTCGTGTTGGCTTTTGTCTTGGCTTTTTGTGTTGGCTTTTCGTGTTGGCTTTTTGCGTTGGCTTTTGTGTTGGCTTTTTGTGATGGGTTTGTGTTGGCTTTTTGTGTTGGCTTTTTGTGTTGGCTTTAGTATTGGCTTTTGTATTGGCTTATTTGACAAGTTATTTGTGTCAATGTATTTAGTGGATTTTTCTTGGTGTTGGAAAGTAGTTGAAAGAGAGGGAATATTTAAAGACTTAACCTCAGCTCACTAACCTAACCTAACCTAACTTTACGCAGCCTAACCTAACCTAACCTTTCAACTCTCAGATGTTAATTAAATTCTGTGCATAGTCGAGTTGGAACCCAAGACCACAGGGGTAAAAAACCAATTATTTTTGACGGCTTATTTTGGTAACTTATTTTGATGGCTAACCTAACTTTACCTAACCTAACCTCAGCTCACTTTGGATATTACTAGTAAGTGTTCATATCCTCCGCTAGGTAGGATGCTAGTAGTACAGGTAGTGCGCATATTTACCG
This sequence comes from Meconema thalassinum, assembly GCA_946902985.2. NCBI lineage: Eukaryota > Metazoa > Arthropoda > Insecta > Orthoptera > Tettigoniidae > Meconema > Meconema thalassinum. The sequence goes on along the minus strand of OX336389.2, from coordinate 1,320,324,151 downwards.
CTAGGTAGCGGAACCATATTTTGCGTGTTGCATGTGACACTTGTGAAGTTTAACCGCATGCAAGACGTGCTGGTATAAGTTCTCTATTTAAACCCAATATACAATTAACCACTAAATGTTCTGAACTAACATGTATAGCCATGTTTAGGGTATATAGGGGACCCTTAGCAAGAAAGGCTGTCTAACCCACGAGTGTACAGCTTTGTCATACGCAGTAAGCACCTGTTGGCAGAAAACAACAACAACAACAATTTGAAAAAGCCAACAACATATCCATTAATGTATTTAATGGAAACAGTTTTTGTGGGCTTTCTCAATTTGTTGTTGTTGTTGTTTTCTGCCAAAATGTGCTTACTGCGTATGACAAAGCTGTACACTCGTGGGTTAGACAGCCTTTCTTGCTAAGCGTCTCCTATATACCCTAAACATGGCTACACATGTTAGTTCTGAACATTTAGTGGTTGATTGTATATTGGGTTTAAATAGAGAACTTATACAAGCATGTCTTGCATGCGGTTAAACTTCACAAGTGTCACATGCAACACGCAAAATATGTGTCCGCTACCTAGCGGTAAATATGATCTCTACCTGTACTACAAGCATCCTACCTAGCGTAGGATATGAACACTTACTAGTAATATCCAAAGTGAGCTGAGGTTAGGTTAGGTAAAGTTAGGTTAGCCATCAAAATAAGTTACCAAAATAAGCCATCAAAAATAATTGGTTTTTACCCCTGAGGTCTTGGGTTCCAACTCGACTATGCACAGAATTTAATTAACATCTGAGAGTTGAAAGGTTAGGTTAGGTTAGGCTGCGTAAAGTTAGGTTAGGTTAGGTTAGGTTAGTGAGCTGAGGTTAAGTCTTTAAATATTCCCTCTCTTTCAACAACTTTCCAACACCAAGAAAAAAATCCACTAAATACATTGACACAAATAACTTGTCAAATAAGCCAATACAAAAGCCAATACTAAAGCCAACACAAAAAGCCAACACAAAAAGCCAACACAAAAGCCAACACAAAAAGCCAACGCAAAAAGCCAACACAAAAAGCCAACACAAAAGCCAACGCAAAAAGCCAACACGAAAAGCCAACACAAAAACCAAGACAAAAGCAACACAAAAAGCCAACACGAAAAGCCAACACAAAAAGCCAACACAAAAGCCAACACAAAAAGCCAACACAAAAAGCCAACACATAAGCCAATATATAAGCTTATGGTAGGTCACTCCATCAGCAAAACAGTTGTAACCTTTGTAGTGTGAACATCGTACTGACAGGTCAGTTACTACTATGGAACTTATTACAACCAACAAAAGGTAGCCTACGTGCACTCTTTCAAGGCTACTCTTATAACTATAATCGCCAGAATGTGAATGGAATAATATTCTGGCGATGCTCAAAAGAGAGGTCAACAAAATTTCGAGGCAATCTGAAAAGTAAAAATGGAAAGGTTTTAAGTGGGAGTGTTCATCAATGTAGTGCTCTAAACGAACCACGCTTGCTGTTTACAAACAATTATCAAAATGCTAAAAAGCAAGTTCAAGAAAACGATATTGCGGCTAAAAATAGTGCAGTGTTTGTTCAAAAGGACTTATCATGTCCTCAAAACGTCATGTTAGGACAGTTGTCAACGTCCAAGAAACCTTCAACACTATCAAAATCAACTCAGACTATAAATGAAGTGGTATTGCAAGAGGATCAAAAAGGACTATATAGTAACAGTGATGATGGTCATGATGATAATGGTGATCATGATGATGATAATGATGATAATGATAATGATCATGATAATGGTAATGCTTTGTTTACACCTAAAAGTCCATTTGTTAAATTTGTATACTGGAACAAACCCAGTAAGCTAATTCAACGGCTTCGACAATTGCATGCTTTACAACAAGCTGGGCATACCTCGACCACTTTTACCCCAACTCTTGTTTCTAATATTTGCTTATTTGTTTCCACTTTTACCTGAACTCTTTGGATCCATATTTACTCTCACATTAAACTATTATTCTTATTACCAAGTTGACTTTACTAGAGCTTAGTCTATGCTTGACGGTTGATATGGAAGTATCAGTGACTAGGTATGGTAAGCCTTCCGCATACTATAAAGGATATTCATATATTGTGAAACGAACCAATAAAAATGGAACTGTTATTTGGCGTTGTTCAAAGCAACGTTCCAAACATTGTCGTGGTGACCTAAAAAGTAAAAATAGTGAGGTTTTAAGTGTCAGTGATAATCAATGTAGTGTACTGCATGAAACACAGTTGCCGTCGACAAAAAATCAAGAAAACCATATTGCTACTCAAAATAATGCATTGTTTAATGAGCAACGTTTAACCCCTGTTCTAAAAGTTATTTTTAATCTATCTTCCACGTCGCAAGAGCCATAAACATCACAAACTATGAAAGAGGTAGTGTTGTTGTTGTCGTTTTAAAGAGTGGAACAACTAGGTCATCTGCTCTTGATATGCAAGGGGATCAAAGTGACTAAATAGTAATAACAATAAGGATTTTATGCCTATACAACCATTGCGGCTTCCCCACTTTTCGAAAACAACATTGAATGGACATTGCTATAAAATAATCTACAACAAGCCTTGTGTTTAAAACTATAACAGACTATTGTAAAGTGAGAAAGGCTTGTATTCAGTGTGCATTTATTGTCATAATCATGTATACTTTGCAATGTTAAATATACTAACTTTGTATAAAATAAAACAACATTGTAACATCATTTTGCATTTATTTACAAACTTTTTATACATTTCTTGTTTTTTTGGTTTCATCATAATATTTTTAAAGACAACACTAAACACTAAAACATTACTATTCTATACACATATTTTCTTTCTTTTTCAGTATATTGTCATTACTTATATTTTCCATTATTATTTCACATTTTTTTATTTATTTAATTAAAACGAACCATGCACCTATTGTTTTTAAAACCTTCATATATTAAGTGTACAGGTTGCACAGCATTATTGACTTCATCAAAAACACTCTCCAACATATCATTAAACCGTATAGGCAGAAATGTTTCAAAGTTTTCACATACACAAAGTACACGATCACCATATGCTGTTTTCAATTTCCGAATCTTGATAATGCGGAATGGAATATGCGTTGGCAATTCGCTGAGCTTCTTTGTCTCTAAGCCACATGATTGTCCCACAGCATTCAAAACATTCATTGTAGTAGTCTATAAACAAAAGAAAAGCATATCTATTACACTCTAAAACAGCTTTAATAATATTGTGCAATTAGGGATTTTGCACTATGCATGACGAATAAATTATACTAGTTATGCAAGAAATGCCCTAACTGTAGCAGATACTGCTTTTCTGCATATAGCACAAGTGTTGAGTTCTAATGCACACTTGACACAGGCTATCATGTGTCCACAAGGCAAAAATACAACACCTAGTTCATCTTGATAACAAATTTTACATAATTGTTGGTCACACTTTTGTATCTGTTCGTAACACAAGTCTTTTCTTTCAGCCTTATGTATTTGCTCCGCGTGTTCTAACTCTAAAGGCACTTTTATGTCTTGTGCTGCAATCACGTTTTCTTTACGAATAGTGTTCACAAATTCTTGACCTTGAAGCAACGCCATGTATTAACAGTTTGGTAACCAACGAGCGTGTTGCACGAAAGGGTCATCAGTCATTTGCCAATCCTTTAAAGCAAATCCACAATAAAAACATATTGTTTTATCCCCTTCACCAGTATAAAAAATCCAGCTTCACTTAGCTGTTTGGTAAGGTGTTTTAATATCAATGACCAAACATTTTTATAAGATTCTAAACGTTTTTCAACAGAGCTGTACTCTGGGTGTGCTAGTGCTTTAGTCTTGCAAACTGCCAATTTTTCAAAAATCACACGCCAATTCAACACTGTCTATGGCATATGGACCACATATATCGACACTACCGTTGGCTGGCAATACATCATTATTATTATTATTTATTTGTGATTCAGCAACGTAAGTAGCGGCCAAAGGCCTTGTGGTTCGGTAAAATGAATGCACGGTTAGGTTACCCACTTGCTTTCCAAGCATGTAAGGACAATGAAGAGACCATCGCAAATGGTCTCTAAAGGAATCATCCCCTTCTTCCCAGTGTGAAAGTTCAATACGACAAAACACACAGCGCACCACATCTTCTCGGTTCAAGTAAAAAAAAACCGGCTTTTGCAAGTTTATGTGTCGACAAAAAGCCTACAGGCCAGGATTCAAATATTAACCATCGATCATGTTCTGATTTTAAATTTAACCCACTTGGTAAACCAGCTTGCTCACTTGTTGTATTTGGTACTAACGCCATGTGTTATAATAATTTTTTTTCTTATTGTAAGTTATTAACGTTGCTCAGAATACTTTAAAGCATAATGCATGCTTGTTCACTGTCTGTTCATTACGTTAATGGCACATGACGACACCTTAAAGCAAACAAAATAACCCATCACTCGATCAATCAATCAATCAATCTATCAATCAACCAATACTTGTAAATAAAACGTTAACGTTAATTGGCATTAATATGTCAAAACACCATTAAAAATAAACTGTATGTTGGCACTAACAGTAACCCATGTACTTATTTTCTTTTTATAAAGCTACAGTCATTTACACCCCCCCCCCTTTAACCAATATATAAACAAAAATGAATGTCATGTCATTTTGTTTACATTATCATGTTCAAACTTGTGGATATTCGTTGAGTCCATAGGGAACCACCCTTAATTTTTTTATTTCATTTTTAGAAAATCCAACATGGCCTTGTACTTTTCCCAGTCAACAACAACAACATAGCCATTAATCAAGAAAGCAATCATTGTCCCAGTCATGTACAGGTAATGAATTTTTTTTGTCTACGAGTTTTCAGTAGTGGTAAAATGGAATAGCATTTTTAAGTTAGACTTACCTGAGTTTTAAACAGTTCACTCTTTGGCAGTGGTTTCGCTTTAGTGCGTTTCGTTTTTTTTCAGCAACTGCTACGGCGGTAAGGCTTTTCTTTCCAGGTTTCTAAAAATAAATAAAATAAACCGCTATAAATACCTAAATTCAGGTTAATACATGCATTTCATAAAATAAAACATAAAACAAAACAAAAAATGAAACAAGTTAGTTTAAAAAAATCATCTCACCTTTACTTGCAGTGGCTTGTTGCTGTTTCCTTCTAGTGGGCTCAAAAGTGCAATGGTTTCTTCTCTCTCAGACATGTAAGGTATACCGTTTATCTGCAAACAAATAAATAAATAAATAAAATCATTAATTACCTAATCAATAAATAATTGCTTGTAAATATATATATAAATCAATAAATGTATAAATGAATAAATATATAAATAAATACCTACCCCACAACAAGGTTAGGTATTTTCCACCAACACCAAAACTGTTAAACAAGACCAGGGGTTTCACGCAACGCAATGTGTTCAAAGGTAGTCACCTAAGTGAGAGTGGAAATGATAACGACATGTCTTTATATATGTTACATTGCATGTATAATCATTTTTCCCACGCTTTGAACATCCTGTTATCGGTCACGTGGACAGCTAATGCCCAAAGTGAACACCTGAGCATGATAAAATTTCACATGAACTTGCATTTTGTCACGTACGAAGCAAAACAGGATGTAACTTGTTTAGCGTACATGTCATCTCACACGTGTATTCGCTCTTCCCTGCCACCACGATGGTCAGATTATTTCACCTTCAAGTGTCCTCTGCGTCTTTGTCATTTTCCATTGCACCTGTTGTCAAGTCAGATCAGCGCATTCCAATAAGCTCAAATGACATTCACCTCCTGCTCCTCTGCAAGTTTGTTTTCTGTACTCGCTTCGACCAACATAGAACCAAGTTCTCATCACCGTTTACACGTTAAAGATCATCTTCGGGGTAAAGTATCCGAAAAAACACACCCTCGCTCTGTCATAAACCGCCCTGTCGAAATAGCGATTGATCTATTGAACACAGCCACCGTGGTCAGCGACAGGTTCGTTGAAACACACACACCCAGCCGTATCGTCTCTCTCAACCATCACGCTTCATAAACATTATAAACAGGTATCGATAAAGAATTTTTTTTCAACATGTATGGCGTTAGGCCCTTTGTCAAAATGTCAAACATAGTTTCTAAAAGGGGGCGTTATCACGAGTCCTAGAACACCTCGTACACGTCTCTAGCGTTATGGGTTTGCGAGATAAAGCAAAAAGTCTAAAATCATGGTTTTACCTCAACATGGTTTTTCATTCCTGCTCATCACGAACATCGTCGGCAAGAGGGCAACGCAATGAAAAAAGTGTCACCTCGCACTTGTCTCTAGGCTTATTCGTTCGTGAGTTATCAGCAAAAATCACAAAAAACACGTGTTTACCCCAAAATCGAGTTTTCAATTTTTTTAAAAAATATAACGAGTAGTCTATAGTAAAGTGAACGTCAGCCCGAGTCTTTGGACCCCTCGTACACGCCTCTTGCATAATTGGTTCGCGAAATATAGCAAAAATTTTAAAATCACGGTTATACCCCAAAACATTCTGTTTCCCTCATTCTCAAAAACTTTAACCTACTACCAAAATAAAAAGGGTTTCGAGACAAGCCATTTGACAGGTCATAGGACCAAATCCGACTAGGCATTCGTGAAATATCGGAAAAAGTCTAAAATCACGGTTTTACCCCAAAAAAAGCCTGTTTCCCTCATTCTCAAAACTTTAACCTATTAATAACATGTATAGGGCTTCGAGACAAGCGATTTGACACGTCACACGTCCAAATCCGACCATGCGTTCGAGAGATATCGGCAAACTTCGTAGGAAAATAGGCGACTATCTGGTTCTCTCCTCACCACCAAAACCCCTTCTTATCAATCATTTTTTTTCAAAAAGCTCGCCCTCTTACAAAAATCTCAAGTGCGCATGCGTACAAAACAAAAACAAATATGTTCAAATCATAGCGGCAGCCAGAAAAACGCATGCGCGATATGAGCAACAACGTTTAAGTTCATTTTAGCAGCGCACCTTATACATGTCGCATTTGAAAAGATACTTTCACTAAAAAAGAAATTAAAATTCCATCCCCTAGTAGGGGTAGGTTTTATTTAGGGGTTGAAATGAATGGTCCATTGGAAAGAGGGCGTCAGTCTGAGTCCAACGACACCTCATTTGTCAAAATCGGACAATGCGTTCGAGAGATATTCATTATTTTAACATGTACAGTCGGGTACAAATAAAATGAGTGCGTTAGAACCGGCCTTACTAACCTACTCTCGTACTTTACGGGTAAATTTTGAGAGGCTGCACACGGAGCGTGTAATGTGAATTACCAAGCTCTTCGATTCATATGTGTGTTTTCTCGCAATCTGGCAAGCTACCATATGCAGTTCCTGATTCGTGAAATGGGGCATGTCGGAAAGGGAACATTTTCAATTATCCCAAAATACCATAAGTGTTTCACGGCCTTCATGTGGTGGTTGGGGAGGTTTTGTATTCGATTCCTTGACTCGATTAAGTGTATGGACTCACCCCATGAGAGCCTAATGAATGGCTTGAATGGAAAGGTATTGAAATACACAAGGACGAATGTTGAGCATCCCGCACATTTTAAATTGTGCATTCGAAAAGGTATATTCCCGTATGATTTTTGCAATAGCTGGGACGTGTTAAAACTGAAGGCTCTGCCACCCCCAAGAGAAATTACACTGCCTTCTAATACGTAGTACCGTTTCTGATGAGGACTATGCCCATGCATGCAATGTTCGGCGGGTGTTTAATATAGGCACTCCAGAGGGATTTTGCTATGCATTACCTAAAACTCGATATATTGCTGCTCACGGATGTGTATGAAAAGTTCCGTGCGTTGAGCATGCACATTTATGGAGTTGATCCAGCTCACTATTTCACGAGTCCGGGTCTCTCGTCTGATGCTGCATTAAGATACACACAAGTGGAATTAGATTTACTGACCGATGTAGACATGGTCATATTCTTTGAGAGAAGCATTCGCGGAGGGTTTGTGTGCTTAACTAGTGCCATACCGAAGCGAATAACAGATACATATCCTCGTATTCACCTGAAAAATCGGAGTCAAATTTATGTACTATGACGTGAATGATCTATATGGTTATGATATGAGTCAACTGCTGCCCTATAAGGATTTTGCCTGGCTCTCAGGGGAGAATATGTCACATGTTGATGTGATTACGGCCAGCTTCGAAACGTGTCGCGGATATGTGTTAGAAGTTGATATTGAGTACCCCTCATCCCTGTATGAGCAACATGCTGATTTTCCATTTTTCCTAGAGCGAATATTCCCCCAGAAAGTAAAGTGAAAATTTAAAAAACTAATGGGCACACTTTACAACAAGATTCGGTATGTTTTACATATCCAAATGTTGGCGCAATGGCTAGCCCAGGGATTGGAGTTGAAGAAAATCCATAGGGGTATTGCCTTTCCCCAAAGAGCTTCGATCAAGCCATACATGGATCTCAACACCCAGCACCGACAAATGGCGACACGGCAGTTTGAAGTCAACTATTTTAAATTGATTAATAACTGCAATTAGAGCAAAAGCTTGGAAAACGTTCGGAAATACAGACACATTAAATTGATTAATGTCTCGGAAGGACGTTACGGTGCTCAGCGCTACATTGCCAAGCCAAATTTTAATAATATCAAAATTATCGATGAGAATTTGGCTATTATTGAAATGAGCAAGACCCATGTCACAATGAATAAGCCCATTTATTCAGGGCAGCTGATTTTTGATTTTTCCAAATTGATCATGTACAAATTCCACTACGAGTTTACCAAACATAATTTTAGGGATGTGTCTCTTTTGTATATGTAAACAGATTCATTCATATACCACGCTCACCACTGCGATCCCTATATCGTGACGAGGCAACATAGTGATTGGTTTGACACCACTTCCTACAGTCCTGACAATGTGTTTTAGCTGTCCATATAAACAGAAGAACGGGCGATTTAAAAGATGCATGTGGTGATTCCATTACGACGGAACTTGTAGTATTAGCGTCTAGAATGTATGCTTATCGCACACAGGACCATAAGTAGTATAGAATAGCAAAGGCTGTAGGTAAGGTGGTAGTAAAATCGCTACGTGCGGATGATTACTTAGTGGTTCTACAAACTGGGAAAACTATGTCCCATAAACAGTGCAGGATTCAATCTGTCAACCATAATTTGTAACTTGTTGAACGAAGGAAGCAAACACTGGCCTATATGGTAAACAAACGTATCTGGACTGATAACCTGCTCACCAGCTTGCCATGGGGCTATAACGACGAGGAAGGCTTGTGATATTTTTGTTTTCTGGTTTGGGAAATAGCTTTTTATAAATATTAGATTTTGTTATTTTGTTTTTCTGAATGATGGGAATTGTAAATATTAGTTTTTTGTTGCTGTTAATATTTGAAAGTGTAAATATTAGGAATGCTCCACACTCTTTGCTCTTTAAAGCCCTCTACAAAATTTAAATGTTTTATAAATTTTTAAAATTTTGAGCGTTCCTTAAATTGTAATTTGTAAATTGTAAAGAGTAAATATTTATTTTTCATTAAGAGGTAGTATTTTCTAGTCAAGGTAATTTCTAAGAAAATTGTAATTTCATAAATAATAATGAACGTTCCTTGGTGTTGGCATGCATGTGAAAATAAGAATGTATTTTGGGAATGAATATAATGGTTATGTTTGTTTCCAAAGACGTGTATGTGTGCGGACGTATGTCTGAAGAGATCGTGTGAGAGAGTGAGCGTGATAGAGGGTTAGTGAGAAAGCGATAATACGATTACTTAACATTTGTCATTGGACCATAGCAAGCACGGTGGGGAAGTGTGAGAGAAATTAAAGCTTGTAGCAAATCTAAATAGTAGTTTTTCGTTTCCTGAATTATTTTATTGTGGTGGTAGATACGTCCTATTTGTAAGACAGTCTTACCTGTGGTAAATGTAACATAGATAGGTCACTACGTTACTGGAAACAAGAAATTTTAAAACTCTAATCGTTAAAGATTGGCATCGAGAAATATTGGAAAAGTGTTCCAGAAAAATAAGAAATGAACATTTTAGTATCTACAATGTGTGTTTGGGAAATATTTAAACTCAGAAATGAGAGAGTTTTATTGTATACATTTACAGCATGCAGTGCGCATTAGCTGAATTAGTCGGAAACGAAATACTTCTTGAAGACAACATGTTACTGATGCCGTTCTGCAACAGAGGAATGCAAATTACACCTCAAGTTCATGATGATGAGCAATTTATATTACTAAAGAGAATACTTGAGCGAACTTTCAAGTGCATGTCTTGATGATGAATGTTTATGGCGTTTTACAACTGGTTGAATGACCATAGAAAAAGTGGACCAGTCTTCCTACTACAGGCTTATCTAAACTATTTTACCATTTTATAATGGAGTTTACATCCAGCCATTGTGAATATGGTTATGTGTTTGTAAACATAAGTGGGCATTTTATGCCTAAAATACTTAAGTGCCACGATGTACTGTAACCTTTATGCATCGGTGATTGCATACATTTTACATATTTATTCCAACAAGATTTTATTCATGTTTCAAAGCCGGTGTGAGAAAAGATGTTGCTTGTGGAACAGGCATGACAAAGGGAGGTTCGTACGTGCCTTAAATTAACTTTCACCCAGCGCAAACAATGACGGTAGGGAGAGAAAGCTAAACATCTGGATACCAATTGCGCACAGACTACGCGCGAAGGTCGTTCAACTAAGCGGGTAAATGCGAATACTTCAACGATCACTCACCAAATAAACCCCGCCCATTTGAAAGGAATTGGAGCAGTAATTAAAATACAGAAACAGGAATTATACCATCGTATAGGGGACAATCCCAGCCTCTCAGAAGTATCGTCAAAATTTAAATTGGATCATTCTGTGATTTTTGCCAGAATTAAAATGAAATCAGGGGGTGGATTTAAAACTACCAATAGCAGCAAGGGACGCGAGACGCGACCAAATCCCGCCGAAATTAAGGAACAATGAAGGAAATTACGGAGCTCATTATATAAAGACCCAACGATCGGATTTTGGATAAAAAGAAGTCATTGAGACATTAGAAAAGAGGACGTTCAAGGGAGCTAGTTTGCATTTTCATGTGAGTGTTATTATGGAAATAAATTCTAAAAACTCCCCACTCCAAGTCCCCCTAAGAGAAATCATATAAATAATGGTTGGAGAAGCAGCGAAAACAGTTTCATATCGAGGCGCTGCAGAGGCGGAAGCCCACGCCCATAGCCGTCAGAAAAGTAACAATTTTACAAGTTTTAATACGTTTTCTTATCCGGGCGCTGTGGAGGCGGAAGCCCGCGCTTGAGGCAATAAGGATATTAACAAATTTTACAAGTTTTATAAGTAGAAGCAGTTATACCTTTGGAATTTGAATGTCGCTAAGTATTCGCGAGTGCGAATTAGAACAGTGCATATCATGACAGTACGCAGTTATAATGATAGGGATAGCCGTACGAGCTATTAGTAGCTAAATCAGTGGTCTAGGAAGCTATGGAACTATCAGCTGAACTAAGTAGGTTGATGATAGCTATAGGAGATAGGAGCTTCATATGCGAGAACCGTGCATTGTGATGATAATAATAATAATTCACAGTGGACCTTTGCTTTGGTGAATTTTGGAAACCGTGTGTAAATTATCCTCCTAGCAAGATGAACCAACTGATCAAGAAGACTGATATCAAGGACCAGAGCAGCATCAGGATGTATGAGAGATAAGTAATTATTGTATGGGGCATGTTTGCCATAGCGTATCCCATCATGGGGATCGGATAAGTTTATCTCGATCATAAGCAATTATGATAAAAAATAGATATTTTAGGCATAGCAGGCATGTTTTGTGTAGATTTGTGTATTTATCAGTAATGATTATTTTGTGTGTTTTATAACGTAATTAGTATATGAGCATCAAAGTTCTATTTAAATATGTTTTGTTTGAGAATGTCAGTAATCTTGATGAATGCACAGTTAAGGGAATTTATAGTGCTTATGCACGATATGAACGTAAAAGCTAATATGGGGAACACAGCTCGATATTGTGACAAGACTAGTAATGACACTGAAAATATGTGAATAATAAGTATGGTAATTGATGATCACACTAAGGTAAAGGAAGGTAAGACAAAATGGCTGGATGATAATGTAATATTCAGAAAAGGTTGAAAGTTGATCCTGGGTTGAGCAGAAATTAATAATGGAGATGGTATTCCCGTGTTCTACGATGATATAAATGGTAAGTGAAATTAATAACGGAGATGGTATTCCCGTGTTCTACGATGATATAAATGGTAAGTGAAATTAATAACGGAGGTGGTATTCCCGTGTTCTACGATGATATAAATGGTAAGTGAAATGATTGAGTTCATTGTCTGAGGAGAGTGCACTTTAGCTCCGTCGGAAAAGTAATTGTACAGCTCGAACCCCAGGTAGTCAAAGGAAGGTCTTAGGAAGCAGGTATAGGAGGGCGGCCAGCCGTCTGAATTCTACAAGTAGCAATGAAGGTTATTGCCTGCCCAGCTGGTTAGTGTGGTGAGAGTGTCTGTCACAAGGTCGAGGATGTTATTGTATTCTATGAGGGAAGGTAGTCCGGCTTCCCAGGGTTTCTTCTTTTGTGCCGCTTTAGGAAGCGACGTCTTGCATTGTCATTATTTTTGAGTGCATTCATTATAGTTGTTTGTTTATTAATAGTCGCGGGGCACCGGCCGCCGAAGTATTTATTTGATGCTTCATGTATGCTGACTTGTTCATTTTACCATAATTAACAGAGTCATGGCTCTGAGAGAAGTAATTGTTTTTAAGTTAGAAGTGCACACATGCCTGTGACCTAGAATAAATCTATTGCCTTCATTGTCCGACTCTTGTGAGGAAAGATGATGATTGTACGAGAAAACATGTCCGAGCTCCCAAAAACCAATTTTGCAAGTTATAAACATGAGTGCGCATATTTGTTGTGATAAAATGGCTGGGTTATTTAGGCCATAGTTTTGATGAACTAAGTCTGTTGACGTTAATTTTTGAACTTGAAGCAGTGGACTGCAGTAAAATAGATTATTTTTCTTTTCCTGATTTGAGCCAGTGTGATAAATTATTATTTTGCATTTTTGATGTTGATGATTAGAGTAATTTAAGGGAGTTTATTTTGTTGTCTATTATCTATGGATGGGAGAAATGGGAGATGATGTTTTTGTGAATAAAATTATTTTTATATTAGGAGTTCTCTGACATACTGATTTTAAGTTAAGCCTCCTGTGATCCTCGACGATATTCCTAGGATGTTTAGAATAAGTTAGAGCCACACCGAACAGACCACTCCCCGAGCTAGAGTCGGCATCCTAGAAGAACACTGAAGGGTACATATGGATTGGGTGATAACATAGTAGTTATTCATGTCCATATTAGTTTTCTTTTATTAATTAGTGGATCACAGTGATGGAGATTGTCAGAGAGTGGCTATCCGGAGCCTACTGAAGTGTACATGCCGCGTCGAGGTTGTGATATAACATGGTGACCCATGTCGGTCTTTAGCCAAGAGGGTGAGCATAGAGCTTGCATTATCAAACCTTGAGGACGTGTAAACTGATGTAGAGTGTCCCCTTATTATGGTGAGGCCCAAGTGGGCATTCGACAGTACAACCGAGACCTTGGATGGTTGCTGTGATGTCTTACGAGGGGGTCGTATACCATATCATGTCGCCCTGTAGTGTGGCCAAATTAACAGTAATTCAGGGGAAAGTAAAGCCGGGAGTTTGTTTAAAATAAATAGTCGAAAATGCTGAGTTTATTTTGCATATTGAGGTAGAAGCAGTGTTTTCGTGGCGCCCTATAATTGGATAATTAGTAGCAAACTCCAAATGTATGTTGTAGGACGGCGTGAACCGTGAAAAGTCATGTCAGTACTTCATTGACAGGACTGGGAAGATAAAATTAACGCAGAAGGGTAAACTGAAAATTTATTCATAAAAGCAGACATCAAATAGGCAGCTCTTCAAGCAAATAAAAGTAATTAATGGGAATAACGTAGATTGGGATTAAGCGACTCATTTTATGATTGCAGAAGGTGGGTACGTGAGGCTTCATGCCCCAGTCTTCTCAAATAAGTGTTATATTTTGTGCTATGGCTTCAGTTGAGGAAATTCGAGCTATAATTGAGAGTTCGGTAGCTAGAACAATGGAGCAGTTCGAACACTTTAAGAGGGAGTGTAGAGAACAGAGTGAAATAAACAATGCACGTATCTCAGAGCAGATAGCGGAACAGAGCGAAATAAACAATGCACGTATCTCAGAGCAGATAGCGGAAATGTGTGAAATAAACAATGCACGTATAGCGCAACAGATAGCGGAACACAGTAGGATAAATAATGCACTACTCGCGGAACAAAGTACAATTACTAATACACAGTTAACGGAACGAATTGCAGAACAGGGTAGGCTGAATAATGAAGCATTAAAAGAGGAATTAACGGAACAAATTGCAGAACAGGGTAGCCTGAATAAGGAAGCATTAAAAGAGGAATTGACGGATAAACTAGCAGAGCAGATAGCTAAGATCACACTTGAGACTACCGCACAGTTAGGACAGATGGAGATGAACTTAAGGCAATCAATAGCGTTCAGTGAAGAAAAGACGGCAGCGAAACTCATACAACTGGAAGAAATATGTAACGCCAACACAGAAGGGATAAAGTTGGAACAGTTAGCAATCCAGGCTACAATAAAAGGAGTAGACAGTGAGGTGAAGTCTGCGGCAAAGCAATTACACAGCTTAAAAGGGGAGAGACAGAGATCAGAACGGAAATAGACAAGACATCTTTGACTTCAACAGAACGATGGAGTATTCAAGAGAATGAGAATGACGCACTTAAAGAGAGCATTCGTGAAAGTAATGAACTGATAGGAGGCAGGCTCGATCAGCTGGAAAGCGATAAGAAGGATGGAAAGAGAAAGGAGGAAGATAGATATGAGGCAATAAGAGCAGAAATAAACAAGACATGCCAACATATTGGAATTGACGGGAATGAGGATAGAAAGAAACTCATATAACAAATGGAAGAGAACCAGAAAAGGATAAAGGAGGTCGAACTGCAGTTACTAGGAAAGATAGAGGGACAAGAACGGAAGATTCTTAAGACAGAAATACAGTCTTTACAACAGCAAGACATGCTTCTCGAACTAAAAGCTCATAATAGCAGTAAAGGGACAAGCGGTATGGTTAATAATTTCAACACAAGCCAGACTCAGGTAGAATAAATGAATGAACTTAGTCCGGGCCGTGCAACCACAGGTAGCGAGAATAATGACGGTTTCCCAACATTTAGAGGACACGCCTCGACGCCTCAACAGCCGACTGGCAATAATAATAATAATAACCCAACTACACAGTATGTCCAAATAATTAGAATGCAGGAGGATCGCCCAGGCAAATTCAATAATGATGGTTCACAAACGCCGAAAGCTTTTTTGAAAGATTTAGAACACTACCTTACAGACAGTAACATTCCTGAGAATAAGAAGCTCAGAGTAACAGAGAAATTACTTGCGGATAGCGTCTTGACTTGGTTCAGAAGTTTTCGCTACACTTTTGAAGACATGGACACTTTCAAACATGCATTTCTACGCCGTTATTGGAGCATGTCCATACAGCATAGTCTGAGAATGGAATTGTATAGCAGGAAGTATCACGCTTCACAGCCCACGCGTTATTCAGAATATTTCTCGGCTCAGCTACTCAGATTGAAAGACAAGGATATTTTACCACCTGAGTCAGAACTGGTGATGACAATTGGTAAACAGCTTCCATTACCAGTACAACAGTTCTTAATTGCGGCAAACGTCTCGAGCGCACTACAAGCAGAGGGGGTTTTACGTCAATTGGATGAAACTTCATTAAATACTCAGAATAGGCACGTCAGAGCGAGTGACAGCTCAGCGCTGGTACATTAAGCCGAGCTAGTCAAAACTAGAGAACAGAGCACCAATACGAATGTTAGCCATAAGAGCGGAAACAACATCGGAAGGTCAGACTTTCCAAAAGAGGAGCAAAGGACATATGAACCAAGGAACGAACGGAACTGGCAGCCGCAACAATACAGGAGAGATGAATGGAAAGGACGTGGTCACGAAGGTCAATATCATCATCGCAGATATGATAGAAGAGAAAATAGAACGTGGAACCGAGGACGAGATGAGAACCGAGGATACACGGAGGACAGTCGACGGGAATGGCAGAACAGACACGAGGCATCACAACGGTATCTAGATGAGTTGCATCGCAGCCAAGAGACGGAAAAGGATCGCTGGCGAAGGACGATGGAAAATCGCGAGAATCCAGATGTGGAGATCACCGGAGCAGAAAGTGAGTTAGCGCAACAGCATCGCGAGAGTCAGAATGAGAAGAGACAGACGGGGGCCATTAAAAAATGTACTAGAGGATGAAGGAGATAGTTTAATTTTCACGCCAGATAAAACAGTGGTTGATAGCGAACATTGAGGAATGGGTCGCAACTCCTGATGATTTTACACGTGAAATTATTCAACCGGAACAACATTGTTTGAGGAAATTGCCAGTCATCATTACGAGAATAGAAGGATTAAGAGTAAAAGGATTAGTGGACACTGGGGCACAGCTATGTCTAGTATCAGAGGCATTAATTAAAGCTCTAAGCGAAAAAACAGAGAATACCTACGATTCCAGTACCACAGGTCAAAATTAGAGGAGTAATTCCCGAAAAATCAGCTGTATGTAAATTTCAAGTGCAATTGAATCTAGAAATATTAGGACACACTTTCTCACACGTATTCATGGTTATGAACAAGATGAGCGTAAACTTGATCCTGGGCGCGGATTTCCTATACGAGCACCAAGCAGTGATTGATCTACGCTACAATGTAATTAAATTCAGAAATATGGAAGGATTATCAGCGGTGGAACTGAACATGAATAACCACGGCTTAGATAGAGATGCTGAAATTTGGACGCTGGAGACGATTCCTGAGGAAGAAGAGAAAAATCAAGCAGATGAAGAGGACTCGAACACAGGACTCCTGGAGGGAAAGCAAGAATTGGAAGATGAGATGTGGTCCATGGCAGTAGAAGAACATGGCAACAAAGACAGTTTTGAGGCACTTTTGAAGGAGAAATTAAGAGAGGCAAAGCTAAATGATGAAGAAAGAAATTGCTTGGCACAAATGCTATGGAAACATTCAGCAGCATTCAATACACTACCGGGAAAAATATTAAATTTCAAGTACGCTATGCAGGTAGATGACTGGACCCCATTCAAGAGCCGACTCTACCAAATTCCAGAAAAGCAGCGTGCAGCAGTTAGAAAAATTATAGACGAAATGCTTAGAGGGGGCATAATTAAGAAAGCTCCAACCCCATATTTGAACGCCATATTAGCGGTGGCGAAACCCAATGGTTCTGTGAGATTATGTCTCGATGCTCGCACCCTCAATTCCAGATTAATTGATGAAACCGACCGTGCACCACTAATTAAGGATGTACTAAAGAAGTTCCACAAGAAGAAAATATATTCGTCTGTCGACCTTGCAAATAGCTATTGGCACATCGAGTTAGAAGAGAAATCACAGCTGTTAACTGGATTTCTATTCGATAATCAGAGTTTCACCTGGTGTCGCTTACCATTTGGAGTTAAGACATCCGGATCTGCACTAATCCGAGCGTTGGATCGAAATTTGACAGAAGAGGTGAAAGACATGACTGTCAGATATGTCGACGATATCTTACTAGCATCAGAAAGCAATGAGGAACACATGCAAAATTTAAGCAAGTTGTTAGAGAACCTAGAAAGGGCAAATTTCAAGATCAATCTAAAAAAATCGCACTTCTTTCAGCACGAAATTTTATATTTAGGACATATTGTTGATGGAGAGGGGATCAGACCCAACCCATTGAAGATTGAAGCCATTACAAATTTTCCTCGACCAACCAGAGTCAAGCACATAAGGATGTTCTTGGGGGCAACAAATTTGTTCGTGAAAACTGTCCAGGATACACCGAAGTAGTAGCACCATTACCGGAGATGCTAAAAAAGAATAACCGTTGGTTTTGGAATGAAGAGTGTGAGAGGTCATTTGTAACTACAAAAGAATTACTGTCAAATAGCATCAAACTGGGTTACCCAGATTTTTCGAAGAGATTCATAATTCAAGCAGATGCATCTTTAGTGGGCATCGGAGCAATGCTTTTCCAAGAAGACGCAGAGAGAACAGCAGGCCGTTCATACCTAGCGTTTATCAGCAGGAAGTTAAGAAAACATGAGAAAAGTTATACCATCTCAGAGCTGGAGCTTCTGGCTATCATATACGCGTTACAACAATGGCGTCGTATTATCTATGGTTTCCCCATAACAATCCGCACTGATCACAAGGCGCTGACTTTCTAATTTAAGACCACCATGGTAAGTGAACGCATCAATAGATGGGCCATCTATGCGCAGCAGTTTTATCTACAAATTGAGCATATATCAGGAAAATTGAATGTAATCCCGGATATTTTGAGCCGAAATCCAGAAGAGGAGACACAGAAGGAGGAGATGTTAGTGCAACACATTGAGCTGACAAACGAAGACCAAGACTTCTTACAAGAACTAGGGGCCGATAACCTCGATGTTAGGCCCCTTAAAACAACAATTATCATCATCATCATCCTACAAGAACTGAAGAGGTTACCGCAGGAACAGGAAAAGGATCCATGGATGATGCAGATGATTAAGTTCCTCAAGAGAGAGATAACACCTGATATCCCAGCATACCGAGAGATTGAAGCTCAAGCGAGAAGTTATTCATACTTCAATAATATGCTCCATAAATTTATAGATGAGGATCACGTCAAGTTACGGATATTGTTACCAGCTTCGTTACAGAGGAAATTAGTGTGGCACACTCATTATACGCTTGGTCACATAGGATTAGACAAGACACAAGCAACAATAGGTGAAGCTTTCACTTGGCCACGGATGAGGATCACTATACGCGATGTCCTGAAGACATGCGATATTTACCAGCGTGCAAAACCCTATAACTTCCTCATGAGACAATACCCAAAGCCACTATTACCACAGAAACCATTAGAGCTCATTGCTATGGATTGCCTGGGCCCATTGCCGAAAGGACGTAGAGGAGTGCGACATGTCCTCGTGTGCGTGGACGTCTTCTCTAATTTTGTTGTTTCATGTGCTATCCAGAAGACAACATCGAAACAGGTCCTAAGCCGGATCAAGAATCGAGTTATACCTATAATGGGAAAGCCTGAATTTATACTTTCCGACCATGGAAGTTACTTCACATCAGCAGAATTTAAGCGCGGACACAATGAGCTAGACATCAAACATGTACGCCATCCACAGAGCAACCCTAGCGAAAGAGTTTTACGTGAGGTCTCGAAGCACATCCGCATGTTCATACCTACAGAGCATCATCGTTGGGCTGATACATTGAAAAACATTGAGATTTGCATTAGCATGACACGTCATGAGCCAACTGGACTAATTCCATACACGTTACATTTGAACCAGCAACCACCGAGATCTTGGACAACAGTACTAGATTGCCCAAGAGATCCGCAGCCAGCACCACAGCTGAGAATCGAACGAACGGTCACGTACATGAGAGAACAACCTGACAGGAGATTAAGAAGACTAAAAGGAAAACGCTTTCACAGAGAATTGAACGTCGGTGAGTTAGTTCTATTGAAGAGGCCACCTATCTCTGATCCTGCAAACAAAGTGTTTCATAAATGGTGTTTCCCATACATAGGACCTTACCGAATCATAAGAAATTTGGGAAACAATGCGTATAAGATACGGGACATAAACGGCGGAAGCACATCAGTAGTAAATTGCTCAAACCTCAAATTATATCATGAAAGGGAACCGTTTGATCAACCACGGAATACCGCGGGTGTCAACATTATGGAAATCGAATAAAGATGAGCCAAATGCACGGGGAACGAGGAAGTAATCAGTCATAAACAGACCCGGTGTTAACAGTGGACGGCCGTGAAGTGAGGGGACTTGGCGCGACAGGCGGACAATTGCTACCTGCACCAGACAGCCGAGACACTAATCCTACCAAGAATGTGGAGAGGGAGACACAAGTATAGTAGCAAGGGAATCCCTGCGCGCGACCAGCAGTGGCTAACCAAGTAAACAGAATAAGGAGTGACGGCAGAACCTTACAGCATCCGTGAGACGGATCGGGATTGAGAAAAAAATCATACGTTCCATATCGATTTTTCCTTTGCAGAAGGGTAATGTAACCTTTATGCATCGGTGATTGCATAAATTTTACATATTTATTCCAACAAGATTTTATTCATGTTTCAAAGCCGGTGTGAGAAAAGATGTTGCTTGTGGAACAGGCATGACAAAGGGAGGTTCGTACGTGCCTTAAAGTAACTTTCACCCAGCGCAAACAATGACGGTAGGGAGAGAAAGCTAAACATCTGGATACCAAATGCGCTCAGACTACGCGCGAAGGTCGTTCAACTCAGCGGGTAAATGCGAATATTTCAACGATCACTCACCAAATAAACCCCGCCCAGTTGAAAGGAATTGGAGCAGTAATTAAAATACAGAAACAGGAATTATACCATCGTATAGGGGACAATCCCAGCCTCTCAGAAGTATCGTCAAAATTTAAATCGGATCATTCTGTGATTTTTGCCAGAATTAAAATGAAATCAGGGGGTGGATTTAAAACTACCAATAGCAGCGAGGGACGCGAGACGCGACCAAATCCCGCCGAAATTAAGGAACAATGAAGGAAATTACGGAGCTCATTATATAAAGATCCAACGATCGGATTTTGGATAAAAAGAAGTCATTGATACATTAGAAAAGAGGACGTTCAAGGGAGCTAGTTTGCATATTCATGTGAGTGTTATTATGGAAATAAATTCTAAAAACTCCCCACTCCAAGTCCCCCTAAGAGAAATCATATAAATAATGGTTGGAGACGCAGCGAAAACAGTTTCATATCGGGGCGCTGTAGAGGCGGAAGCCCACGCCCATAGCCGTCAGAAAAGTAACAATTTTACAAGTTTTTATAAGTTTTCTTATCCGGGCGCTGTGGAGGCGGAAGCCCGCGCTTGAGGCAATAAGGATATTACAAATTTTACAAGTTTTATAAGTAGATGCTGTTATACCTTTGGAATTTGAATGTCGCTAAGTATTCGCGAGTGCGAATTAGAACAGTGCATATCATGACAGTACGCAGTTATAATAATAGGGATAGCCGTACGAGCTATTAGTAGCTAAATCAGTGGTCTAGGAAGCTATGGAACTATCAGCTGAACTAAGTAGGTTGATGATAGCTATAGGAGATAGGAGCTTCATATGCGAGAACCGTGCATTGTGATAATAATAATAATTCACAGTGGACCTTTGCTTTGGTGAATTTTGGAAACCGTGTGTAAATTATCCTCCTAGCAAGATGAACCAACTGATCAAGAAGACTGATATCAAGGACCAGAGCAGCATCAGGATGTATGAGAGATAAGTAATTATTGTATGGGGCATGTTTGCCATAGCGTATCCCATCATGGGGATCGGATAAGTTTATCTCGATCATAAGCAATTATGATAAAAATAGATATTTTAGGCATAGCAGGCATGTTTTGTGTAGATTTGTGTATTTATCAGTAATGATTATTTTGTGTGTTTTATAACGTAATTAGTATATGAGCATCAAAGTTCTATTTAAATATGTTTTGTTTGAGAATGTCAGTAATCTTGATGAATGCACAGTTAAGGGAATTTATAGTGCTTATGCACGATATGAACGTAAAAGCTAATATGGGGAACACAGCTCGATATTGTGACAAGACTAGTAATGACACTGAAAATATGTGAATAATAAGTATGGTAATTGATGATCACACTAAGGTAAAGGAAGGTAAGACAAAATGGCTGGATGATAATGTAATATTCAGAAAAGGTTGAAAGTTGATCCTGGGTTGAGCAGAAATTAATAACGGAGATGGTATTCCCGTGTTCTACGATGATATAAATGGTAAGTGAAATTAATAACAGAGATGGTATTCCCGTGTTCTACGATGATATAAATGGTAAGTGAAATTAATAACGGAGGTGGTATTCCCGTGTTCTACGATGATATAAATGGTAAGTGAAATGATTGAGTTCATTGTCTGAGGAGAGTGCACTTTAGCTCCGTCGGAAAAGTAATTGTACAGCTCGAACCCCAGGTAGTCAAAGGAAGGTCTTAGGAAGCAGGTATAGGAGGGCGGCCAGCCGTCTGAATTCTAAAAGTAGCAATGAAGGTTATTGCCTGCCCAGCTGGTTAGTGTGGTGAGAGTGTCTGTCACAAGGTCGAGGATGTTATTGTATTCTATGAGGGAAGGTAGTCCGGCTTCCCAGGGTTTCTTCTTTTGTGCCGCTTTAGGAAGCGATGTCTTGCATTGTCATTATTTTTGAGTGCATTCATTATAGTTGTTTGTTTATTAATAGTCGCGGGGCACCGGCCGCCGAAGTATTTATTTGATGCTTCATGTATGCTGACTTGTTCATTTTACCATAATTAACAGAGTCATGGCTCTGAGAGAAGTAATTGTTTTTAAGTTAGAAGTGCACACATGCCTGTGACCTAGAATAAATCTATTGCCTTCATTGTCCGACTCTTGTGAGGAAAGACGATGATTGTACGAGAAAACATGTCCGAGCTCCCAAAAACCAATTTTGCAAGTTATAAACATGAGTGCGCATATTTGTTGTGATAAAATGGCTGGGTTATTTAGGCCATAGTTTTGATGAACTAAGTCTGTTGACGTTAATTTTTGAACTTGAAGCAGTGGACTGCAGTAAAATAGATTATTTTTCTTTTCCTGGTTTCAGCCAGTGTGATAAATTATTATTTTGCATTTTTGATGTTGATGATTAGAGTAATTTAAGGGAGTTTATTTTGTTGTCTATTATCTATGGATGGGAGAAATGGGAGATGATGTTTTTGTGAATAAAATTATTTTTATATTAGGAGTTCTCTGACATACTGATTTTAAGTTAAGCCTCCTGTGATCCTCGACGATATTCCTAGGATGTTTAGAATAAGTTAGAGCCGCACCGAACAGACCACTCCCCGAGCTAGAGTCGGCATCCAAGAAGAACACTGAAGGGTACAGTACTTTAATGACCAATAGCAACAAAAATTTGATTATCTACAATGGGAGAGAGGAAATGGGAAAATGAGAATTGACAAATGTCAAAATTATGAATAAAAGAAATAGTACTCCGGTAATACTGTTTTTATTTCACAACGAATAGAGTTAATAAAAAATACAAAATCCTTTCTTTTTAATGTACATGTCTATTCATTATCATCATTCCTTTCATAGCACTAATTACAATCAGGGCTGCCAACCTCTCTCCCTTTGACGCGTTACAGGCTGTGAAACGTTGTTTAGCTTTATTCAATAACAATTTATCAGCCACACGCCTTATTTCAGGTTGACTATGGCGATAAGAAATGTCATGTTCTCGGCATGCAAGATCCAAAAGATTAATGGGTACACCACCACGCTGCAAACGTTGATTCAGCTTTGTTCTAGAACCGCAGTATCGGTATCCAGGTAACTGCATTTCAAAGGGCAGTAAGATAATCACTTTGTCAATGACGCCACGACTAGTACAGGTCCAGCCTATCTTTTTGGGTCGATGACGAATTGAATTGATCTTCCCCCTCTGTTGCTCTTTTCTCGCCTTGCAATCGTTGAATGAAGAAACAAAGTATTTGTTGAAGGTTTTAATTTCTGGAGATAGTTCTAAAAACTGACATGTTCGACATTCTAAAACGATTTGACAGGAACCGTCCCAGTATTTGCCTAGTGGTGAAAATGGGAAACCACGAAAATTACTTTCAGGACGGCAGAGGTGTGATACAAACCCAAGATCTCCAGATGTCAGCGAGGCATGAAGTAGCACGTTAGCGCTCTCTGTCACCGTGGTCGTTAGTCCCATACAGTATTATAAAACCCGACAAACATTACAATTTACCCGATGGTCGATATTTCTGCGCGGCCTGACTGTGTGATTCCAATGCAAACTGAGCAATGAGCCATGAGCCTAGTAAAGAAAGAACGGCCATGGACACTTCCCCGCCAAATGCTTAAAACCATATAACAAAAGTATGATTTGTTGCTCCTTGAATCAACACACGTTCATGTAATACGGTCGAATTAATTGGTTATGCCACATGATCTGTAATAGTAGAAAGTTAAATGAACTCTATAAACACAGACATCAACGTTTGAAATAGAAAGGCCAAAGTTTAATAGTAATCGTCTAGGGTGTCTTATGTATGTCGTCTATGTGGTTGAGTCGGTTAAGGGTCGGCCAGAACTGATATATATGAAAGGGTAGAATGTTGTTTCGAACTCAAAATTAGGCGTATTGTTCGGACGACAGCCCGCGTGCCACTATTTCGGGGATACGTTTCTTAGCCTTACCATAAGTCACATCACCACATTCATTCATAAACGTTGTATTCCTGTGCAGAGTACGTTGAATTTTTCTCATTTATGGAAAAAATTAGTAGATTATGGCACGTGATCTGTAATAGCAGTAAGTTAAATGGACACTGAAAACCATAATCTTGGTGGCGGAGGCGGTTACAGGCCGCTGCCAGAATATGTCTCTGTCTCTAGTGTAATGGATCGATTCCAATATTTATCATATTTTAAGGACAGATCATGCACCGCTTTAACGAGTACACAATATTATAATCCTGCGAAGTGTACGTTGAATCGTTGCTAATCGGTTGAACCCGTATTTATCATGAAGATGCACTTGTCGTATCCAAAGAACAGCTGGAACGTAGAATCTCCAAGGTCCCCAGCTAGAAAAACCTGTAAATCCTACCGACAAGTACTACATGATGGGAACAACTAAACGTACAATTGTACTATGGACTATTCTACTGGGAAGATATCCAAACTACTAAGGGAGAGTGAGGAACTTGCGCTTCTCGGTTGGTAACGGGTTAAGGAAACTGGTAGTGGGCATCTATAACTACCTCCATAGCACAATCTAACGTAACTAACTTAAATCATAATGACCTGTTCTATAAAGCGAACGAAAACAATTAATTAAACCTAAGACGAATACATTAGAAGTAAAATAAAGCACTCCTGAAATCAAATAAAAATAGAGCCATTATTATAACTCGGCTATCGATGAAAATTAAATATACCTGTATATAGTCTTGACATTCGTCAAAAATGAAACTAATATACACTAGGACTGTTTGCCATGTCGGAGTTTCAAAATTTGAAATATTTCCTTGGATAATTAAAAACAGCCGAAAGTCGGTCTAACACTAGCCATACAATCTACTATATAAAGCTCAAATACCACTCACTCAATGACTGACTGACTGATTCATTCATCACAAAATCTCAGAAACCACCGAACGGATTGGAATGAAATTTGGTATGCAGCAACCTCAAGGGCCGCAAACGCCCACCAAGAAAGGATTTTTGGATATTCGGGTTCTATAGGGGTGTTAAGGGGATAGACCTGCATTTCATTGAATAGCAATATCTCCCGATTGGTTTCATTGGGGGATGTGATACTCGGCATATAAACTCATCATTAGAAATAAGAAGACATGTGTCTGAGGGTTTCTCGATGTGGTGTATATTATGAGGCGAAAGGGGTGAAAAGTGGGGGTTGAAGGATTCCTAACGGAGCGTGTATCTCTTAAACGACATAGGCGAGGAGTTAGGAACTCAGCCGAGAAAAATCAGCATTAAAAATAACTAAACATGTGTTTGACCGTTTTTTCATAAATCCAATTTAAGGGGCCCATGGGGAGGGGTGAAATTATGGGGGAGGGGGGGGGGGGAACGTAATATGTCTGAGTGTAAAATTATACATGGCCTATGTTGTAGACAATAACACATTACATCTTTTTTGTCTCTTGCTATTTCTTCATACGACGAATACTTACGGAGTTATTAATGATTTTGTACTTTTTGGTCGGAATTTTCTAAGTCCCAGGAATGACATAAAAATTGATTCGAATGAAATTTCAAAAAAAAAATAATATTTTTATTATATTTTTCACGTCTGTTAGGATCCGAAACCAACATGATATTTTGATGGTTTTTTTCGTCCCATGCGTTTTTGGTTTCAGGTGATAGACCATGCTTATCTACTATATAAAGCTCAAATACCACTCACTCACTGACTGACTGACTGACTGACTGATTCATTCATCACGAAATCTCAGAAACCACCGAACGGATTGGAATGAAATTTGGTATGCAGCTTCCTCAAGGGCCGCAAACGCCCACTAAGATAGGATTTTTGGATATTCAGGTTCTAAAGGGGTGTTAAGGGGGTAGACCTGCATTTCATTGAATAGCAATATCTCCCGATTGGTTTCATTGGGGGATGTGATATTCGGCGTATAAACTCATCATTAAAAATAAGAAGACATGTGTCTGAGGGTTTTTCGATGTGGTGTATATTATGAGGTGAAAGGGGTGAAAAGTGGGGGTTGAAGGATTCCTAACGGAGCGTGTATCTCTTAAACGACATAGGCGAGGAGTTTGGAACTCAGCCGAGAAAAATCAGCATTAAAAATAACTAAACATGTGTTTGACCGTTTTTTCATAAATCCAATTTAAGGGGCCCATGGGGAGGGGTGAAATTATGGGGGAGGGGGGGGAAACGTAATATGTCTGAGTGTAAAATTATACATGGCCTATGTTGTAGACAATAACACATTACATCTTTTTTGTCTCTTGCTATTTCATCATACGACGAATACTTACGGAGTTATTAATGATTTTGTACTTTTTGGTCGGAATTTTCTAAGTCCCAGGAATGACATAAACATTGATTCGAATGAAATTTCAAAAAAAAATTAATATTTTTATTATATTCTTCACGTCTTTTAGGGTCCGAAACCAACATGATATTTTGATGGTTTTTTTCGTCCCATGCATTTTTGGTTTCAGGTGATAGACCATGCTTATCTATCTATATAACTAATGTTATAACGGGATTCCAAATGTTAATGCGGGTGAAGCCGCGGGTAACAGCTAAAAATCTATATTTTACTATATACATATTAAACTGCGATGAATAACTACTCCAATTTTCGGTATACACCTACTTATTTACTATCGTCACCGGTCAGCTCTTATCTGATGTTAACATTCAATATATTGAATATTATCATATAAACAATACTTATTTCTCTCTCCTTTTAATTTCCACTCAATAAAGCGTCCTTTTATCATCATTTTACTCTGGATTTTGCCAACTCTCCAGACTAATTTCTTATAACAGCGTTATAGGTTTTTCGCATTAAAGTTTCACAAATTTGGTCATGTTCCAAATTCACAATTTTGTAGTAGTTTTTATTATAGACCAATGGAGAGCATAGAGAACTTACTATATACCCTCCTAGGTAGATCTTCCTTCACCTGCTTACGAACCAATACAAGCTCTCCCTTCTTCAAAGCTGCTCTGAAGGGTTGGCCAAGAGGTCTCTTCAACCTGCTCTCTGCTGCTTTCAATAAGCTTTGTTGGGCTTCCTCTACACTTTCCTTCAATGATTCGGTATCATTTGGAATTACTTCAAAACTCTTGTTCCATGGTCTCTCGTGATGTAGAATCATAGGAATATCTGCTGAACTTTCATGAATCGTAGAATTCAAACAATCCTCAATAAGGGGTACAAACTTCGTTCATCATCAAGGTGAACGTTCGTGAAGCTTCTGTCTCCTCTAATTCCGTTTTAGAATTGGCGTTTCGTTTGTTTAGGGGTGCCTCTGTATTTCTCCCCTGTTGTCTTGTGCTCAGTGTTAAATTATCACCTCTGTGTCTATTTTCAACCGGTCTATTCTCTCGTCTGATGGTTCTTAAGTATTCCTGGCCTTCTCTGTGTCTTTCCTCATATTGCTGTCTGCTGAATACTTCGTCATTTTAGTACTTATTTGCTGGGTAATTTTCCTGATATCTGTCATCGCGGTTGTAGTAATTGTTCCTCAGTTCATCTCTCCGTTCCTGTGAAATTGTTCTTGATAAGGACTTCCTTCGTGATACCTTCGGTAACTCGGTTCGAGTCTCCTTTCTTGGAAGTAACTACTGTATTTCGAATCGCTCCCGTTTTTCCAAATTCCCATGCTTGTGAATTTTTAGTTCGTTGCGTCCGGTCAACTACAACAGTATTCACCTCCCTGTGTTCCTGTCTTATGTTTCTGTTCATGAGATGGGTAAGTGCGCTGGTGTGTTCTAACTTGCATAATAGTTCGTCCATCATAGGCAGATTTTATACTCCAGATGATGTAATATATCTACAGACATCCATGGATAATTGTCGCGATATAGCTTCTATAGCCTCTTCCTCTGACAATGGAGTTTTGCAAATACCGCAGTTGTGCTAATTGTGTGGTGAAATAATTAGCATATTTCGTAGGCCTTGAACTGGCATATTTCTTCGAATATACTTCGGCTCTGAGATTCTGTGGGTATACGATGGGCCAGTAGCGTTTATTTATTGCTTCTGAAAATTTGTCGAAGTCAATAAACGTGTAACGAAACGCTCGGTTCCACCGTAAGGGACTTTAGTCAAGGAATCTCTTTACTAGCCGTAATTCTCACTCTCTGGATACATGATTCTCCGCGAAGTAAGGGATTTTTGTCAAGGAATCGCTCTACTAGCCGTAATTCCCACTCTTTAGATACATGATTCTCCGCGAAGTTATCTTTGAGATCTCGAACGAATTCAACAGGGGTAATTCCATCCAAAGCGTCAAATTTTATTGGTTTCTCTTTAATGCTACGTATAACAGTGACGTTGTGAACTTGAGTTCTTAGAAAACTTGTCTTAGTAGCGTTCATTCCAGCTTCTGCAGCTGGGGTCCAATATTCGTTCTGAACTGACTGTCCAACTGGTGTTACGATTATCCTAGCTTCTCGTAAATCCTCTTCTATTCTTGCTAGTCTAGCCTGGTTCAATCCTATTTCTTCCTCGCACTTTTTATCAAAATCCCTAATAAATTCCTTAAATCCTTTTTATCCTCATCCTTTAAATCCTGCTTAATATGCTTTCAATTCGCGGGTTCCCCTAAGTTTAAGTTATGTAACTCCTTTCTTATATCCTCGAACTACTAACTTTTCTTCTCCCTCTCTTTGTTCAAGTCTAACTGATCTATTTTAACACATATCGCTTTACTTTCCACCTCAGATTTCTCCCTAAATCCTAATAGATCGTCCACATGAGTTTGCTGTACATATAAAATACGTTTACACAATTCATCCCTTACATCGGCAATATATTTGTACAGCTGAATTTCAAGATTTGCCACTTTCCTTTCCACCTCAGATTGCATAGGTAACAAATGTTCATTATTGGCTTTCACCAAATCATCTTTTCAAATATTAAGTTGCAGGTAACAATTTCCTGTACATCAATCTCTAATTCCTGTTTCAACAACTAAACTTGGTTTTCACCTGTGTTTGCAATAATTCCACAGTGTTCTTGAGTTATTTTAAAGTAGTGCCTACTTTTGTATTATTGGTTACAATATCTTCTATTGTAGCCTGTGTTTTAATGGTGTTGTTGCTAACCTCTAGCTGTAATGCATTTAAGCTAAATCTCTTTTCTTCCTTAGCCAGCTCTAATCCTTCCTTAATCTCTTCCTGGAAGCTATTTTTGTTAGTCTCTAGTGTGCCTAAGTTCTCTTGTACTTGTGTAGTGTTCGTCTCTGCTTGGATGAGTTTCTCCTTAACTTCCAAAGAACTATTCTGTACCTTAATAACTCTCCATATTAATGACGTAGAATCGCTCTGAATTTTAGTTATGTCATTTTGTAGTTTAGCTAGGCTTCCCCTAACATGTGTGTTACTTTTCTGTAAGTGTGTTACACTACCTCTCCTTATGTTTGAATTATCCTGTAGCCGCTCAGAATTATCTTTCTTGTTGGTTTAACATCTCCTGTACCTCCTTAAACATCTCGTGGACAGATTCCACCGTCATCATCGACATCATAATACACTTATTCTGAGAATAGTGGCAATATAAACATACAAAGTAACATGAGAATACCTTGGAGTAACCAGTTTCTTCAATAGTTGGAGAATTTTATTCTAACACCCTACTTAAAAGTAGCTTAAAATTAATCCAAACTTCAAATACCAGTCCATCCAACTTCGTTATGACTTATATTTATTATCCTATTTATCGGTACAACAAGAATTTAATTTACAATTTACATTTACATTAGAGTGACCTCAAAATAGTCATCAGCTGGATTTCCAAACAAAACTGACTTAGTCCATAAGTTATTTTTCAGTTTCATAACATATCTCACCTCTCCCAGGTTATTTTTGGATCTAGTCCAAATAACCATAAATTCCTAATAATCTAAACACAAATTTAGAAACGCCATGTCCTTAAATGGTCTAGCCCCAAAATGTTGGTCAACCAAATTTTTTAATGGTCCTGCGATCGTACCACAATTGGGAAAATACAATTTTGAATGGCCTTCCGATCGAGCCCTACAGTTGGAAAAGTCATTTTTAAATGGTTTCTCCCCAAACGTTGGTCTGCCAGTTTTTAAATGAACCCGTATTTATCTTGAAGATGCACTTGTCATATCCGAAGAACAGCTGGATCGTAGAATCTTCAAGTTCCCCGGCTAGAAAAAACAGTAAATCCTTCGGACAAGTACTACATGATAGGAACACCTAAGTTTGCGATTGTACTATGGACTATTCTACTGGGAAAATATCCAGCCTACTAAATGAGGGTGAGAAATTTGCGCTTCTCGAGGGGTAAGGTTTTAAGGAAACTGGTATCGGGCACCTATAACTACCTCCATAGCAAAATTCAACATTAACTAACATAAATCATAAAACGACCTGTTCTATAAAACGAACGAAAACAATGTATTAATACTAAGACGATTACATTAGAAATAAAATAAAGCACTCTCGTAATAAAATAAAAGCCATAATGTAACTCGGCTATCGTAATAAATTAGATATATATAGTATTGACACTCACCAAACTGAAAACAACAAACACTAGCACTATCTGCCAATTCGGAGTTTCAAAATTTGAAATATTCCCTAAACGAATTAAAAATAGCCAAGATTCGTTTTAGCACTAGCAATACAATAATCTATATTTTACTCCATACATATTAAACTCCGATGAATAACTACTTCTATTTTCGGGATACACCTACATATTTGCTATCATCACCGATCAGCTATTAACTGACGCTAACGTTCAATATACACAATATTAACATATTGAGACCGTCGGTGGAGCTGTCAGGATAGCCAACAACCGCAATGACTTCCCTAACATCTCATCCGTCGGACATAATTGCCGTGAGGATCAGGTGAACTTCCTAATAGGCCAAAGCGGCACGAGAATCTGTAGTCCACAGGGATTGTGGTACATGGTGAGCATGGTCATAGACCGCCTAAGAAAAGGTTCACCTTAAAAACTAGACTGAGAAAATAAGCATCCAGACTTATGTAAAACACCGTGAAAATTTATTGTTAAAATTCACAAGCCCCTAGCCTAGTTCGGAGGGTTTCAATCGGCTAGTCCGCAAGCTAATAAACAATCAGAAATAAAGAGCAGGTCCCTACCTGAGAAGTTACGGAAAACCCTCGCGAAAGATCTATCTCACAATAATAAAGCAACAACAGCAACACTAGGAAAATGGTACGACGCAAATCCCTAGGTCAAGTTACAACATCAAGCTAATATCAGAATTTACATTTAACAGGGTAGCAAAACAAATCTAAGTTAGGATGATACCATCTCCACATTTACATTTAACGTTAATTCATCTAGCTAAGTCCTATCAATTAATAACAAAATTTACGGCGATGACGTCCGTAACAGAAAACAATTACATTCAAAGCTAAGTGAACAGCCATGAAAAAACATTTAATTATTCTTAGTAACTAGGTGCTAACAGCACACAATAGGGTAACATGTAGGATTCATACACTTGTACATCATAAATAATTAATAAGAGGCAACAGTTTTATTAAAATGCCTGCCTGCACCTTGGTTTACTCTTTGTAAGCCATAGCCATCTAATGTGTGTAGTTACGGAATCCACACTCTGGATCTGCTTAATGATACGTTGGGAACTGGGTTCGATGCTAGACAACGAAACATCCCTTTTACTTGTAAGGTCTACACTTGAACTGATGGCTTCTGAGCAACGTCTCAAATGAAATGAAATGCAGTTACAAAACTGGTAATTACAGTCGATTACCTAACTGATACGACTGCTCTGACGAAGTCAGGGGTGTAACAAAAACTGGCTGCACAAAATGCAGTTAAAGAAATATAACCAAGGCATCTGATTGCCATAACTAAAGTCAGCAAAGACTTGAAAAATCACCCCAAATAGGATTAAACAAAGTAGCCTCAAATGACTACGGTCACGTTTAGCAAAAGATAGGCATTGACGCTCTACGACGTCCATCAAGCTGCACCAGGGCTGACCAAAATGTCTGACCCAAGGGTGTCTCACTCTAACTGAAATAAATGACATCTAATTAGACTAGTTACATTCCCTACCTATAAAATGGCTGTCACTGAGTTCGGTTGGTTCACAAACTACATTAAACCTACTATACCACCAGAAACGAGAACGAGAAAGTGTGTACAAAAACTCACGAAATGGAGGAGCTCTCACTCAGCCCTCTGTTCAACGACAAGAGTTGAACAAATTCATCCCTGGCTCTCCGGAACGGCATCGTCCTCATCAGGACTCCCATCTGGACTCTCTCGAAGACCAGGGTTCGATCTGTCCCTGTCGATAACTTCGTGGATGTACTGGACCTGCCTAGGAATGGCATCCTGGGTTCCTTCCCCCTCGTTCGCTGTTCTGGAAGTTCCACCATCATGCTGGTTCCAATAGATACATCACCCTCATACCATGATGGTATTAGCCCATGATGTCGGTCTCAAACATCGTGTAGAATAATTTGATCACGTGGGTGGTGGAATAAATCGTGTAGCAGTTCATTCTTTCACTTCAAAAATCACAATGTTCGTAGTAAATGTTACAGGCTTTAATTGCAATTGATAACACAGCCTTTACTTCACAGATATGGAATAATACGTGATCAAGCACTGTTCTGCGGTTCTTCACGTGTACTGACGCCACTTTTACATCACGTAGCATCCGTGAAATGTGCGTCATTTTGCAATTGAAAAATTCACTGTGGCAATTCAAATATATAGTACTTTCATAATCACAATTGCTTAAGGTAGTTATAACACGTTTACCTCTATATTTTTCACCAGGCTCTCGGCCCTCCTCAAACACGTGGGTACAAAAATGTGGTGTTACGGTAATGTTAGAATTTTCACTATACTTGCCAATTATATCACAATATGCTTCTCGTTTTTCACTGTGCATAAATAACAGTGATTTATAGAATATTCGTGCTCGATGGCACCCGATGATAACTTCCACGCTAAACAGCGGATATTTTCCACGTCTGACACGACGGCTACAATTGCACGCCTTCACAAGGCGGATTTTCCAGATGTAGTGTAAATAATTCACTATACAATTCTTACTTATCACTCGTATCGTAACGTATTCGTGCTCGATGGCAACAGATAACAATTTCCACGCTAAACAGCGGATATTTACTACGTCTAACAGGACGGATGTAACTTCACGCCTACACGGGGCGGATTCTCCAGACGTAGTGCAAGGCACAGGGTTACTCGAGGAAGTAGGTCGTCAAAACGAAGTCGTTGAGCGACTACTCACATTCCTGTTTACGTATCTGCAAGGGTATTACCTTACCTTAAGCGAAAATAACATTCTCCAAAATGTTTTAATAATGCAGCATGACGAAATGGAATATTCTGAGTCTTGTGGAAAGATAAAACTGATTAATAAGACCTCAGATAAATAATTAGCAGACTTCACCAAAGTCATAAGTGTGATTCACCGCTACTTCAAAGAGTATAGCGTGAGCTCTCAGCTCCACGTGGCTTTCTGGGTGTGTTCAAAGGTACTACATCCCATCATAAATGTGCTGTTATAAAAATATCACATGAACCTTAGCTCAGCGGGTTCATCTGCCTCTCCGTCGTTTCAAATAAAATGTTGGGACGACATTTTTATTTGACTTAAAGTTCATTCATAAGTGATATGTTTTAGATTTGCTGCATTGAAGGTTCCAATGCGCTCTCTTGTCCTAATGTCTTCAATCACATAACTTCCATTGTTCAAAGGCTGTCGGATACGACTTCTTGATTGTGCCTGCTGCTTCCATCTCATGTATCTTCTTAGCAGCTTCCTCGCGGTGTTTCTCTGCGATAGGATAAATCTTCTTCTGGAATGGGGAATCATCCAGTAGTACAAGATCGTACTCGTAGTCCAATATCTCACCAGGTGTGGTGTCGAATATATCCCTGTATTCGCTCAATATTGCATCAATATTCTCTCGTATGGGTGCTGATAATGGTTCTGCCTCTTCGTCGGCATCTTGTGTCTTCTCAATTTCCTTGCCATTTAAATTTTCGACAACGTCGACTTCGGATAGGAATTCCGGTTCTTCTTCAACTAAGTTCATCTGAATGGGTTCGTTCGGCTTAAACTCTACCGTATTACGTCCCATGTCAATGATTCCATCATACTTCCTAATGAAGTCTGCACCCAATATGGCATCATGATGCAAGCCTTTCATCACAAGAAATTCGTGCAAGTACACGTGGCTCGAAATCTTCAAAGTGCATGGAATCTGGATTTTGCACGTTACAACACGGTCAGGTATGACTCCTCTGACTCTTACAGCAGAAACTGGCAGCTCTGTCACCTCAGAGTTTGCTTTCAGTCTGGCATGGCAATCGGCGGAAATGACACTAATCATCGCCCCAGTATCGATGAGAATGACTACGTTGCATCCATTCAGGGTGGCTACAATCTTCGGCAGACGCGTCAATTCGTAGTTGTTGTTCGTCGTTCGTCGTTCGTCTAACAAGTCTTCTTGGATTGGCTCCCAGAGTAATATGGTGGCAGTTACTCTGTGCTCAACCGGGCAAGAATCTATTGATTTTTCGGCGGTTTTTTTTCTGTCCTGGCGGGAAATACTGGGCTGGTTTTTCTCCGTCTCCTGCGCCGAATTCCTAGTTTCCCTCGAAGTCGGGTTCTGATCTCCCTCTTCTCGGATTTGGAGTTCTCTGAGTTGTTGAAGATACTCACGGCTCTCCCGTGCTTTTCCTCTCCAATCTCTATCTGGCTGGTTTCTGGGGTCTCGATCTCTGTTATACCCTCTACTGTATCGGTAGTCCCTACGGATACTTCCGTGCTGTGGGTTTCGACCATTATTCCCTCGGCGGTCGTTTTCGTGACGACGGTCGTCGTTCGTCCCTCGATCGAAACGCCGGTTCCAGTGACTACGACGGTCATCTCGCTGGTCCCTAGCATATGGAGTGTTGTTCCATTCTCTTCTACCATAGTTATAATTATTACGTTATCCAGAGCTCTCTTGGGTTTGCGTCTGCTGTGGCGTCTGGCTCACTTTGTCGACAGTAGTTAAGTTGACATGTCTCTCCTCGCGCCTGTCAGCCTTCTGCTGACGGTGTGTCGGGAACTGTTCAGTGTTTCCATCCAACCGTCGCAGGATTTGGTCACACTGCTGAAAAGTGGATGCCCCTGCAGCAATCAATACGCGTTGCACGTCTGCAGGGTATTGCCAAACGATGGTGTTTACTAGGTCTTGTTCAGACAATGGGGGTTGAAGACAACGAAGTTTCGCAAGCTGGATCGCGAAGTAGTTCGAATAACGCGTTGGAGTGTTAGAGCTGTATCGGCGAGTATACATCTCAGCTCTGATGCTCTGCTGGATGTCGCTCGACCATTAAGTTCTTAACAAGGCTTCTTTGAAATCCTGGTAGCCTATAAACGAGTATCGGAAGGCTCTAAACTAGGTGCTGGCTTGCCCCTCAAGCAAACGCTCTATAACTCGGAGCTCCCTCTCCGGAGTTACCATGGTGTCTCTCAAGTAGCTTTCTACGTTGGCCAGAAATTCCACTGGAGTGATGCCACTTCCAGTTCCTGAGAAGCGAGCTGGTTGCTCTTCTCTCGAACGGATAATAGTTACATTTCCCTGCGTATGCGCGGGTCTAAATGAATTATGCATGTAGTTATGCGTAGGCGTGTTCGTTTCATGACTAAGTCGATTGGGTGCTGGTTGAAAAGGGTGGGCGTCAAAGTTCAAAGTTTGACTTTGCGCTGAACCGGTGAATTGGGATGGTTGCGGTTCTATAGGTGCGCTGGGTTGGAAATGAGTAGGCATCATCCCTACGGATTGTGATACGGGTGTCGCCTGAGAGTCTCCCATCTGTGAGGGTAAGTGTCTCTCTCTAGGAAGCGTCTCAAGTCTGTCGAGACGTCTCTCTATAACCTCGAGTCCTGGGATGGTTCTAGCTGTGACTTTGTTACCTAAGTCGTTAAGTTGTAGCTCGATCCTATCGACTTTCCCTTTGAGGTTCTTGTCAACTTCGCGTATTGCCGTCCTCAGGTTATAGCTAAGGTCTAACCTCTCGGTTACCGCGACTTCCTCGAATCGTCTCTGTAAGGAATCGATTTCTCCTTCGACTTTCGACACGTTGTCTTGGATCTTTCCAACATCATCTCTGACCTGGCTACCTTAGCCTCAATTGTGGTCTTGTGTTCGTTGAGGTCACCCCTCAATAACATGAGATCGATTTTATGTTCCTCACGATGAACGTCAACTGTTTCACGTAAGCCTGCTACGGTTTCTGTCAACTCCGTAATATTTCTCCTATTGGTGTTTAATTCGTCCTTGACCTCTATCATGCCGTCGACGATCGTCTTGACGTTGTTATTCACGGCATTTGCTGCACCTCTCATCAAAATCAGTCCAATATTCATGGTTGCCATGTCCTTTTTCACGGTATCCATAAATCCCTCGACGTGAGTCAATCGAGTCCCAAATTCTTCTCGAGTGTGCTCCAGGTCGGCTCTCATATCTATCTGGACTCTGTTCATGGTCGTTTGAATTTGAGCTGTGTGCTCCTCCAATCGGGTCTGCACATCCTCCCTAGCTCTATTCATCTGGTCGGTTAAGCAATCTATACGCTGGTTAGCCTCCTGATGGTGTCGTATGACATCAACCCTAACAGCCGCTAAACCTGCCGTAAGATCATTCCTAGCTTCGACTCTATATGCGTCCATGTCGGCCCTGACCTGTGTTAGTTCAGCCGTAACATTGTTAACTGACTGGGTGTTAACCTCTAAATCTTGTCTTACTTGGTCCACATGACCACTCACATTGTTTATGGATCGGGTGTTAACCTCTAAGTCCTGTCTAACATTGTTGATTTCCTGCCTAACTTGGTCCACATGACCACTTACAGTGTTGACAGCTTGAGTATTCTGACCTAAGTCACCTCTTACATCACCTAAATCAGTCCTTACAGTACCTAAGTCACCTTGGACTTCACCTAAATCACCTCTCACATCGCTTAATCAGTCCTTACTGTACCTAATTCAGCAGTAATCTGCTGGAGGTTGGCATTAACACCTGCCATCATCTCCCCAAACACACGACGAATAGTTTCCTCATCCATTGACAAGAAATATATATGAGAAAGTGAGGGATCAATATCTAATGGAATTTACAGCTATGATTAGTTACTTGGTGGTATAAAGCTTGTTTCATTTATATAAATATCACGAGTACAGCTGGAGTATGCAAACTAAGTGCTTCTACATTTACAAAGACATCGGCGAGCAAAGCAAAGTATTACATTTGCTCAGGATGAGGCATCATCAAAGATAATCCTATCCATCATTTATCCAACACTAAAGCCTCACCCCATGGATTTCTATCAAACATGAATGCCATGCGGTCAATTGATCTGCAGTACGACTTTCTAAGTTCGTCCCAGTCCTGTCAATTTACCATTAATCAACATTAAGATCCTCCTAAATAACATGGAACTGACGGTCACCACGTTAACGTCGGCACATGAGTTGGGCGCCATTTTATGAGACCGTCGGTGGAGCTGTCAGGATAGCCAACAACCGCAATGACTTCCCTAACATCTCATCCGTCGGACATAATTGCCGTGAGGATCAGGTGAACTTCCGAATAGGCCAAAGCGGCACGAGAATCTGTAGTTCACAGGGATCGTGGTACATGATGACAATGGTCATAGACTGCCTAAGGAAAGGTTCATCTTAAAAACTAGACTGAGAAAATAAACATCCAGACTTATGTAAAACACCGTGAACATTTATTGTTAAAATTCACAAGCCCCTAGCCTAGTTCGGAGGGTTTCAATCGGCTAGTCCGCAAGCTAATAAACAATCAAAAATAAAGAGCAGGTCCCTACCTGAGAAGTTACGGAAAACCCTCGCGAAAGAACTATCTCACAATAATAAAGCAACAACAGCAACACTAGGAAAATGGTACAACGCAAATCCCTAGGTCAAGTTACAAGATCAAGCTAATATCAGAATTTACATTTAACAGGGTAGCAAAACAAATCTAAGTTAGGATGATACCATCTCCACATTTACATTTAACGTTAATTCATCTAGCTAAGTCCTATCAATTAATAACAAAATTTACGGCGATGACGTCCGTAACAGAAAACAATTACATTCAAAGCTAAGTGAACAGCCATGAAAAAAAACATTTAATTATCCTTAGTAACTAGGTGCTAACAGCACACAATAGGATAACATGTAGGATTCATACACTTGTACATCATAAATAATTAATAAGAGGCAACAGTTTTATTAAAATGCCTGCCTGCACCTTGGTTTACTCTTTGTAAGCCATAGCCATCTAATGTGTGTAGTTACGGTGACGACTGCGTAGTAAAGACTACGTCTAACATCGCATGGCCTGCGCTCCACAAGCTACGAACTCAAGGTTCGAGCATGCATCAGGTCGCTTCAAAAGTGTCAGCTGTCCTAGTCATTTCCTCAAAAGGAAATACCTTCATTAGCACGGCCATGTCAGCAGGTTCCAAATGCAAAAGAACAAGGTTAGATAGAAAGAATTCGTTAGTTAGCTTTTGTTTTACCAAAATTATGCGTTTTATTATTAAGATGTCGGTTTAGGTTATCGTTGGTTTATGGCGAATAATACTGACAATAGCCTGGGCATGGAGTGTCTCCACTGAGATCAATCTCCACCAAAAGCCTCGACTCAAAAGTCGGAATACAATCAACGAGCAATAACAACTCGGACACACAATAACACAAGTTTCCAGCGGCGCAAAGCTCGCGTTCAATAACTCTGGGATGGGCCTGCACACTCAGTAACCCTCCAATAACATCTGGTCAACGGGAACAATCCCGGACAAGGTACACAAAAATACCTTCATACATTAAATATCTCTTTTAACTGGGCGGCCTAGAACGTACTATAGAAAACCTGACATAACTGTACACGTCAAACGACGGTACACGCAAAAGTGCGCTTAACTAACAAAAAACAATCTATAAAAACATGTGATCAGATACAAGGTTGGACACTGGGTTCCATGAGCTAAGTAGCAATGAAAGAAAGAGCGAATACTAACAGCATTCTGTCCTTTGTCAAAGTAATTCTGTCTCACAATACAAGCGTGCTCTCAAGGGCACTGGGTCACAAACAAGTTTGTGTCGCTACAGGCTACATCATTCCTGCGCGGTCTGACACAACACACACTAACTATCAAGGCCGGCGATCTAAGCAAAATAAAAACTGTACAACTGGCCTCATCACAAAACCTTTACCATAGGTTATAAACCTCGAAGAATACGTGTATAAAAACACGCTATAAATCTGAATACAATAATATAATTCCGTCTTTCAAACCAAAGACATCTAAATGGTAGCAATGTCACATTGCTGGAGCTCTTTGCTCTCAAAGATATAATACTTCAGTAGTTACTTGTATAACTTCAAATCAATACGTGTCTTCACATGACACTAACAAAATAATAATTGTGACGCAGATTCCACACTCTGGATCTGCTTAATGATACGTTGGGAACTGGGTTCGATGCTAGACAACGAAACATCCCTTTTACTTGTAAGGTCTACACTTGACCTGATGGCTTCTGAGCAACATCTCAAATGAAATATAATGCAGTTACAAAACTGGTAATTACAGTCGATTACCTAACTGATACGACTGCTCTAACGAAGTCAGGGTTGTAAAAAAGACTGGCTGCACAAAATGCAGTTAAAGAAATATAACCAAGGCATCTGATTGCCATAACTAAAGTCAGCAAAGACTTGAAAAATCACCCCAAATAGGATTAAACAAAGTAGCCTCAAATGACTACGGTCACGTTTAGCAAAAGATAGGCATTGATGCTCTACGACGTCCATCAAGCTGCACCAGGGCTGACCAAAATGTCTGACCCAAGGGTGTCTCACTCTAACTGAAATAAATGACATCTAATTAGACTAGTTACATTCCCTACCTATAAAAATGGCTGTCACTGAGTTCGGTTGGTTCACAAACTACATTAAACCTACTATACCACCAGAAACTAGAACGAGAAAGGGTGTAAAGAAACTCGCGAAATGGAGGAGCTCTCACTCAGCCCTCTGTTCAACGACAAGGGTTGAACAAATTCATCCCTGGCTCTCCGGAACGGCATCGTCCTCATCAGGACTCCCATCTGGACTCTCTCGAAGACCAGGGTTCGATCTGTCCCTGTCGATAACTTCGTGGATGTACTGGACCTGCCTAGGAATGGCATCCTGGGTTCCTTCCTCCTCGTTCGCTGTTCTGGAAGTTCCACTATCATGCTGGTTCCAATAGATACATCACCCTCATACCATGATGGTATTAGCCCATGATGTCGGTCTCAAACATCGTGTAGAATAATTTGATCACGTGGGTGGTGGAATAAATCGTGTAGCAGTTCATTCTTTCACTTCAAAAATCACAATGTTCTTAGTAAATGTTACAGGCTTTAATTGCAATTGATAACACAGCCTTTACTTCACAGATATGGAATAATACGTGATCAAGCACTGTTCTGTGGTTCTTCACGTGTACTGACGCCACTTTTACATCACGTAGCATCCGTGAAATGTGCGTCATTTCGCAATTGAAAAATTCACTGTGGCAATTCAAATATATAGTACTTTCATAATCACAATTGCTTAAAGTAGTTATAACACGTTTACCTCTATATTTTTCACCAGGCTCTCGGCCCTCCACAAACACGTGGGTACAAAAATGTGGTGTTACGGTAATGTTAGAATTTTCACTATACTTGCCAATTATATCACAATATGCTTCTCGTTGTTCACTGTGCATAAATAACAGTGATTTATATAATATTCGTGCTCGATGGCACCCGATGATAACTTCCACGCTAAACAGCGGATATTTTCCACGTCTGACACGACGGCTACAATTGCACGCCTTCATAAGGCGGATTTTCCAGATGTAGTGTAAATAATTCACTATACAATTCTTACTTATCACTCGTATCGTACCTTATTCGTGCTCGATGGCAACAGATAACAATTTCCACGCTAAACAGCGGATATTTTCTACGTCTAACAAGACGGATGTAACTTCACGCCTACACGGGGCGGATTCTCCAGACGTAGTGCAAGGCACAGGGTTACTCGAGGAAGTAGGTCGTCAAAACGAAGTCGTTGAGCGACTACTTACATTCCTGTTTGCGTATCTGCAAGGGTATTACTTTACCTTAAGCGAAAATAACATTCTCCAAAATATTTTAATAATGCAGCATGACGAAATGGAATATTCTGAGTCTTGTGGAAAGATAAAACTGATTAATAAGACCTCAGATAAATAATTAGCAGACTTCACCAAAGTCAAAAGTGCGATTCACCGCTACTTCAAAGAGTATAGCGTGAACTCTCAGCTCCACGTGGCTTTCTGGGTGTGTTCAAAGGTACTACATCCCATCATAAATGTGCTGTTATAAAAAATATCACATGAACCTTAGCTGAGCGGGTTCAATATAAACAATACTTATTTCTCTCTCCTTTTAATTTCCATTCAATAAAGCGTCCTTTTATCACTCCTGTTCCACATTCATTGTTTCACTTAGCAAATACGTCACCATCGAGTCAATATTAATGTGCGTTACTGTAATTTTGAAGGAAATATAGTCGTTCATCTAAGTATAGCTTATATTCAATATGTCATAAATCTTGATAAATGTTAAATAAGCTTAATAAACAGACACTAAACTCTCCTCATTAAAATTTTCGACAATCTCTCCTATCATGCTAAAATACTGTCAGCGCTATCAAAAAACAACCTCTTCTTCCTTATACCTAATAACTTCCACGTTATGGCATCATTAACTTCAATATACC
The DNA here is from genome assembly GCA_946902985.2 of Meconema thalassinum. Lineage (NCBI taxonomy): Eukaryota > Metazoa > Arthropoda > Insecta > Orthoptera > Tettigoniidae > Meconema > Meconema thalassinum. The sequence continues at coordinate 1,320,281,691 of OX336389.2, read as the reverse complement.
ACATTCTTTTCCTACATACGAGTCGTAAATACGTAGTTGACTCAAGTTTATCTCAAACTTGCACGGTAATATAATTCATCTTAATACACCTCTGATACAACTCTTCATTCCGTTCCATAAACATTACTCATAAACACTTGTAAAGTATGTGATACGCCGGACAGTTTGAGGGTGCAAATCAAAGCAAGGGATCAAATAATACAGGAACTTAGAACAAAGCTTCGTGAATCAGAAGAAACGGTGAAGGATGTGACTGAACGGCTTTCTACTGGGATCAGTGTGGAAGAGGGCGTGCAGGAGCAAACTGAGGATGACGTTATCATAATGGGTGATTCTATGATACGATGGAGTGCGAATATCTCGAGGTAATCAGGTGCGAAAGTGCGGTGTTACCCGGGGATTAAGATTGACCAGCTTGCCCAACAAGTGGAAGAAGCAAATGTAGATGACTGTGACAAAGTTAAGGTGTTGTTGCTCCATGTTGGGACGAACGATTTGAAGAAGAGGGCTACAGCTGATTACATCATAGGGGAGCTCTACGAACAAGGCAGAAAAGCTAAAAGCAAGTTTAGAAATGCAAAAATTATAATGAGTGGCATTGTTCGGCGGGGAGATGTTCCGTTGAGGCGAGTTAAGACTGTAAATGACCGCATGGACTGGGTATGTGCACAACTGGGATTAGTGTACGTAGAAGCTGACTGCTGGATTGGTGGCCGTGACTTCGCCCGAGACGGGCTGCATCTAAATCGACGGGGCGCTTTCAATCTAGGGAGCCTACATGACAGGGTCATCGGTTCGTGCCGGCTTTTGTGAGGAGGAGCAGGTCCAGAGGTTGCCAGCCGATGGGAACAGAAGGAGCTATTTCGAGATATTTGCTGCGGAGGTAAGACTCTAAGATTACTGCAGGTTAATTGTCAGAGTTTAGGAAATAAATTAATTGAATTTTGGAATCTTGTAGAGACGTATTCTCCGGACATTGTCATTGCAACTGAATCTTGGTTATATGAGGATATAAATAGTAATTAAATAATTCAAGGGACCTACGAGATGTACAGAAGGGATCTGGGGGAAGCGAGGTGGTGGACTATTTATTTGTGTGCGCAAAAATATAGCTAGTTTCTTAAAGTGGGCTGATATGGATCATGAAATGTTATGTGTACAAATTTCGGATAAAGGAAATAAATTCCCTCATCAGGTGATAGGGGCGTATAGAGCACCGAAAGATAACCTTTCTCTCCTCGAAACACTGTATGATAAAACTTGTACGGGTAATGCTATGAAAAAGAGCATAATAATTGCTGGAGATTTAAACCTCCCCAAAGTAGACTGGTCTGGTGAGTCAACTAGCTGTGGTCAGGCTCAGAGCGCTGCAAATAAATTCTTAAGGGAGGGGGGATTTTCCCAAGTAGTTGACTTCCCAACTAGAGACAATAATACCTTAGATGTTTATCTCGTAAGGCCTGTAGAGCTGTATATTAACTGTCTGAAAGTACCAGGAATTAGTGACCATTCTGGGGTTGAATTAAATATTAGATATGGTGACATTACAAAATTAGACTCTGATGTAGCAAAAAAGATCATATTCCAGTATCGCAGGGCGGATCAGGGCAAGTTTCAGGGGTATTCGAATGAGCTATTTGTAGGATGGTCATCGGAAGGAAATCACATTAATATCCTGTGGACTAACTTTTTGAAAATTTTAAATAGCGCTGTTGATAAATTTGTCCCATTTAAATTGCTGAAACAAAACCCAGATCCTGAGTATTACACACGAGAAATTAGGAGTCTAAAACAAAAAATTAGGAAATTATACAATGAAAGACATGATAGTGACAAGTATATGTTGAAATTTAAGTCCTTATCAAGAGAGCTCGTCTTAAAAAAGAGGGCTGCTCATGACAGTTATATGCAAGGTTTACTTGGTTCGGGAGGAGATGGGTGGAAAAAATTTTACAGTTATGTTAGGAGAAGAAAGGGAAATTCAAATAATTTGTCGATGATAATGTCCGGTGACGGTAAATTAATTACTGCGAAACAGGCCATTGCTAATGAATTAAATGTCTTTTACGGTAGTGTGTTCAATAAATCCAATAGCTGTGTGTTGGACCTTAACGACGAATCAGGGGCTCCCCTGTTCCAAATAAACCAGTCAGCAATTGTAAAGCTAATACAAAAACTACGTTTCAATGTATCAAAGGGTCCTGATAATATTGTTAGTGAAGTACTTAAACTAGGAGGTAGGGCCGTGGCACGACACTTGGAGGTGATGTTTAATGTGTCCTTAAACAATGCGCAAATCCCAGATGACTGGAAAAGAGCTACGGTAGTCCCAATATTTAAGGGAGGGAGCAGACTTGAATTCGGCAACTACAGGCCGGTTAGCCTTACGTCCGTCGTTTGTAAACAGATGGAACATCTCATTTGCGACTACTTGAGGGAACAGTGGGAAACATTATCATGGTTTAATGATAGGCAACATGGATTTCGGAAAGGTTACTCATGCGAGAGTCAGATGCTATCACTTTTTCAAGACATTAGCGAATCGTTAGACCATGGAGTTTCAGTCGACGCCGTGGTTATAGATTTTGCGAAGGCATTTGATGTCGTTCCGCATGACATGCTACTCCATAAATTAGCTTCGACGAAGATTGATAGAAGAGTAATTTTATGGATCCAAGAATTTTTGACGGGTCGTTCTCAGAAAGTGAAAGTCGAAGGCATATTCTAGGATGAAATTACCGTAACGTCGGGTATCCCTCAGGGCAGCGTAATCGGAACGTTGTTATTTTTGGCGTTTATAAATGACTTACCAAATGGGATTCGCAGTGACTGTCGATTGTTTGCGGATGATTGTGTAATATATCGAAAGATACATGACTCACAAGACAATGCAGTGCTTCAAGAGGACCTGAACCTGGACTATAAGTGGGCGATTGTAAATAAAATTAAAATAAACACAAGAAAATGTAGTCCCTTAAAAATAGGGAAAGTGCGAAAGCAGGATTTTCAATATAACATTGGCTCGGAAATACTTGTAGAAGACGATTCTTGCAAATATTTGGGCGTTCACGTAAGGAATTATATGAAATGGAGTAGTCATGTAGGATGTGTAGTTTCAAAAGCTTACAAATCCCTGCACTTTGTAATGAGGGTATTAAAAGGAAGTAGTACCTCTCCTAAAGAATTAGGCTATTTGTCACTTGTAAGACCTATTCTGGAATATGCCTTGGCGGTTTGGGATCCATATCAAGTAGGGCTCATCAATGAGTTGGAAATGGTACAAAGAAAGGCCGTTAGATTTGTGCTCAGTGACTTTAATCCCAGGAGCTGTGTGAGCCGTATGTTAAAGAAACTTGGGTGGGAATCACTGGAGGCTAGGAGGATGAAATCTAGACTCTGCGCTATGTACAACACGTATACAAATCAACCAGCATGGGGTGAGCTTAGCAAACGATTGGGAAAGACCACTTACATGGGTAGGAGCGATCATCCTTTCAAAGTTAAGGGCCGACCACAGCGAACAAATTATGGCAAATATTCTTTTGTAAACCGTGCCATTGATAACTGGAACTCTCTACCTGCCGCAGTCTTAGTGCCTTTTCCCAAACATATAGGTGTGTTTAAGAAAAGACTGACTATTTGTGTAAATACTCCAGTTTAATTGTTGTATAATTGTTATTGAATTGTTATGTATAATTATTTATTTGTTATGTATATACTATTTGCCACCGGGGGACACACCCCCCATTGCAAATAAATGAATGAATATGAATATGAATATACATACTGTTGTTCCATCGTGCCTTTCCTTTATACAATATCGTGCATTTATAATACCTTGTATAGTTACTATGCTTACAATATCTGCAGGCCAAATGGCTGGGCAGCGGTCGCTTGGTCGGCCTAGGCCTTTCATGGGCTGTGTAGTGCAAGGGGTTGACTTTTATTTGACAATATCTATTCATCAACAGTTAATAATAATAAAAATATTAATAATAATAATAATAATTAATTCCATCCACACCTCTGTTATCGTTTCTTATATTGTTTCAAACAATATCCAATGTCTTAACACTGACATTATTTTATTCGATATTTAGTAACAAACTCTCTGCTTTCCATCCATCAAAATCTAGTCAGAATTCTAATATTATTCATAGTAACAATGGCTATCTATCTGTCATTACTGGAATGATCTGAATAATGACCGAAACCATCATCATGAATTAAATGCAAACTTGTCCAATCCTATCTGTTCCTGTCTTCATATCAGCTGTTTAATATAGTCATCTGTTCCTACCATAGTTCAATAACCCAAAATATTCTTCCAATATCGTCGTCATAATCTACATAAGAATCTTCTGAATAAAGATCTTCTTTCTAAATTCTTCTTAATAAAAATCTCCATCGAAGTTACATAAACCGAGACATCTAAACTCTCTAAAATTCCTAATATCTAAAATCCAAAAACCGCTGAAAACTCGAAATCAGATTTGAAGAACTCCTAACTGAAGTTCAAAATTCTGCTAAAATACGGTAAACAAAAATACAAAAACCTACTCAAATCCCATATCTGAAAATCTAGTAAAAACTGTCGTAAAAGGTTCTCCAAAATATTGCTCCAAATTACCAAAAACTACACATAATGAAATCTACCTTTGCTGGCAAGATGAATGATGTTGAATATACCGGAATAAACTGTATTCAGCACCAAGGTGATACGGCATTCTCAAACTCGGCTCTCCCGTTTGTACTGCACCTAGTCCTCGTCCTCGTCCTCCGTACTCTCTCTGGTCTTGGGTTGGATTTCATCTCGTCCTTCGTAATCATCACCCTCGATCTTCTAGACGTGGAATCTTGAAGTTCAATCTTCTTTCTTCTTAAATTTTGTAATGATGTAGTCGTGGTTCTTCCTCATGTACTCCATAATTTTGATTATTTTCAGTTTACTCTCTGCATTCTCATTTCTTTATTTGTCGTATTCCCATTCCATAGTTTACCGGTTCATTCCCTCAACTGTCTTCAATTCGAATCCCATTCCTCTCAACATCGGAATATTTGCCATCATGAAATAGAGATTTTGATAATAATTTCACTCTTTTAAAGTCTCTCGTAGGTAATTTGTTGCTCGTAGAATAATGATATTTCTTATTGATATTGCGTGACGTTGTAAGAAAAAAGCAATGATTGATTAGATATCATAGTTTTGTTGAATTCAAATTATAATTTCCTTTTTCCGAATAACTAACCCTATAAAAATGAAAGTTTGTCTATTTTTTCTGAATTTCTATGGAAATTTGGACCGTTAACACGTTTCAGACTGTTTTATGACGGATACGCGTGAAAATAAAATTTTAACTTTCTTTCTGTCTGTCTGTCTGTCTGTCTGTCTGTCTGTGGACAATTTTGTTCCCTTATAACTCGAGAACGGCTGGGTGGATCAACGTAAAATTTGGTACAGATATTCATCCAAGGCACGACACCAATCATTGAAGTAATTCTTCTCCGTACCTCTCATAATAGGGGGCCCACCCCCTTTAAATACATGCTGAAATAGGCATAGAAGCTCATTTTCAGCCGCTCATTGTGAGAAACGAAAAACGGAGGCCCAAATACCAGCAGTTTTTGAGATATTCCCAGAAAACTGATTTCTTTTAATAAACTAATGAAACAATGCAAGCCGGTAACCATGGCATCAGAATCTATAAGACGCAATGCAATTCCATTATTACATTACTGTGAATGTTTCCAACGGCTATAAGGTTATAACGGAACCAAATTGAGCTGCAAAATTCATCAATAGGCTATATACAATGCGCTTAAGGGGGTCAAGGGGTACTCTAGAATTTTTCACGCGGTTTACACGTGCGGGTGTGGTACGGAAGGTCTATTATATTCCCATGCATATATTGTTATATTCATTCATTCAATTTCGCTAATCGGCCAACTAGGGACCACGATAAGCCTCATTTTACATTCTGGCATTTGCTCATTTTTCGCTTGATCCACATTGTCTTCATGAGCTCACTGTGTTTAGCACGGCGTTCCTCTGTCCATTTCGCACCAGTTGTCCGTTTTTCGTCCCGGAAATTCCCAAACGTCTTGATGGCTGCTCTATAAAGATTTCGGTCTTGTGCATCTTCTGCTCGTATCCCTATTTCTTTCAGATCTTTCTGGACGTTAACATACCATGGCATTGTCGTTTTTGGTTTTGAGTCGAATATACTGAAGATACGTTTCGTCCATCGGGAGTCGATCATCCGTCGTATATGACCGTAGAAGCAAACTCTGCGTTTTCGCATTGTGTCTGTGATCTTTTCTATCCTCGAGTAAATTTCTTGCCTGGATTTTCTGATGTAGATGCCATTTTTGTAGTCCGGGCCAAGTATGACGGGTAGGATCTTTCTTTCTTTTCTCTCTAACTTCGCGAGCAAACATTTCTCGGATAGGATAAGGCATTCAGATGCATATAGCGGTACTGGTTTGATGACAGTGATGTAGTGACGAATTTTTGTGTTCATAGAAAAGCGCTTTTTGTCATATATGTTGCGGGTGGTTTGAAAAGCGACTTCCATTTTCTTGATTCTTGCTTCTATGGTTTCCTTGTCAAGGCCATTTTGCTGGATCCATTCCCCTAGATATTTAAATTTATTAACACTGTTTATCGTTCCATATTTGGTGTTTAGTTGTGCTGTATCATCCTTGATGTTCGACATTACTTCTGTCTTTTGAAAGGAAATTTGTAATCCTGTTTGTTCTGCTACTTCCTTCAATATATTGACCTGTTCTGTTGCACTTTCGAAATCTTCTGTCATCAGGGCTATATCATCAGCGAATGCTAAGCAATCTATTTCCACTCCGTTTTTCTTTGTCCCGATCCTTAAAGGTTTGTAAAGGCCTCCTTCTTTTAACTTCTGTCGCCAATTCTGTATTACCTTTTCAAGCACGCAGTTGAACAACAGAGGTGACGGGCTATCTCCCTGTCGAACGCCTACCTTGATTTCAAAGGGTTCAGAGATACATCCTTGGAATTTGACTTTGGATGTGGTATTAATTAGGGTTGCCCTTATTATCGCCAGCAGTTTCATATCGGCTCCCATTTCTGCAAGTATGTTAATCAACACATCACGGTCGATGCAGTCGTACGCTTTCTTAAAGTCTACAAATGTCGATACATACGTTCGACCTCTCAACACATAGTACCTAATTATGGTTTTTAGATTAATGATTTGTTCTGCAGTCGATCGGCCTCTCCTTAAAAAACCTTGGTATTCTCCGAGTTTGTGTCCAACTTGCTGTTCCAGGCTTTCAAGGATGGAAAGTGACAGGATCTTGTAAGCTACTGACAGAAGAGAAATACCACGGTAGTTGTTCACATCTCTTATATATCCTTTCTTGTGTAAAGGATGGATCAAAGCTAACTTCCAGTCCTCTGGGAGTTGTTCTGTCTCCCATATATCTACAATGGTTTGGTGTAGGATGTCAATTGCATCTTCTGGGGCATGTTTTCACAGTTCTGCAATCATGGAGTCTTCACCATGAGCCTTGTTATTTTTCAACCTCTTTATATGGCGTTTGATTTCATCGCGATTTGGTGGAGAAGATGGCATATTGTGGTTCATTTGTTTGTTTGTTCTGATCGGGTTGGGTGGCTTTTCACAATTTAGGAGGTCGTTAAAATACCCGGCTAAAATTTAGCAGTTTTCTTCGTTGGATGTTGCTAGAGTTCCATCTTTTCTTAGAAAACAAAGGGAAGGTGCCTTGAATCCTTGTATCTTCTATTTAAAATCCCTGTAGTATTCACGGGTCTCATTTCTGTGAAAGTTTAGTTGAATTTTGTCCATTTGTTCTTTTTCATACTTTCGTTTCTCGCTGCGTTTTTTTTGTCTCTATAGATGTTCCAATCTTCTTCCTCTTTGGAGGTGTAGTACTTTTTCCAAGCATTTAGACGATCCTTTATGGTCTTCTCGCAGTTATTGTTCCACCATGTGTGTTTCTTCCTCTTCTTGGTTTCTGTTACTTCTTTTGCAGCGTTTATCATCTGCTTTCTCGTGCTGTTGAAGTCTTTTTCCACTGGTTGGGCAAGTTCTTTGAATTCATTCTCCCTATCTCTGAGCATGTTTGAGTCGAAGCGGATTATGGTAGGTTTGTTTTTATTTTTGTTTAGTGGAATGGGCCGGAACTTTATTACCGATACGTAGTGATCTGAGTCTATGTTCATTCCCTTTTTTACGGTAACGTTCATGATTTCCGGACTAGATCTTCGAGATATAGCAACATGGTCTATTTGGAACTCTCCTAATGTTTTGTTAGGGCATCTCCATGTAGTCTGTTTTCTAGGTAGGTGACGAAAGTGTGTTGACATCAGCTGGAGGTTATGGTTATTACATAGTTCAATGAGGCGTTCTCCATTCTTGTTAGTTCTATTGTGTGCTGGCTAGAGCCCAACGACATTCCTGTATTTCCGTTCACGTCCTACCTGTGCGTTGAAATCACCCATTAGGATCTTGACGTGGTGTTTCGGGATTTTTGCCAATCTAGCATCCAAGAGGTTCCAAAATCTATCAGTGTCTTCCAACTCTTTCTTGTTTTGTTCATTAGTTGGAGCATGTACATTGACTAGCGTATATGTTTTTTTGCACAGCGCAGAGATAGAAGGCATAACCTATCGTTAACAGCTTCAAAATTCGAGACTGACCTAAGGATTCTGGTGTTGACAGCAAAGGCTGTACCGAAGATAGGGGTGTTCTTCATTACCCTCTTACGGGATTTGCTCTTGAAGAACCGATACCCATCAGACTCAAACGTATCTTCGTCAGTGAAGAGAGTTTCTTGCATGGCCATTATTGCGATTTTGTTTTCGTGAAGGGCATTGGTCAGCTGTTTCATCTTACCAGTCTACGAGGTTTACAATTTCATTTTCACGTTAGGTAAATTTAGTTTGAGGTCACATTTTAACTAATCATTTTTCTTTGTCGACAAACAGGTTCCAAGCCCCCAACCATTGCAACAGTAGCTCAATTGATAACGTCTGGTTATTAAGACCGAAGACCGTTCGAAGAATGGGTACTTTTGCTAGTAACTTAATAAGACCAACCGACTGTTGACCGACCCTATCTTCTCGTCGTCCGTATAACAAATTCACAAAAGACCCTCTCTTGTCTCCAACACTCACGACACGTCCTTCCTGCGAGACGTTCATTAGGAAAGAAGCCTCCATTGCACTCGTAAATCTCCCACCTAAATTCTCTCTTGGCGTCTCTTTTCAATACGTGGTAAAATCATTAGCCGTACAGTAGCCTACTTCCGAAAGTTGTTCTCAAGGTTTAATAACGTTCTTTATTTACCCATGTCATTTTTGATGTATTAAAGTCTCTTCTGTAGTTTCCATAAGTAATGTTGTTAGTGCTTTAAATATACCATGAGATCTCCTTTAATGATTGGTCAATTCAGCCCACGTGATTTGTCATATCCCCACTTAGGTGTAGAATACGCGTGTCAGGTCACACTCCCTGTCGCCAGCTTACGTTTTTAATACATCTCAGCCACGTGCCTCCCTTTCCATTGTTCTAGCTTCGGCAGTGCGCTCGGCCAAACTTGTTCTCGACCCTCCTGGCTGGTCTTCTCGTGGTTTTGAGTGCTAATACCGCAACTCTGATAGCTTCCAATAAACAAATTAGGCGGTGAGCTTTGTCGGGGTTTCTTCTACCAATCACCCCTCGCTAACTCGAGTCCATAAACTGGTTTCCTGCAGTGTTCCAGCTACCAACTTCTGCATGTTAAAACTTATGCAGTAAAGCCATCAAAAATATTAAAATGAACAGCAAAATTCGGGGTCACTGTGAAGAAAATACGATCGAACTAGTACATTATGCCACATGGTCTGTAAGCTAAATCAACAACGTAAACCATGTTTTAAAACTCAGACATGGATATTAACTGTCGAGGTGGAAGAGCCGTAGAGCCGTACAATTTGCTTGGAAATGGTTATTGTTGTTGTCGTTTCTTTTGAGGGGCTTAGACATCATGGTAATTTATCCCTGTGTACTTGGATGAGTGTGCAATTTTGTCTGATAACCTTTGTTATTGTGATGGCTGTGTTTGTGTGTGCATTTTTCATTCAGGCAAAGGTTGGCACCATCCCGGCATTCGCCTGCAGTAGAAGTTGGATACTACAGAAAATCACTTCCAGGATGGCTGAGGTGTGAATTGCACCACCTCTTCTCAGTTTTGTCTCACGACGCTCAGTGTACCCAGTTCCAGCCATCAGACCAGAATTAATTTTCTTGGAATCGATCCCAGACTTCCAGTGTGACTACCATTAACGCTAGCCGCTACACCACGAGGTGGAAGATATGGAAATGGAGAGATACTGTATGAGTAATTACTAAAAAAATAAAATATGTCGTTTATAACATTACGGACAAGCTTGTAGTTTTAATTTCGTGATCAAAAGCTATGGTACCGCCTTTTCGTTTGGAATACGAACCACCGGAGAAGAATGTTTACCTCATATTCATTAATCAGGAAAATGGGATAGAGTTGCTACCCGGACTGGACCATCGGAATATATCTGTCTGCGACATCGTGGTCATAACCTTTGTCTCTGTGATGGCTGTACTAAAGTGTGTAATTGTAATTGAGGTAGAACTCGGGAGGGAAACGGCCGTAACTTTTGCCTGGAGTAGAAGTAGGAAACCAAGGAAAACCACTTCCAGGATGGGTGAGGTAGGAACTGAACCCCCCTCATCTGAGTTTTGCCTCACGAGGCTGAGTATACTCCGTTCCAGCCCTTAGACCAGAATTAAATTTCTTGGCAGAACCAGGAATCAAACCCAGGCCTCCGCGGTGACAGCCAAGAATGCTAGCCACAACGCAAAGAAGCGGACAGGAATATATCTAATGTGGACGCTAATGACGTATAAAATGTGCCTCTCATCCAAATTTTTAATTATGGTACTTTAAGTTACACTAGTAATGTACCTAGGGTATATAATTTCTAAGACCGATCAGTTGCCAGCAATGTTGCTGTTTTAATATAATGTTCTTAATCTTGAAATTGATAAATAATTGTGTATGTCAAACTTTAAAAAAATACTCAGAACTATAGATAATTATGACATCCTCCTCCTGAATGGGATGTATCTCGTCCGTTTTCAGAGGGTTGTCACACAATTCATTTTGTAAGGGGGGATGACAATGCTGAGGGGAATCCCCCACCCTCCATAGGGGTCGTTATATTGTGTAGTGACTGGATCTGTTGCTCCTATTTTTACCCTGTCCAATGCACGCGCTTATCCCCCTTAGCTTCTGACGTCACTCTTCTCCGGCACGTGCAACCATTTCCTAACAGAACATAACATCTTGCTCCACAACAGGGGTGCACAACCTTTCTATAAATAGCGGCCAAATTTATTTTTACATAATAAGTGGCGGGCCACAAGTTAACTTTCCACATCGGCACTTGCCAAACCCTACCGCTAAAGCTAATTTTACTATTATGTGAATAACATATTTTACCAGCAGACAAAAAATGTGTTTCAATTTCATTTTAGTGTCCTCTAAATGGTATACATCCATTTTTGAAGTTTTTCTTGGCAAATTTCGTTATTAATTTTTCAAATTACTGATTTAAAATCAACTTACTCCTAATTCGAAAAGGTTTAGGGGTAGGCCTATATAAAATAAAATAATACTATCACAAGGTTGTAAACTTTTAATTTTTACAAAAAAAAACAGAATTCTTAACATCAAAGTATCGTATATAAAAAATGAAAATCAATATATCGTCAAACTGACCATCAAATCAAGTAGTAGCCTAATGCTCCTAATGTGATGCTTGGCATTGTTTATTTTTCAATAGTCTGTCAATATCAAAACTTAAAATCTGTCCAATAATTATTTACTTTTTAATTTACCTTTAACGAAACATTTTTATAATTTTAAATCTCATCATTCACAATATATATATTCACGTTTTCAATAGTATAAAATATTTATCTGCGGGCCACATAAAGTGACTTTGAGGTCCGCGGGTTGTGCACCCCTGCTCCACAATGACGTATTGGCAAGGAGTGGCTGTACTTCGTAATTGTAAGACAAATTTTCATATTGGATAACTGAAAGGTGACTAAGCGGAGTCTGTACTACAGTAGAGCTGGTACTTTTAATCAATTAATTTGAGTTCTTGGATAATCGATTAATCGAATCAGAAAAATGATGAATTGCTACAAATAATGATTAATCGATTGTGCGTTTGACCGATTAATCTATTGATTGAATAATTGGTTAATTGTTTTGTCGAGTAATCGATGTACGTCCACCTCCGTAGCGTAGCGGTCAGCGTGGTTAGCTGCCGCCCCGGTGGTCCAGGGTTCGATTCCCGGCTCTGGCACGAAATTTGAAAAGTGGTATGAGGACTGGAATGGGTTTTACTCAGCCTCGGGTGGTCCAAATGAGTAGAGGGGCTTCGATTCCCACTTGAGCCATCCTCGAAGTGGTTATCCGTGGTTTCCCATATCGTCTTCGGGCAAATGCCGGGATGGTACTGTGCCAATATGTTGTATAGTATTGGAACACTGACATGTTTGAGAAACATATTTGGTATTTTTATGACAACATTTCAACCTGCAGTCGAGAGTAATAACAAACTGATGCTCGGTTAGGGGATTGGATACGCAACCCTGCAACGCATCTCAGACCATATGATCGGGAGAGGTACAGTTACTCAACAAGATGGCTGCCGTGGAAGCATGGCATTGATATACACTATTATAAAGCATTACTGAGATTACTGAGGGGATCGACGACTGGGAATTACATTGTAACACAAGAAGAAATGATTAGAAGACATTTATGGAATTATTAACACACATATTATGATATCAGATGTTTATCGCAATTATGCTGTGACAACTTCGATTCTTATATCGACTGGGCAGAGTGGTGTTCTGGGTAGGATTAGTCCAGCTGGTTGTAGCACGGTTCGGAGAGAGACACTTCATTACCCGCTGTCAAACTTACTCGTTGGCTTGACCAAAAGCAACTATTAGTATCACTTGTACTTAGTGCGATTTGTGAATGTCCGGTACGGTACAGTACGTCTTGGCTTTTTCTAGCAAGACACGGGCAAAATACACACGAGTAAGTAATGTTAGGTGGTTCCAGCGCAGGGGCTAATGTGCAAGATGGTGGCCGCGCGCAACCAGCCCTATGTTATTCTTATGGAGGGGCCAGTCATAGCTGGCGCAAGGGCTAATGCGCAAGATGGCCGCCACACTCTGAGACCGTGAATAATGTCACAGGGGGAGTTCGACCGTGTAGTCGCTAAATGGAATATTTATTATTATTATTAACATTAATATTATTATTATTATTATTATTATTATTATTATGTCATTATTGATTAATCATGTAATATCAAGACCAGCCTTATCTAGTCCACTTTATGGTAAAGTGGCTAGCATTCTTGGATGTCACTGTGGAGCCCCGGGTTTGAGTCCTGGCTTTGCCAAGAAATTTAATTTCTGGTCTGCTAGTGGAATGGGGTACACTCAGCCTTGTGAGGCAAAACTAAGAAAAGTGTGGTTTATTCATACCTCAGCCATTTTGCCTAACCCAACTTCACCTAACCTCACCTCACCTAACCTAACCTAACCTTACCTAACCTAACATAACCTTAGTTCACCGAACCAAGCATTTCCTCACCTAACTTCACCTAAACTAACCTAACCTAACTTTACCTAACCTAACCTTTAAAGCTAAGCCAAAGGCTAATCAACACACTCAAAGTATATAAGGGCACATGCAACTGTCTTTTTGCTATTCTTATAGAGAGTAAGGTAAAGCTAACAATTGCACTGTGGCTACTGTGCAAGATGTTCGCTACACACAACCAGCTTAGGATTACAACGTCAGTTAAGTTTTAAAAAGTGAAAGCTTTTATTCATTTTCTTTCCTTTTCCTTTTCATATTTCATACAATGAAATTTGTCAATTTCCAATTTACAGTTTTTTTTATTTTAGTTTTAAGTTTTTGAATTTTGTCAGTATGGAAACATGGATTTTTCAATTTTGTTGTTTACATGTTTTTGATTTAGTCCATGTCTAAAGTTCATATTTGCCAAACACGATTTCTTCATTACATATAACAAGGCTGTATACCTTATCCCAAAGCATATAGGTAATACATGGGTTATACTATACTTTTGACTACCTAGTTTTAGCTACCTAAGTGTAGTTTCTCAACATTACTAGAGGTTAACAGTAGAATTGGGAGTGGGAAGTATGAAGTAATTAGAAAAGTACAAGCAGTGTCCATACAATATTTTTTTTTGTCATTTTAAATACATTTACAATATTTACATATATTACATTTTTTCTGGTTTTAGGATTTTGATATCCATAACGTAACCCTTTAAGCATGGTCAATGATTGAGTAATGACCATAGGCATGAGTACCTATACCATTAGTATCAATTACCCTTTTATCATCACCAGGAAAATAAGCAATTTTGTTTAGTCTTATAGATGATATGTCATGTTGTTTAGAAGCGATAATGTTCATTGGTATTCTTTTTACATTGCTTTTCATGACACAATCCTTATAATCTTGAAAGCTTATACAATTTTTGACAACACCTCTACTAATACCTTAAATCTTTTTGATTTCTTTACCATTTATGTCTAAAGCATACATTTTAGCTCTAAGTCCAACAAATGCTTTAATAATTTGTCCACAAGCCTCGTCTTTAAATTTTCCCAACGTTTTGTTGTTTAATGTAGAGTAACATATATGATTAGTAGGATAATCAGATGTGTCCAGGTGTTCTAGGAAATCCAACGTGTCTTGATATACATCTTGGGTGTTAACCAAATAAATGAACGAGTCGGTATCCATATACATGAGTTTAAGATTGTCCATCCCATAATAGGGTAGCAGGACATCGTAGTGGTGGGAATACATGAGAGTTTTTGAAATATCCAGTATACACATTCCAATATATATAGGCTTATTGAATACAATGTTACGTTTAGCCATGTGGAAAGCAGCTAGATTAGGACCATAAATTGTTCTGTCAATAAATGTCGGCTTTGCTATTAGCTTTTCAGCCTTTTTGCTGTCAGTCACAAGACGTATGTCTATTCTTTTACGAATATTTTCCATTGTTTTTCCAAAAATGGCATTGTTGAATAATTTGTATAGATTTTTCTCAAAATCCTTTTTGGCTTGTTTACGAAGGTTGTTATTAAAATCAACGTATGCCTTTTGCCAAGGTCTTTGTTGAAACTTTAACACACGATGAATTTTTACCAATTTTAGTCCATGATCTAAAGCCTGTTTAAGTGCCATGTAATGAACAACGTACCGCCTTCGATTTCCAAGATGAGGAATTAGTTTTTTGAGAGACGAATCCTTAGGTTGTGTACACTCTGGTAGGAAAGGTAAATCGTTGTGTAGATCATGAAGGTCGCATGCGTAATCAACATCAACGTCTAGAATGTACCCCATAGGGTCGTCTTTCTTTAGTGTTTCTAGATCAACCATATCTGGAGAAACCCACTGAAATCCCCCATAAGGAAGAGAGTGACACATAGCCCACCCATATTGGTTGTTGGCATCATCATAGGTAATAAACTGCGATGGTTTCTCAGAATCATAGGTTTCCATGTATTTATTGTTAGCTTCAGCATACCGATGAGACACCTGACATATGCCTCCAGGTATTCCAGACTCTATTAAAAGAATCTGATCGTAATCCTGTAGCAATTCCAGTTCAATTCCAGTGTAAAGGAGCAGTGCCTCGAAACTTAAACCAGGCGAAGTAAAGAAGTGTGTAGCATCCATTCGGTGTGTTTCTAATGTTTGTGCAGCATCCACTCGGTGTGTTTCTAATGTTTTGTTTCTGAACGTTTCAAAGCTGTCTGCAAGTAGGAGTACATCTGGAGTTAGGTAAAGGTCACTATATTCCCCTAGAGTTTTAATGTTGAACTGATTCCACACATGTTTAGCATGTTCATAGTCTTCTTTGCTAACATCCTCTTGACTTAATTTGTTAAAGAATGCCTCTTTTGGAGGTAAACACGTTTCACTTAACTTTTCCCATGAATCAGTGTAATCATAACGAGTCATGAGCGTTGCATTGTATTTTCCAAAGTACTTGTCTGTTTCAGGGTATGATGTTAAGTTGGTAACTAAGTGTTCCAAACTACTAGGCATTAACCGAAACGTATCCACAAATCGAAGCTTAACATTTCCCACAGGTTTGGTGAAGGAAATGTACTTTTCTTTAGAGTTAGGAATACCATCCACTCTCTCAGTAGTACACCCCAATTGCTTTACAATGAAATTTGCGTCGTAGCCACTCCTATTATGTAGAAATACAGGAACTGGGTTACGTGTTTTACATCTCAAATTACAGTTATTATGTGCACTTCCACAGTATTCCCCTGTAATATGACAATGGTCTCGAACTTTCCAGTCCTCTTGGTTGAATGGTTTATGACACAAAAAAACAGGTTTCAGAACATTGGAACTCTGATTTTTGATGCTCAGTTAAGGCCTTTGGAACATTTAAGCTGTAATTTCATTAGCTATTGAGAACAAACAGTCCATAAACTTTTCCGCAGCGTCAGGACCACGATAAATAACAGGTTGGTTCGGAAGGGTTGTCTTTATATTTTCCACAGCTGGTAAGGGTTTAACATATATACCAAAGCTCATAGGAACATGACTCTGGTATGGCACTGTATAACTTGCCTGAGGATTGGGTAGACATGTTTGATATGGTAAGAGTATACTTTCGAAATCTGCATACATAACGTAAGGTATTCGCAACATTTTTTCCACATTTAAGAATTTCAGAATGGGTTTTTTAATAGGCATTTCAACCCTAGCAATGTCATGCAGGACACACAAAGCTCTATGTTCTTTCAATTTTTCCATTCCTTGTTGTCCACATTGATTATCGAAGTGAGTAAAACACCGTTTACACGTGTTTATCTTATGTTCATGGTGGGTAATCTGATGTCTTACTAGTTTATCAAAATCTTTGATAAAGACATAGTGGTTCTGGCCGGATGAAGAACTTAGCAGAAGGAGGTCGCGACGGTCTTGTAGCTCTTCATCCACAACCTTTAGTGGGAACAGTTTGTTGTCTTCTTCCGGTCCAAATACATTAATGGATATGTCGTTGGCGTTTTCAAATTTGGCGATGTCAGCTAGTGATGTAGGAAACGATATTACTGAAAAACCATACTTGTTTTCCATGTCCTTGTACTTACTAATGCGTTGAGCATCCTTTTTAACCAGTTTTGCTAAAATGGCATACATAAAACACTTTTCATCCTTTATGTTTTGAGGATTAATACAGGCATTTCTTGCCTTTTCAGCTGCTGGTAATGGAATATATGTGCTATCACGCAAGGGATTATACTTATTTATTTTCAATCGCACTCCTTCCTCTGCTAACAAAGCCCAATTACTGCCTTTTAGCTCAGATTCTTCCATTTCAGTAGTTAACTTTTTAAATTGTGTTTCCAAGAAACTACTTAAGTCTGTTTCCAAAAATAGGGCTTGATTTCGTGTTTTAAAAGCCCGGTCTGTAATTTCGTTGGTGGACATATGAATGAATCTACATTCAGCCACAAGATTAACTTTTATTGACTTGTGCATTGGTAGTTCTTTCTGCATACCTTGTATTATTTGCTGTTTGGACTCTTTAATGTATGAATTTAAATCCTTACACGTATCACAACGTATAAAATACGATTTAAGACGACCTTGAAAAGACGTTTCATATTCAGTAAGTCCATTATTATCAGGAACCATTGAGAGGAGGTAATGTTTTGTAGGCTCAGTTTTTTGTCTTTTAGCTACTGACACAACATTACAACATTCTTCATGGTTACGTCCATTGTAGGCATTGTTAAATTAACTGCCACAAGTTTTACACTCATAAAATTTACCACACGATACTTCGTGACGCTTTGTATCATAGTCCCGAAGAAAAGTCTTTCCACACTCTTTACACATATATCTAGGCATGGTTTCTTCCATCATGGATGTTGATTTCTGCAAACAGCTGCTTACTGCGTATCACAAGGCTGTAGGCTGGTCAGTGAGACGGTCTTTCACGATGTGAACACTGCAAAAGGTAGTAATCAACTGATTGTATTCCTGCTATGACACCTCTTATATACCTTAATCAAGACCACTAGCTACTTACCACGTAGTACACGGCTAGAGCCTAGTGAGTGAGACGATCCTTCACAATGTGATCACTGTTAAATGTAGTAGTCAACTGAAAATATTCTTACACCCTACTGAAAGTTATCAGGTACTTACTGCATATCAAAAGGCTGTACACTCGTGTGTTAGACACTCTCTCTTGCTAAGGACCCCTATATTCCCTATACAAGGCTATACATGTTAGTTCTAAACACTTAGTGGTTATTTGTATATTAAATTTATATACGCAGCTTATACGAGCACGTTTTCACGCAGTAAATCTTTGTCAAATAGCCACATGCGACACGCATAGTATGTTTCCGCTATCTAGCGGTGACTATGAGAACTACCTGAAAGACCAGCATGGTACCTAGTGCTCCATATCATTACTGAACGATCAGCATGCTACCTACCGGTCGATATGACAACCCACTCAACTACTAGTATGCATTCCAATAATGAACTCATTTGCTCATATCCACTAACAATACACACAGCGGGGTTGCTTTATCGTTTAATACAAATATATCTTGTTTAAATAATGTAACAAAAGGTTACATGGCGCAATTGTATGGGAATGTTGCATTACCTAAAATGTAATAGTATGCAAGTGTTTAACATTTTACAATCGGCTTATGATGAAGGATTATATTGGTGGCTTACGTTGGTGGTTTATGGAGGTGGCTTATGGTGGTGGCTTATGGTGGTGGCTTATAGTGGTGGCTTATGATGGTGGCTTATGATGGTGGCTTCTGGTGGCTCATGATGGTGGCTTATAGTGGTGGCATATGTTGGTGGCTTATTTTTGGTTGTTTCCGTTAATACCTTATTTGTAATGGCTTATTTGACAAGTAATTTTTGTCAATGTATTTAGAGGATTTTTCTCTTGGTCTTGGAAAGTATCTCAGCCCTTATTTTATGGTAGCATAATGCTTACCACCATGTTTGTAAGCCACAACAACACACTAAAATTCCAAGAAGTACTCTAAGGTTAATGATTGTCTCTCAACTCCATTCAACGCCTAGTCAAAAATATTATATATTTTTCAAATTTTTGAAAAAAGGTAAATTGGGGAAGTGGGCTATATGTTTAAACTAAAAATCATATCAAATCATATGCTAACTCCAACACCTACGTCTATCCCACTCTGTCAAAAAATATGATATTCTTCAAATTTTTCCAAAACAATATTTGGAAAGTAGGCCATATTTTGAAAACTAATCATCCTATAAAGTCAAATATAGACTCAAACCAATGGCTTTTATATCCTTAATCGTTAGAACAAAATATGGAATTTTTGACATTTTTTCCAAAAATGTTCATTTTAAAACGGGCTATATTTTGGAAACCAGGAATTTACGAAAAAAAAGTGTGTTTGACATAAATGACAGGTATTTACCCCCACTACCAACAAACCAAGTCCCAGGTCTCTGGGACAAAATCCAGAAAAGTTCAATTTGGAAAGTAGGCGATATTTTGAAAACTAATCATCCTAAAAAGTCATATATAGACTCAAACCAATGGCTTTTATGTCCGTAATCGTTAGAACAAAGCTTAACATTTTTTCAGTTTTTCCAAAAAAGTCCAATTTTCAAAACTGTCTATATTTTGGGAACTAAGAATTTATTTAAACACAAATTGTGCTAAACTGTCATTTTGTTGAGTTATGCCGGTACATTTAGCACAATTTGTGTTTAAATATATAATGGCTCAACGGACAATACATACTTTTCTTTTGAAAATTATATATTCAATGCCAAGGTAAGGTTATAATTGTTTTAGAGTGGAGTTTCGACTCCCATAGTGCACTGGCTTTGCTCGTGACGTGGATACACATGTATCAAATACGTCTTGCAATGGCCTTCCCAGTGTGTACTAGACAGTGTCTTGGTGAGGTGTGCTTTAACCAACTGAAGAGCCCAATTGCACACCGGGGCGAAACACTGTCATTTTGTTGAGTTATGCCGGAACATTTAGCACAATTTGTGTTTAAATATATAATGGCTCAACGGACAATACATACTTTTCTTTTGAAAATTATATATTCAATGCCAAGGTAAGGTTATAATTGCTTTGGAGTGGAGTTTCGACTCCCATAGTGCACTGGCTTTGCTCGTGACGTGGATACACATGTATCAAATACGTCTTGCAATGGCCTTCCCAGTGTGTACTAGACAGTGTCTTGGTGAGGTGTGCTTTAACCAACTGAAGAGCCCAATTGCACACCGGGGCGAAACACTGTCATTTTGTTGAGTTATGCCGGAACATTTAGCACAATTTGTGTTTAAATATATAATGGCTCAACGGACAATACATACTTTTCTTTTGAAAGTTATATATAACTAAGAATTTTACAAAAAAGTTTGTTTTACGTAAATGAAAGGTCTTTACCCCCTCTACCCCGCAAATAAATTTCTGGTCCCCAGGACAAAAACTGTGCAGTAGTGTGTTTTGGGGGGTTCTAGCCCCTCCTCCTCCTCACCCTCCTCACAAGATGGCGGCCGTAGCTTAACTTAACCTAGCCTAACCTAACAAGATGGCGGCCGTAGCTTAACTTAACCTAGCCTAACCTAACAAGATGGTGGCAGTAGCCTACCCTAACCTAACCTAACCTACGAGGTGTGATCAAAAAGTTCCAAAATGGCGGCCGTAGCTTGACTTAACCTAACCTAACTTAACCTAACCTAACCTAACCTAAACCTACGAGGTGCGATTAAAAATTTTCAAGATGGCGGTCATAGCTTAACTGGACCTAGCCTTACCTAACCTAACCTAAACCTACGAGGTGTGATCATAAAGTTCCATGATGGCGGTCGTAGCTTAACTCAACCTAACCTAACCCTACGAGGTGTGATCAAAAAGTTCCAAAATGCCTACCGTAGCTTAACTTAACCTTTGATTGATCCCTGTTGATTGATCCCTTTTGATTGATGTATCCCTTTGGACTGGTCCCTGTTGACTAGCCCCTTTGGACGGGTCCTTTTTGAAGGGAGTCTTTTTTACGGGTCCCGGAGGACGGGTCCTTGTTGACGGGTCCCTGTGGGCGGGTCCTTTGGACTGATTCCTATGGACTGGCCCATGCATTTTATCCAAATTATAGGAGAAACCAGTCACGTGATCAGAGACGCTCCAGATTATTCTCGATCATTGGAAAGTGCCTAGCAACAAGGCATTACCGCTAAATATTAACAGTTAATTGTTATAAAATATATCATTGGATGTATGCCCACAGCCAATGAGAGGAGGGTTTATGGAAGCAGATATGGATTTTACCGAGTTAATGTGATTAACTATTCCATTTAAGCCCTATGTAACAATTTTATTCCATTGAAAATATCAAGGAAATTAAGAGAAGATATTAGTTTTTCTTTAAATGTCGCAAAAGGGAAGAAATTCACTGTAATAATCATTATTACAAGGGCGCGCCAATAACTACGCGCGACCAACAATGGCGTCGAATTTCAGGCGAGCTAGAGTGGGGACGGCTTGTAGAAGCGTTCTTATCCCGACTGACTTTGAAGGCACAAGACGTGTTACCCGGGGCAGTTGATTCCCGCAGACAGTATACCGAGTGCGGTCCTACGCTACTCGAGAGACAGTGCCGAACTAAGCCAATATTTAATTAGAACCTCGCTGAAACTAGGTGAAGTTTAGCGAAGGATTACAAGTCAATAGCGAACAAGTGTGCCACTTTTTGGAAAGCAAACTGTATGCATTATATACTTTTAGTTACAAGGCTACAGTATAAGAAGATTTTTAGTGGATTAATTGAGAAATTAGCCATTTATAGGACAATTTGTATTGTCAAAGAAAGTTGCTTATCTCAACGCAGAGAGAATCATTTTAGTGCAGCGAGACTTCAGCATAGTCAAGTCCGCGTTGCAGAAATAAGTAAGTAAAGTAAAGTTGTATGAACATTGAGACTTTGTTGTATTCGAACAATATGATGGCTACAAACATTTATAAAGTGGGATTGGTTTATAACACTTTGATTATGAGTAAGATGATGGACTAATACTATTACGCGATTGGGATATGTCGATTCAGAGTTGTGAATAGCAACATGGAACAACATTAAGGAACAACGAGAATATGTATAATATCTAGAATTTTATAATGTCGAGACAACATGATAAATTATGTGCACGTCTATCCAGTACATTTAATGTACATTCATGTACATTAATTCTCGACTATGAGCAGGTATAATCTTTCATTGACCAACCAAATGAATATTAACATCTACGATAGTGATTCGATGTACAACTTACAAATTTATTTGTAACGATGAAACTATTACGAATATATTGCTCGATAATGATGGAGGACTTTCGAGAGATGTCGGCGATTGAGGAATCATCAACTGGGAAACAAAAGATAGAAGATACTAGGCCCGAAGATTGTTTGAGATGGAATCCATGTTCGAGGAACGAGGTTCGACGTACGGAGGAGACGAGTATGACGGGAAGGAAATCTTTCTGTTCCCGAGGTCACAGTCCTTGTCCACTGGCGTTGAGCGGATTTGGTTTCAGCAGTTTACACCTGGGAGATGATCAATCTAGGTATTTTCGAATACCTGACATGAACTTCAATTTTCTTCAATACTGAGGTAGAAATGTTTTACATTATTATATAATTTGAGTATTTTTAACGGCATTTGTGAACAACAATTCCCCATATTTAATTCATATATTTTCACTTCGACGTTTAACAAATTTTATTCTTCAAGATCGTATAGGATGATAGTCATTGGTCATCTATACCAGGAAATTTTATGATTCAGTTTCTGAACTGAAGTCAGCTGTTTGAGAAATTTATTTTCCATTGGGAAAATCTTTAAGGAAGTTATTATTTGACGATTTTCGATTTTAAATTCAAGTTTGCAGACATTTTGTCTTCGATATTTTAGTAAATTTATTTTGTTTAAAATAGTTCATAGTTAGGAGAAGATATCTACGAGTTATATATTGTGAAATATCACCAAATACTATAAACATTTCGTCGATCTGGCAAGTTATATTCGTTATGATTACGACGTGAAGTCAAATATGTATGAACATTCTTTATGTAGAATGAAGTTACATTCAGTCGATGACAAACCAATATTGAGTTGAAGGAAGGCTTTGCTCTTCATTAAATGTAAATTATATGAGACATATCATTTGAAAGATAATTCATCCTACTATAGGAAAGTTAGATAAAATATCATCCAGTCGTGATTGATCCGTATTGAACGATGAAATAACACGAGTTTTTATTAATACACAAATGTAACACCACGTTATTTGTCAATGCAGTATTGCAGCCGTGTATATTTGTAGAAATGACCAGTAGGAAGAAACATGTGTATTTATCTTTATTAAATGTGTAGAGACATGGTATTTTATATTGCAGTAACTTCGATTAGTACACCACGATGATCTGTCAATATAATCGTTTGAGAACCATAAGTTGTATTAGTAGAACAGATATTGCTGTTCATGTGTAAGCAGTGGAATGTAACAACGATAAGATCAATGCTAGAAGGAAGTTATGCAAGTACTATGGAACAATTGTTGGAAACAATTGAGATTATGCCATTTAAGTTATGTATTGGAGATATACGAGAGTTTCTTGCCGTATATAGTTGTTTGTGAAATACGAGGGTGATTTCGTATAAATGGTAATGAAGTACAGCATGAGGGGTGAAAGCATTGTTGTATATTAGTAGAGTGATGGAAGACTCTTAAATTTGATTAGATCTGCGACACGAAAGTCGTGGGAAGGCGGAAATTCGTTGGGAAAAGATATATTATCCTTGTCCACTATAACATTATTAATTTATATTAAAACTGGAATTGTAACAATAATATTAACTAATCTTTGCTGATCGGCCATATTTAAACCGATGATGCCTATTAACATGGTTTTGACATTAATTGCTATAGCATTTGTAAACTAAAAAGTATAGAAGAAGAGAACTATACTGGTGAAAGCGTTAATAATTATATTAACGATGTCATGTCGCTAAAGAATTATACTTTTGAAACGATAGACACGTGTAAATGGTGTATATAAATATTTCCATTTGTTTAAATTGAAGGGGTTCATTGTTTAAAATAATTAATATTTCTGAATGTTTTTGAGATTGATAAGAGTTAGGAAGAGCTAATCTTTTTAATGTGAGTGTTTGTTGTTAGCTATGATTGTCGTATGTATGAAGGTTTCGTCGGTCACGAACGACGGAAGCGGGTGTTAGTAAGATTGTTTTGAAGTAAGGATGTGTTTAAATGAGAAATGTATTTAATAGAGGCAGTTTTGTAAATGTTATTGTTTGAAATACGAGATTTTTCATCGCGTTTCATTTTACGTATTTTGTGTGTTAAGAGGGGAGTCCATGCTAGGTGGCAAGCGAGCTCGTCCCGTTATAAGCAAGGTCGATGAATAAATGTGCAGAGTTGTTGCACGTGTGTGTGCGGAAGGGATTCACGGCCAAGTCACAGTTTTTTATATAACCAGTTCAGATATCCGGGGAGGCACGCGCCAGAGAAATGCAAATAACTTTAAAACGGAATGCCTGTCTCAATGAAGGGACAGTAGAATGTTTTGATAGTTTTATAATTTTCTAGATGGCAGAATCTTTCCATTTTTAACCATCTATGTAAGCGTGTGTGTAAGACGTTTCGCCAGCTTCAGTGGCGTGAACGAATAACTATATTAAGGTGTTATTTTGTTAATTGTTATTTAGATTTTATTAATAAATTTATATTCTTATAAGCCTTGTTTCATATACCTAAATTATTCTATAAATGGAGACGTATTATGGAACATCCTAAAATAGATAGGATGTCTATTTCTTTCCAACAAAGCCCCGAGAGGTGAAGGTAAGTTTTGCACTCTACCGTATAAAGCTAGTTTGTTTTTATCCATTATATGTTCCAAGCATACTGTGTATAATCCTGAAGAGCTCGTTGGCGTGATTGCGATAGTTCATTAGCCGGGAATTTCACTTTTTTATAATCCAACTGTGATTTGGATGACCAACGAGTACTTTCTCGATTTTTACGGGTAAAGTACTGTAGCCGTAAAAATCGAGAAGTTACTTGCTAGACATCCAAAGCAAAGCTGGATTGTAGAATAATGAAAGTTTCCGGCTAGATGACCAACCAAAATCACGCCAAGAAGTTCTTCGGGATTATACAGAGTAGTCTATGATCGTGTTATGGATATTACAAATTAGCTTTAATGGTAGTGTGACACTTACCTTAATCTCGAGGCTTTGTAGGATAAATAAGGACGTCCTATCTAAATTAGGCTGTTCCATAACACGTCTCTGCTTATAGTATAAAACAAGGCACACGAAACAGAACGTAGTAAATATATATTTATTAATAGAAACTAATTTGACAATAAACAACAAATAACACCCAAATATCCTTCCTCAATTACGCCATTGAAGTTCTCATGACTTCACACACACACACACACACTAACATTCCTAGTTACAATATGTAAAGACTCTGCCATTTACAAAAGAATAAAATTACAAAACAATTTACTTGAAATCTATTGAGTCTGGCATTCCATTTAAAAATGTTTAACATTCTTTACGCGTGCCTGCTGCATAGCTGGCTTGGCATCTCTTAAAAGCTTTGACACGGTACACAGACCTGTGCATTCAAAAAACACACAGCTGCAAAACTCGCTCCATTTAATAATCTGACCTTGCCGTCATAACGGCGTTTAATTTTTTTACACCTGTCGAAGTTCCCTGTCCCTTTTAACACATGAAATACATAAACTGGACTCAGTGGAAACACAACATATTCTCAAAAAATTACATTGTACAGAACTCTCTATATAATAGCCATTTCTCTTCCAAACACATTCATACTACACAATACTCTTCCTATCATTCACATTCATCATTCATGACTGATGAAGCCTTCATACACGCATCAATCATTGCTATCGCAAACACTCACTTCAAAACCATTTACTCTTACTGTACTAACTAAAGACAATATTAAAAACAAGCAGTAAATAATTATTATTAAAAATAATAAAAACCCTTAATTAAATAATAAAGAATAAATGATATACAATATCTACACACGTCTATCGTTCCAAAGTTTACTTTCTTAACAATATTACTCTGTTAATATGATAATTAACACTACTACTGGTTTACAATTTCCCTCTTCTATATTTTTAAATAATTACAATCCTATACCATCAAAGTCAAAATTAGGTTAGTTGTCATCTCCGGTTTGATATGACCAATCAACAATGATGAGTTCATATTATTAAGATAGTTCCAGGTTTAATATAGTGTAATAATGGTTTAGTGGACAAGGATTAAATAACTTTTCCCAATAGCTTTCCGCCTATTTCGACTCTGTGTCATAGATCTATTCACACTTAGGAGTTCGCATCAACTCTACTAATACACAACAATGCTTTAACTTCCTCTCACATCAGTACTTCAATACATTTATACGGCAATACCCTCGTACTATAACACAATATATCCACGCAGACTCCACAATCATCTATATATTCATTCATTCATTCATTCATTCGTTTATTTGCAATTGGGGGTGTGTCCCCCGGTGGCAAATTAGATATACATGACAAATAAATAATTGTATATAACAATTCACTAACAATTAAACTGGAGTATTTACACAAATAGTCAGTCTTTTCTTAAACACACATATATGTTTGGGAAAAGGCTCTAAGACTGCGGCAGGTAGAGAGTTCCAATTATAAATGGCACGGTTTACGAAAGAATATTTACCATAATTTGTTCGCTGTGGTCGGCCCTTAACTTTGAAAGGGTGATCGCTCCTACCCATATAAGTAGGCTTTTCCATACGTTTGCTAAGCTCACCCCATGCTGGTTGATTTTTATACGTGTTGTACATAGCGCAGAGTCTAGATTTCATCCTCCTAGCCTCAAGTGATTCCCACCCAAGTTTCTTTAACATACGGCTCACACTGCTCCTGGGATTAAGGTCACTGAGCACAAATCTAGCGGCCTTTCTTTGTACCATTTCCAACTCATTTATGAGCCCTACTTGATATGGATCCCAAACCGCCGAGGCGTATTCCAGAATAGGTCTTACAAGTGACAAATATCCTAATTCTTTAGCAGAGGTACTACTTCCTTTCAATACCCTCATTACAAAGTGCAGGGATTTGTAAGCTTTAGAAACTACACATCCTATATGACTACTCCATTTCATATCATTTCTTACGGGAACGCCCAAATATTTGCAAGAATCTTCTTCTACAAGAATTTCCGAGCCAATGTTATATTGAAAATCTTGCCTTCGCACTCTCCCGAATTTTATTATACTACATTTTCTTGTGTTTATTTTCATTTTATTTTCAATCGCTCACTTATAGACCAGGTTCAGGTCATCTTGAAGTACTGCATTGTCTTGTGAGTCATGTATCTTTCGATATAATACACAATCATCCGCAAACAATCGACAGTCACTGCAAATCCCATTTGGTAAGTCATTTATAAACGCCAAAAATAACAAAGTTCCGATTACGCTGCCCTGAGGGATACCCGACGTTACGGTAATTTCATCCGAGAATCGGCCGTCAACTTTCACTTTCTGGGAACGACCCGTCAAAAATTCTTGGATCCATAAAATTACTCTTCTATCAATCTTCGTCGAAGTTAATTTATGGAGTAGCATGTCATGCGGAACGACATCAAATGCCTTCGCAAAATCTATAACCACGGCGTCGACTGAAACTCCATGGTCTAACGATTCGCTAATGTCTTGAAAAAGTGATAGCATCTGACTCTCGCATGAGTAACCTTTCCGAAATCCATGTTGCCTATCATTAAACCATGATAATGTTTCCCACTGTTCCCTCAAGTAGTCGCTAATGAGATGCTCCATCTGTTTACAAACGATGGACGTAAGACTAACCGGGGTGTAGTTGCCCAATTCAAGTCTGCTCCCTGCCTTAAATATTGGGACTACCGTAGCTCTTTTCCAGTCATCCGGGATTTGCTCATTGTTTATGGACACATTAAACATCACTTCTAAGTATCGTGCCACGGCCCTACCTCCTAGTTTAAGTACTTCACTAACAATATTATCAGGACCCTTCGATATATTGTAACGTAATTTTTGTATTAGCTTTACTATGGCTGACTGGTTTATTTGGAGAAGTGGAGCCCCTGATTCACTGTTAAGGTCCAACACACAGCTATTGGATTTATTGAACACACTACCATAAAAGACATTTAATTCATTAGCAATGGCTTGCTTCTCAGTAATTAATTTACCGTCACCGGTCATTATCATCGACAATTTATTTGAATTTCCCTTTCTTCTCCTAACATAACTGAAAAATTGTGTCCACCCATTGCCTCCCGAACCAAGTAAACCTTGCATATAATTGTCATGAGCAGCCCTCTTTTTTAAGACGAGCTCTCTTGATAAGGACTTAAATTTCAACATATACTTGTCACTATCATGTCTTTTATTGTATAATTTCCTAATTTTCCGTTTAAGACTCCTGATTTCCCGTGTGTAATACTCAGGATCTGGGTTTTGTTTCAATACTTTAAATGGAACAAATTTATCAATAGCGCTATTTAAAATTTTCAAAAAGTTAGTCCACAGGATATTAATATGATTTCCTTCCGATGCCCATCCTACAAATAGCTCATTCAAATACCCCTGAAATTTGCCCTGATCCGCCCTGCGATACTGGAATATGATCTTATTTGCTACATCAGAGTCTAATTTTGTATTGTCACCGCATCTAATATTTAATTCAACCCCAGAATGGTCACCAATTCCTGGTATTTTCAGACAGTTAATATACAGCTCTACAGGCCTTACGAGATAAACATCTATGGTATTATTGCCTCTAGTTGGGAAGTCAACTACTTGGGAAAATCCCCCCTCCCTTAAGAATTTGTTTGCCGCGCTCTGAGCTTGACCACAGCTATTTGACTCACCAGACCAGTCTACTTTGGGGAGGTTTAAATCTCCGGCAATTATTATGCTCTTTTTCGTAGCATTACCCGTACAAGTTTTATCATACAGTGTGTCGAGAAGCGAAAAGTTATCTTTCGGTGCTCTATACGCCCCTATCACCTGAAGAGGGAATTTATTCCCTTTATCCGAAATTTGAACACATAACATTTCATGATCCGTATCAGCCCACTTTAAGAAACTAGCTATACTTTTGTGCACACATTTTGTGTACATTTCGTAGGTCCCTTGAATTATTTCATTACTATTTATATCCTCATATAACCAAGATTCAGTAGCAATGACAATGTCCGGAGAATACGTCTCTACAAGATTCCAAAATTCAATTAATTTATTTCCTAAACTCTGAAAATTAACCTGCAGTAATCTTAGAGTCTTACCTCCGCAGCAAATATCACGAAGTAGCTCCTTCTGTTCCCGTCGGCTGGCAACCTCTGGACCTGCTCCTCCTCGAAATGGCCGGCACGAACCGATGACCCTGTCATGTAGGCTCCCCAGGTTGAAAGCGTCCCGTCGTTTTAAATGCAGCCCGTCTCGAGCGAAGTCACGACCACCAATCCAGCAGTCAGCATCTAGGTACACTAATCCCAGTTGTGCCCAAACCCAGTCCATGCGGTCATTTACAGTCTTAACTCGCCTTAACGGAACATCTCCCCGCCGAACAATGCCACTCATTATAATTTTTGCATTTCCAAACTTGCTTTTAGCTTTTCTGCCTAGTTCGTAGAGCTCCCCCATGATGTAATCAGCTGTAGCCCTCTTCTTCAAATCGTTCGTCCCAACATGGAGCAACGGCAACGGCATGAATTCCTCATATATCCAATACACAACTTCAATAACATGACCTCAATTGTTCCCAACAATTGTTCGATAGTACTTGCATTAATTCCTTGTAGCATTTATTTTATCGTTGTTCCATTCAACTGCTTACATCTTAACAGCAATATCTGTACAAATGACATACGTATCGCTCTCAAAACGATTATAAAGAAAGATCTTAGAGGTTTACTAAACTTCGTTACTTTGTTATCAATGCCATGTCTCTACACATTTAATAATAATATAAATATTCGTTTCTCCACTCTGATCATTATTTCAAAGTTACACGGCCGCAATACTACATTGACAATTAACGTAGTATTACATTTGTGTATAATAACAACTTGTGTTATTTAAGTGTCCAATAAATATCAATCACGACTGGATGAGATTCTATCTAACTTTCCCTAATGTCGGATGAATTATCTTCCAAGTAGATATGTCTCAAATAATGTTACATTTAATGAAGAGCAAAGCCTTCCTTCTACTAGATGGGTTTGTCAACTCCTGAATTTATCCTCATTCTATACAAGGAATGTTCATAAGTACTTGACTTCACATCGTAATCATGACGAATATTACTTGCCTGATCGACGAACTGTTCATAGTAATGGGTGATATTTCACAGTACATCAAGCGTAGATTTTCTCCTAACTAGCGTTCTTCATACAATTAGAATTCCCAATTCATTTTTGTCATAAATGAATTTTCTAAAACCCAAAGACAAACTGTCAGAAAACTTGAATTAAAAATCGAAAATCGTCGAATACTAACTTCGTAAATTCTTTTCCAAGAGGGCAATAAATTCTCAAACAAATAGACTTCAGTTCAGAAACTGAATCGTTAAATTTTCAAGTATAGATGATTATAAAGACCATCATCCTATACGATCTTGTAGAATAAACTTGTTAAATATCCAAGTGGAAATACATGATTAAAATAATGGGAAATGTTGCTCACAAATGCTGTCATAATACTCAAACTACATAATAATGTAAAACAATTCTACTTTGTCTTGAAGACACATGAAGTTCATATCAGGTATTCGAAAATACCTAGGTGTTTCATCTTCCCAAGTATGAATTGTCGAAACCAAATCCGTTCCACGCTAGTGGAAAAAACATCGACCTCGGGGATGGAAGGGATTCCTCCCCGGCAAACACACGTCCCCGCTGGACATCGAACCTCGACTCTCGAACATGGACTCCACGTCTCGAACAACCACCGGGCCTGATCTCTGGTATCTTTTGTCTTCCCAATGACGACTCTTCATCATTTGCCGACATCATTCGAATGTTCTCCATCATTATCGAGCAATGTATCCGAAATAGACACATCGTTACAAATAAAATTTGCAAGTTGTACATCGAATCACTATCGTAGATGTTAATTTTCATTTGGTTGGTCAATGAAAGATTATAATTGCTCATAGTCGAGAATAAATGTACATGAAAATACATTAAATGTACTGGATGGAAATATACATAATGTTTCATGTTGTCACGGCATTGTAGACATCCTAGATGTTATTCATAGTTCCGTCGTTAATTGACGTTGATCCATGTTGTCAATCACAACTCTGTATCGGCATACCCAAATCCCACAAAAGTCTTAGTCCATTATCTCACTCATCATCACTGTGTTATATAATAATTCCTCTTGATAAATGTTTGTAGCCATCATAATGTTCAAATAATACAAAGTCTCAATGTTCATATAATATCACTGTGTCACTCTCCTATTTTCCGTATTGTGGACTTGAATATACTGCAGTCTCTGCAGTTTCTTTCTACTGAGTTACGCAACTTCCTCTGAGAGATATAAATTGTCCTATAATTGTCTAATTACTCAAATTAATCATTTTAAATCTTCATACACCGTTGCTATGTATATATCTTTATATACTGAATACAATTTCCTTTTACTAAAGTCCAACACTTGTTCGCTATAGACTGATATCGCCTTCGCTCAACTTCGCCAAGTTTGACAAGCGAGGGTTCCACTATATGTTGGCCGTCATCGGCACTGTCCCCTCGAGTGGTGTCTGACCGCACTCAGCTGAATTCTACGGGAATGGACTCTCCCGGATAACACGTCTTGACTCTCCAAAGTCTCCCAGAATAAGAACGCTTCTTCTAGTTGTCCCCACTCCAGCTCGTCTTATTGTCGACGCCATTGTTACTCCTGCGTAGTTAATGTCGCGAACTTGTAATATGCTTATAAGAGTGAATTTCTTCCCTTTTGCGAATTTTAAAATATTACCAATATCTTCTCTTAATTTTCTTGATACTTTCAACGGAATAAAAATGTAACATAGGGCTAAAATGGAATAGTTAATCACATTAACTAAGTAATATCCATATCTGCTTCCATAAACCTTCTTCTCATTGGTTGTGGGCATATATCCAATTATATATTTTATAACAATAATTTGGTTATATTTCTCGGTATTATCTTGTTGCTAGGCACTTTTCAATGTTCTTGTATATTCTCGACCGTCTCAAATCACGTGACCGGGTTCTCCCTTGGCCTGCGTTCGCTAACAGAACTCGCTTGAGCCAATTTCCAGGATTGATATTTCAATGCTAAACTGTATCATGGGGCTCGAAAAATATCATCGTTTTCATCATGTAGCGTTTAAATTTCGAGCGCATTCTCCTCTTACCTGAGGTTAAAAACAGTTCTCTAATTGTTTTAATCACATTAATTCAGGACTTTTGATATGTCGCTGAACTGAAATTTTGAATGCTTTTTTAGCCTATTTAGATATTTTCTCAAATACATCGCATTGTACTTTCCTAACATAACGATATTTTCTTCATCGAATAGTTCATAATAGTTATTTCCAAAGGCATTTTCTATACGGAAGGATCTTTCTTCTAGTCACTCGTTGTCTTCTTCGGCTCGTTCCATAGGTCATTCAACCTTTCTTTCCTCTTCATCTCCTTCTGATAACATGGTACAGCATTGTCTTCTTTTCTCCTTCTAATTTCTCTTGGTTATCGGAGTTCTTCTTTGTTGTCCGTGAGTGTCATTTTCACGATTTCCCTGCTGACTTGTACTCGGCTAGGGATCAACACCCGGATTTTTCTTAACTCCTTTTCCATTTTCTTCTTCCTGCCTTAAATTCTTTAAGTATTCTTTCCCTTCCTTGTGGCTTTCATCGTAGTGTTCTTTTGTGAACACGTTCTCCATGTAATTCCTATTTCACTTATAACCCTGATTATATCTGTTGATCCGGTTATAATTATTATTGTTGTTGTTATTGTTGTACCGGTAATTGTAGTTGGTATGATAATAACCGTTCCTACGATTATTATCGCTGTTCTTTCCCTGCTGTTGCCGGGAGGGTCTTCCTCCACGGAATCTACGATACCTCGGTTCAGGTCTCCTATCTCTGAAATAATTGTTCCTTTCAGGACCAATGCTATTCTTGTCCCGCTCCTTAGGACTTTCCCTTTGCTGCGTCTGGTCTATGTATACTGTGTTAATGTCCCTGTGTTCTTGTCTATTACTCCTGGACATTACATTCGGCATCGGAATAGTATAATCTAGTTTCCTGAGAAGCACATCTAGGCTGGCCAAATCTTTAATTTGAGACGAGTTAATCAGTCTTCTAACATCGACTGGAAGCTGTCTCGATATCGCCTCAATTAATTCCCCTGTTGATAAAGGTGGCTGCAGGAATCTCAGTTGGGCTAACTTACTTGTGAAGAAGCCCGCGTAGCGCGTCGACAGAGTACTCAAATACTTTCTCGAGTATACTTCTGCGCGTAAGCTGTTCTGCGCTTCGATCGACCAAAATCTCTTGATTAAGGACTCGGCGAATTCCTCAAAGTCTGTTAATGTATACCTAAAGGTTCTGAACCACTCTAACGGAGCGGACGATAGATAGCGTTCCACTATCTTCATCTCCCTATCCCTCGGAACCTGAGCTTCGATAAAATAATCTCTCAGATTTCTGATGAACTCAATCGGTGTGAATCCGTCCTGGTTATTGAACTGACGAGGTTTATCTTCAAAGTTGCGGATTACAGTTACGTTCCTGGGTTGGGTATTTGGACAACTAGTTCTTTGGTCCCTAGTTTCTCTTTCGGGCTCCTGACTCCTGTATTCGGGTCTCTCTGTAGGTCTGAGTACCCTTAATTCCGGTCTGGCTTCTCTTTCCTCATTATTCGATACTATTCCTTCTAGTATGACATTCCAATTCACCTCTCTCCTCCCTTTCTTTCTCTTCCAAGTGGCTAATAATATTTTTCAACTGCTTTCCTACTTTTTTATGCAAGTCTTCTTTACGTTTCCATACTAGCAGCATCTCCCAGATCTAAACTCTGCAGTTTCCTGATTATGTACTCCTCTAGTTCGGTAGACTTTCCCTCATTGATAGAATTCACGTCAGAGACAAGCTTATTAATCTGATCTTTTAATACCTTATTTTACTGATTTAATTGATCGTTAAGCGCTTTCGTTTCGCTCTCTAACGATTCCCTTAATGTTTTATTTTCCTGGCTTGATTGATTTTTATCGTCTACTTGTGTTTGTTGAAGCAGATTAATACGATTACCGTGATCACACAAGTTACTTCCTTACTTATTTCTAATTGTGTGCAAGCGAATTTCCTTTCTATATTATCCTGTATTTCCTTACGGTGTTCTTTACTGGACTTATTCGACTCATTTTTCCACACCACTACATTAGCTTTCAAAATCTCACCAATATCTAGCTCTATATCATCTTTTAAAATTTTATTGTGGTCAATGACTTGGGAACGTAAAGAGTCCACATTCTCTTTAAGTTCATCCAATGCATTGTTAGTCTTTAAATTGCCATTGGTGAATTCTGACTGTAACGCACCTATATTTTCTTTGCATAGTGTCTTGGACATCTCTAACTCTTTCCTAACCTCATTCTGAAAAGTTACATTGTTAGTTTCAATATGGTTAAGTTTGGGCTGTATGCCATTAACATTTGCATTAACTTTGTCAATATCTCCACGAACATTATTCACATCTATAAACATTTTATTGACCTCCGTTTGCATTTTGTTAACGTCCGTTTGTATACTATTCACACCGGTTTGCACATTATTTACATCGATTTGGATATTACTCACATCGGTTTTCACAGTATCAACATTTGTTCGCACCTCACCTACATCTGCCTGTACTGTGTCATCCCTTGTTCTCACATCACTTACATCTGTTTGCACAGTATCAACTTTTGTTTGCCCAGTGTCAACCTTTGTCTGGATCTCCTTGGAACTGACCTGCAATCGCGACACATTATCATTGACTGCATTGGCACTAGTCTGCAATCCATCTAAAGAGGCTAGGGACAGATGACCTCGTAGTTCCTCCCCTTAAAACAACAATAACTAACTAACTAACTAACACCTAAAGAGGACTGTACTCCCTGTACTTCCTCCTTAACACTCTCTTTAACACTTTCTGTAACTCGACCTGTAATGTTTTCAACAATGTTATCTACTACTTTTACAACAACAACATCAATATCATCTTTCCTATCCCTCGTAATCTGTTCCAGATCTTGCATGGTTTCCTGAAATTTACGTTGAATACTCTGTTTATTCGCCTTCAGATTCTCCGTCATCTCCTGCTGTAAATTAGATGGTGCACTTTTCAATTGCTCCATCAAATTCTCCTTCAAGTTTTCCTGCGAGTTACATTGTACACCCTTTAAATTCTCTCGCATACTACGCTGCAAATTCTGCTGCAACTTCCATCAGCTTCTGTACATCGTCCTTTGCCATCGTTGGCATTGCAATAAGATAAATTTACAAACTGCTGTAGGGATATGCCAAAAACAGAGCATGATGACAACAATTTGGAGCAAAAATTTCAACCATGTAATTGGGCATCTTAATGTCTATCTAAAATCTTAACATTAACTTACCAAGTACTCTCTTAAAATTAATAAACTTATAGTTTCGTTCCGCTCGATCGCGCCTTAAATTAACTATACTACCATACTAACATTTAAATTTACCAACGTTAAAACAAGTTAACTTTACAATTAACATGGCTAGCAAAGGCCATGAGCCGGTCTGAAATAAAAAATGAATTCAGATCGTAGGTTATTTTCACAGCATTCTAACCTATTTATAACTATCTCAGGTTTTCCATCAGATCTGTTCTGTATTTGAGAGCAACATTACTAAAAACAACTTAAAATCATATATATCATCGCATTCAATTATCACCTCAATCGGGCTGGCTATATCTCCTCACTGACATATGCTCTACGAATGTCTAGAAACCTCATTCGTAGCCCCTTAAGTTGGGCGACCATTTTCTTACTAAAGGAAATGGTCGAACCAACGACTCTCGAAAGCCTGGGATCGCCCCATAATAAGGCTGCCATTTTCTTCTACTGTACCCGTAAAAATCGAGAAGATACTTGCTAGACATCCTATAAAAACCTGGATGGTAGAATAATAAAGATTTCCGGCTAGACGACCATTCAAAATCACGCCAACAAGCTCGTAGGGATTATACACAGTAGTCTACGATCGTGTTATGGATAATACAAATTAGCTTTAATTGTCAGAGTGTGAAACTTACCTTAATCGCGGGGCTTTGTAGGATAAATAAGGACATCCTATCTAAATCAGGCTATGCTTATAGTATAAAATAAGGCACACGAAACAGAACGTAGAAAATATAAATTTATTAATAAAAACTAATTTAACAATAAACTACAAATAACACCAAATATCCTTCCTCAATTATGCCACTGAAGTTCTCATGACTTCACACACACACACACTAACATTCCTAGTTACAATATGTAAATACTCTGCCATTTATAAAAGAATAAAATAATAAAATAATTTTACTTGAAATTTATTGAGTCTGGCATTCCATTTAAAAACGTTTAACATTCTTCACGCGTGCCTGATGCATAGCTGGCTTGCCATCTCTTAAAAGCTTTGACACGGTTCACAGACCTGTTCATTCACAAAACACACAGCTGCAAAACTCGTTTCATTTAATAATCTGACCTTGCCGTCCTAACGGCGTTTACTTGTGTTACACCTGTCGAAGTTCCCTGTCCGTTTTAACACATGAAATATGTAAACTGGACACAGTGGAAACACATCACATTCTCAAACAATTACATTATACAAAAATCTCTATATAATAGCCATTTCT
Organism: Meconema thalassinum; assembly: GCA_946902985.2. NCBI lineage: Eukaryota > Metazoa > Arthropoda > Insecta > Orthoptera > Tettigoniidae > Meconema > Meconema thalassinum. The sequence goes on along the minus strand of OX336389.2, from coordinate 1,320,244,459 downwards.
CTTCCAAACACATTCATTCTACAAAAAACTCTTCCTATCATTCACTTACATCATTCATGATTGATAAAGCCTTCATACACGCATCAATCGTTGCTATCGCAAACACTCACTTCAAAAACATTTACTCTTACTAACTATAGACAATATTAAAATCATGCAGTAAATAATAATTATTAAAAATAATAAAAGCCCTTAATTAAATAATAAAGAAAAAATATACAATATCTACACACGTCTATCGTTCCAAAGTTTACTTTCTTAACAATATTACTCTGTTAATATGATTATTAACACTATATCTGGTTTAAAGTTTCCCTCTTCTATATTTTCAAATAATTACAATGCTGTACCATTAAAGTCAAAATAAGGTTAGTTGTCATCTCCGGTTTGATATGACCAATCAACAAAGATGAGTTCATATTATTAAGATAGTTGCAGGTTTAATATAGTTTATTAATGGTTTAGTGGACAAGGATTAGATAACGTTTCCCAACATCTTTCCGCCTATTCCGACTCTATGTCGTAGATCTATTCACACTTAGGAGTTATCAACAACTATACTAACGCAGCAATGCTTAAACTTCCTCTCACAACAGTACTTCAATATATTAATACGGCAATACCCTCGTATTTCTACACAATATATCCACGCAGACTCCACAATCATCTATATACGGCATGAATTCCTCGAATGTCCAATACACAACTTCAATAACATCACCTCAATTCTTCCCAACAATTGATCAATATTACTTGCATTAATTCCTTCTAGCATTTATTTTATCGTTGTTCCAATCAACTCCTTACATCTTAACAGCAATGTCTGTACAAATGACATACTTATCGTTCTCAAAACGATTATAATGAAAGATCTTAGAGGTTTACTATACGTCGTTACTATGTTAACAATGTCATGTCTCTATATATTTAATAAAAATATAAATATTCATTTCTCCGTACTGATCATTACTTCAAAGTTACACGGCTGCAATACTACATTGACAATTGACGTAGTGTTACATTTGTTTATAAATAACAACTTGTGTTATTTAAGTGTCCAATAAATATCAATCACGACTGGATGAGATTCTATCTAACTTTCCCATATGTCGGATGAATTATCTTCCAAGAAGATATGTCTCAAATAATGTTACATTTAATGAAGGACAAAGCCTTTCTTCAACTAGATGGGTTTGTCAACTCCTGAATGTATCTTCGTTCCATACAAAGAATGTTCATAAGCACTTGACTTCACATCGTAATCTTGACGAATATTACTTTCCAGATCGACGAACTGTTCATAGTAATGGGTGATATTTCACAGTATATGACGCGTAGATCTTCTCCTAACAAGTGTTCTTCTTACAATAAGAATGCCCAATTCATTTTACTAAAAAATTAATTTACTAAAACTCAAAGGCAAACAGTCTGAAATCCTGAATTTAAAATCGAAAATCGTCGAATACTAACTTCATATTCTTTTCCATTAGGACAATACATTTTCAAACAAATAGACTTCAGTTCAGAAACTGAATCGTTAAATTGTTAAGCATATATGATTAAAGACCATCGTCCTGTACGATCTTGTAGAATAAACTTGTTAAATATCGAAGTGAAAATACATGAATTAAATATTGGGAAATGTTACTCACAAATGCTGTCATAATACTCAAACTACTTAATAATGTAAAACAATTCTACCTTGTCTTGTAGACACATGAAAGTTCATATCTGGTATTTGAAAATACCTAGGTGTTTCATCTACCCAAGTATGAATTGTCGAACCCAAATCCGTTCCACGCTAGTGGAAAAACAGCGACCTCGGGGATGGAAGGATTTCCTCCCCGGCAAACACTCGTGTCCGCCGGACATCGAACCTCAACTCTCGAACATGGACTCCATGTCTCGAACAATCACCGAGCCTGGTCTCTGGTATCTTCTGTCTTCCCAATGACGACTCTTCATCATTTGCCGACATCATTCGAATGTTCCCCATCATTATCGAGCAATGTATCCGAAATAGACACATCGTTACAAATAAAATTTGTAAGTTGTACATCGAATCTTTATCGTAGATATTAATGTTCATTTGGTTGGTCAATGAAAGATTATAATTGCTCATAGTCGAGAATAAATGTACATGAAAATACATTAAATGTACTGGATGAAAATATACATAATGTTTCATGTTTTCTCGGCTTTGTAGACATCCTAGATGTTATACATTGTTCCGTCGTTAATGACCGTTGCTCAATGTTGTCAATCACAACTCTGTATCGGCATACCCCAATCGCACAAAAGTCTTAGTCCATTATCTCATTCATCATCAATGTGTTATTTAATAATTCCTCTTGATAAATGTTCATATAATATCACTGTGCCACTCACTTATTTTTCGTCTTGTGGACTTGAATATACTGCAGTCTCTGCAGTTTCTTTCTACTGAGATACGCAACTTTCTCTGACAGATATAAATCGTCCTAAAACTGTCTAATTTCTCAAATTAATCATTTTAAATCTTCATATACCGTTGCTATGTTTCTATCTGTATATAAGTTACTGAATACAATTTCCTTTCACTAAAGTCGAACACTTGTTCGCTATATACTGATACCGCCTTCGCTGAACTACGCCTAGTTTGACAAGCGAGGCTTCTACTATATGCTGGCCGTGATCAGCACTGGCCCTCGAGTGGTGTCTGACCGCACTCAGCTGAATTCTACGGGAATGAACTCTCCCGGATAACACGTCTTGACTCACGAAAGTCTCCCAGAATAAGAACGCTTCTTCTAGTCGTCCCCACTCCAGCTCGTCTTATTGTCGACGCCATTGTTACTCCCGCGTAGTTAATGGCGCGCACTTGTAAAATGCATATAACAGTGAATTTCTTCACTTTTGCGACTTTGTAATTATTACTAATATCTTCTCTTCATTTTCTTGATAATCTCAATGGAATAAGAATCTTACAAAAGGTTTAAATGGAATAGTTAATCACATTAACTAAGTAATATCCATATCTGCTTCCTTAAACCCTCTTCTCATTGGCTTTGGGCATACAGTATATCCAATTATATATTTTATAAAAATAAATTGGCTATATTTCGCGGTATTGTCTTGTTGCTAGGCACTTGTCAATGTTCTAGAATATTCTCGAGCGTCTCAAATCACGTGACCGGGCTCTCCCCTTGCCTGCGTTCGCTAACAGAACTCGCTTGAGCCAATTTCCAGGATTTATATTTCAATATTAAACTGTATCATGGGGCTCGAAAAATATCATCATTTTCATCACGTAGCATTCAAATTTCGGGCGCAGTACCTCCTGTAAAGCCACGGCTGCCTCCTTCCCTCTCCCTTGTCTATCCCTCCTAATCTTCCCCTCCCTTCCCTCATGAGGCCCCTGTTCGCTTTGCAGGTGAGGCCGCCTGGACGCGGTGCTGGTCACACCTCCTCAGTTGTATCCACTCCGATCAGATGTTCCCAGCTCTAGGACACTGCCCGTAGTGGCGGTGGAGGTGAGTTCCCTCGCTGAGACCGTGGAAGCCACCAAACTGGAGGGTAAATTCGATTTTTTTTAGATCGATGTAGCCTACTTCGCTCCTTTCACTACGCTCTCACTGAAGCAAAACACACATTTAAATTAAAATATCATATAATGTAGCCTGCCTTCTCTGTGAAAACTAGGCTAAAACAGAGTAAAACAAAACTGTTCCTGTCCTAAATTGTAAACATTGGGCATGGATTCAAAATCTATGGTGAAAACTCTTCGTTTTTTTCTTTCGAAACCTTTCCCAATTTGATTGATGTTTGCCTTTCCTCTGTTACTGACCCTTATTTGGTTATTGTTAACATCAACAAGGAAAGACACTTCGCATTTAAACTTACTCTTCTTCAGGGTCTTGGTTGCACGCCTCTCACCAAGGCGTACCGGGTTCGATTCCCGGTCAATGCATGTGAGATTTTCGAAGTCAAATGCCATGTCCAGTGGTTCAGATTCAACGAGAAAATGAGTTCCCTTGGGTCAAGATCACAAGATTAGTGGTCACGTTAATCTACAAGTTTCCTTTTTTAAACTAATGTTTATCTCGTGACTACTAATCAATTAATCGATTCCTCGGTGAACCGATTAATATATTATTCGGTTAATCGACTTATCGAATAATTGGTCAATCGATTAATTGTTATTGATTAATTTCAAATCATTCGATTTGAACATTGCTTATTACCTGCTCTAGTGTAGCCCATTAGTCTGGTGCAAATTGACACCATTTATGTGACTTGCATGTCAGCAATACCGTTCCAGCTCCTCAAATAACAATGCAATTCGTTGGCAGAGCCAGGGATTGAACCCTGGGCTACGGTGTGGCATCCAAGCGTAGTTACCCCTACACCACGAGGATTACATTGTACGGCGACTGTGCTGATGACCCATTACATTTAATGACCAACGGTGGAGAACATTTCCGTTCCCATTATCCTTTTACTTCAAATGTCGTTCATCATGTTCATCATTATCTATTAGTCTGTTCGGTCCAGTAGCGAATTGGTTAGCGCACTAGGCTTTTACCCGACGGGTCCCGGGTTCAATTTTTGGTCGGCCAATCGGGAGCTTCAATTTCCTGGGATAATTCCCCTGGCCCTGGGACTGGGTATATGTGACGTCATCATCACGTCATCCTCATTTGGACGCGCGGGTCCCCCATGGGCGTCAACTAGATAGTCCAGCACTCATCCTCCCAGGTGGTCACACGACATTAATCAATTTGGCTTTTCTGGTGTATGAGTTCAGTTACATTAATGAAGAACCAGACCAGTGCATGCTAAGAAGGTCAGTGCAGGGCATTTATGAACCACGAGAAGCCCCAATATTCTAGGGGAGATAAAATCTCCACCTTCAAAAATTGCTTGTCTGGCAGGTCTAAGTGAAAATTCTCTGAGTTCAAAGGAAGTTGTAGTTATGAACTCATTTTTGGGGCCTGGGGCATATTGGTCATCAGGCTCGTGTAGCTGGGTGTATGTTCAACTTGTCTGATAACCTGTATATATGTGTAGACTGCAGTAGTGTTTGTAACTGTATTGAGACAGGTATTGTGACTTGAAGTAAGGTACTATCCCAGCATTTGCCTGGAGGGAGTGTGGAAAATCCCGGAGAAGAACGACTCTCAGGACAGCCGCTGACAGCACCAGGATTAAAACTTGCGATCTCCGGACTTGCTGCAGCTGCCATCGCGGTCGTGGTGCACAATTAACGAGCACGGCTACGCCGCGGGACAGTTTCAAGAGAAGCTGTACTCTAAAGTAAGAAGAATTCTGAGACCCAGATCCTACATTGTGTTTCAATCTGGATCATTATGGTCCAATGGAAATAATTATCCTCAAAACAGTAAAGCATTAGTCCAAACCCGACAAAAAAATATAGATTTCCTTAAAATTATTAACAGCAGGTGTGCAGTAACTACTGAAGATATCTTTCTTGAAGTTTTAGGAATAAAGATGACTGGATTAAGTGTGTGCCAAAAAAATACGCGCTCAAAAGAGTATTAGTTAGTTACTGTTGTTTTACTGGGTGGAACTACGAGGTCATCTGCCCCAAATTGTCAGTTTCTTTGAACTAAAGTGAACTAAAGAGAAAATGTATAGTGAGAACAATGTTGTTTTTTTTCAGTTCTACGTTATATTCACTTTCCTCTTGAAAAAAACTTGTAATTCAGGATGGTTGGTCCGTAGTAAAAAAGAGACGTTATAAAAGAGGATCTATTCCTAGATCTTGAGTGTAGTCATGGTTTCACAAAGGCACATTTTGTGTACTGTAGACAGTGTGAAAAACTAAGTTATAGCACTATGCTCGTTAGTTTGTATGGATAATGTTGGGTAAGCTGTGTTACTGTGATGTCTACAGTGGTGTATTTATAATTATTATGACCTGGTATTAGGCATGATGCCTGCCTTGACCTGAACCCCAATTCACCCCTACAGCTATCAAGGAGGGCATCTAAGTGGTGATCTAATCCCTTTAAAATCTTCAACCCTGTTCCTGTAAAACAATGTGCTTTTACTCCACGAGTCTATCAGACCACCAGCACTCAGTGGTGAACCACCTCACACACGTGTGGAACTTGAGAACACTGCTGACATAAGAAACATATTTTGAAGGATTCCGGGTAATAATGATCAGAGTGAGTGCTGATTGTACACTGTTTCCATGCCCCACGTGAAGGAGAAGGGATAATAAATATGCAAGACCATTTAGATAAAATCGTAGTTCACACCTTTATTTTGAAACTCAAAAGAAGAAAACATGGCATGACACTTCTACTCTGTAAGGATTCGTCGAAAAAGCAAACTAAAATATCCTCCATAAATAAAGTTACATCCTGTTCTACTGTATTATCCCACAGGTGTCCTAACAAAATAGTCACCAGTTGATGTGTTAAAGTTTATATCATTTCATATCACTGGACTAATTTTCACTCATACACCAAATGTAGTTAACTTTCTTCACTGTGTATTCGTATGCAAAATCACTGGTCAATTGTCTATCTAATTCAATTTCAACATGATCACTTAATCCGGAATAATCTCTTTTTTCTGATTTGCTATTTACGGCAATAACAAAACAGATTTAGAAATTTCTTTAGGGGCACTCTCTGTCGTCTGTCGTCAATAATCTCCCTGTTTTCTCTCTTTTAACAATTTACCTGCATTGTAGAAATGACTTCAAAGTGTTTTCAATGATTAAAAATATGTATAGAATGGTTCAAATGGATTCTCATCAAATCAATAACGCAACAGCAAAATAATATACGTTAACTCTGCAATACCACACTTTTCCCTGGTGCTATCTAACTTGCACCATTTAAATATTCAAATGTCAACAGGGAAATGCTGCTAATGTAACATGTAACCAATTAATTCATTTACATCAATAATATAAATCCACTGATAATTTCAATTCTTATTTCCGTGTACTTGATCTTAACCAGTACTGCGCCCGAATTCACCAATCAGTACCTATATCCGCTGCACTGTAAAGGATTGCAGACACGTAACTACCCAGCTCACAAACTTACCATTGTCTGCTAAGTAAAAATTGGGAATTCCAGGAACACACAGGGTAGATCTATAAAAGAAAATAGTTAAAATAGTTAAATTCGTTCTTTTATTTTTCCTGGGTCCCAGTTCATATCCCGTCTGGATCTTTGGTATTGGCCTTAAATAAATTCGGGCGCAGTACTCTGCACTCAACTTATTGTCATGCTATCTGCGTAGCCTAATAGTAACAGTTTTGAAGCTTATCTAACCAATAATCCACTCCATTTACTTTCTATACCAATCTTCAAAGATGTGTGACCTATCGCAATACCCTCTGTGCTAACAAATCAGGTTAATATTCAACAAAACAGTAAATAGAGCCTTCCAATGACTTCTATTCCTGCACCATAAACTAAAATTATGATGGTTCGCTTCTAATAATTCCACTTTAGCAGCTAATTAACAGTTATAATAATAATAATATCGTATGGCCTCGGGTGCCTGGTGCAAGCTTTGTTAATTGACACCCAGAGGGTAGCTTGCATGTCGAATTTCGTCGTTCCTTTGAACGCTATGAAAGTCAAGGAGGTTAGATATCTAAACTCCTTGACACTACAGCGCTTTCAAGTAGAGAATGGAGGAACTTTGTGTTGGCGGAAAATCCCGAGATTAATTTTGCCATTGAACACGGCCTACTGAATTCAAATGGGTTCTTTAACATGCCAACAACGTATGACATGAGTATCGTGATTTATTACTGTTTTATTACTCAAATTCTATGCAATACACAAACACATTATTTTATTCTGCTCCACTCTTCTCGATTCTACATGTCTATTCAACAATTTGCGTTGTAAAACCTCTGCTCCATTGATTACAATTCTGACTTTTTCTGTCCGCCTTAAATTATTCTTAAAGTGTACTTCAGCGAACAGTCGCCCCATTTCATGGCGTCATTATTCCAGCTCCACATGAACATGCCTATCACAAACTAGTAATCCAAACTACATGTAGCCTATATAAAAATTGTTACATGTCACTGCATAATATAATATAGCCTAGCCGTCATTGTTGCAAAATGATCTTATAAAACGAATAATAATTACCTTCGAAAGCCTAATTCATGACTGTCTAGTCTACGGAACTACAAATTCCAGTTGTTGTATTTTTCTACCTTTGACGTTGATCTTCCTCGTGTAGTCACTCCTGAAGTTGTGGAGATGATCCATATCACCACGCCTATGTGGGTTCCAGTCTTCGCTTCAAATGGGAACCTTCTCAAGCTTCCATTGAATCCATCGAATAATTCCGTCGACCCACCGTTTACTCTCACATAATCATCATGATGATGGCAGAAGTCACGAATATCTGGTCAGTATTTAGAATGTTCCACTTCGTCATGTTGGTAAAATCAATATATAAACAGTTTCCCATAGGCTAAGTCCATTTGTTTGTCGAAAAATCAGTGAAATGGATTACATAGTCCATATTATGGTACTTTGGATGTGTAGAAGTTGTTTGATAACCTGTAACTCTGTGATGTGCGTACTTCAATTAAGGTAGAATTTGGGTAGGAAGTGGCCGTGGCTTTAAGTTAGGTACCATCCGGTCATTTGCCTGGAGTAGCAGTCGGAAATCACTAAGAACCACTTCCAGGATGGCTGAGGTAAGAATCGAACCCGTCTATTCTTAGTTCTGCTATACGAGGCTGAGAGTACCCCGTTTCAGCCCACAGACCAGTATTTAATTCCTTGGCATTGTCGGGAATTGAGCCCGGGCCTCCGCGGTGACAGCCAAGAATGGTAGCCACTGCGCAACGAGGCGAACAATCATAAAATAAGGGAAAACGATTATAAGGATAAGGCTAAGAAGAAGAAGAAGAGGGCCATAAGAAGACGTTGGCAAGGAAGAAAATAAAGAAGTGTCATTTCATATTATTATTTTAATTGCCTTTATTTATACCACAGCTGTTATTTGTAACGGAAGTTAGGTAAGATTAGGTTAGGGAGAGGGGAGGGGTGGTGGAAAATGGAGAGAGGATCAGGTTAGATGAAATAAGCCATCCTATTGACTGCAGGTTAATAACCAAGCACCCCTCAACGTCCCTGGCAGAAGATTAAGAATTGGAATTCAAACTGCGTATTACAATAATTTAGATCGATGGCCTCTCATGGGGATTAATTTATGTTAGCTTAAGATAGTGGTATTGGAGAGAGATAAGGGAAAACGTTATTATGATGATAATAATAATAATACATGTGATTGACCGTATCTACCATCTTGTTAACTAGCCGTGCGCTAGGCTACTCAAGGCTATTCATAAGAAATACATAGGGAGTTGCACTTGGTGGCCATTATCATCCTTTAGCTCCTGCACCCTTTCCCCCCTTTCTTTATTACTTCTACCCAATTACGTATTAGGGTGTTAAAATAACTGTTAATCCCCGTCCATTCTAATTGAGCACAATTCGTGTTGACCGACTGAAAATCATTTCTGTGAATAGATTACTTGGGCAACACTGAAAATGGCTTCAAGCTCTTGAATAGCATTACACCGGTAGATTCATCAGCCCCTTCCAGCAACCCAACAAACACGTGTTGTCAGGAAGGTCGATATTTCTTTGTTTGCATCCCGTATCGTACTAATGCACTGCAAGCATATCCTGCAAACGATACTCAACACTATGTTTTCCCTCGTATTAGTCAGTAGTCACATCGAGGCCCCCGAGGGGCTCACATCTAGTGGGACGTGGGTTGGCGACGACGGGGCCCCAGCTGATTCCGGCATTGCTTCCACTTACTTGTGCCGGGCTCCTCTCCGTCTTCTTTCCTGTCGACCTCACTTGGTCAACTCTTGTTCTCTTACGACCCCGACGGTATTAGGGTATCCGAGGCCTATGGAGTCTCTTCCTTTCCCGCCTTAATTGGCCCTTGTCTCATCATTTCTAATTCCCTCCTTCTGCGAGGGGTCAGCCCTCTTTTTATTTTCATGTTATCTCCTGCCTTCTGCTCAAGGCCCTCAAGGAGGCAGGGTGTATGTAGCCCCACCACTTCTGGTGCACCCTCAGGGGCTCACGGCTGGTGAGTTCGGGAGTTGGCGACCCCGAGGGATTCCTGAGCTGGGTCCGTTTTCCCCTTTTTTCCCTCACCTTTGGGCCGGACCCTCTCCTCTTTCACTTTCCTATCTGCCTTTCATGGCTCTCCTTCCTTCCAAGTCCCTCAATCCGCATTCCTCGAGGGTTGAGGGCATTTCTTTTCCTCCTGTCCTTTATTTGCCTTCCAGTATTCTCCTTTAGTTTTCCATTTCTTCTTCTAGTATTTAGGTTAGTAGTTAGTTTTAGTTTTAAGTTTGCATTTCATTTTCATCTTCACGATCACCCAAACCATCAGGGGCCGATAACCTAGATGTTAGGCCCCTTAAAAAAACAATTATCATCATCATCATCCCATCGAGGGGAAAATAATAGGAATCGGTATAGTTTGCAGGATATGCTTGTGGCGCATTAGTACCATACGGGTTGCAAGCAGAGATTCATCGACCTTCCTGCCAACATGCATAAGTTGCGTTGCAGCAAACGATATTGGAAGGGACTGATGAATCACTCAGTATAAGCCGCATAAGAATAATGTGAAATATCACGTAGGAGATGTTTTACGAACACCAATATGAAGCTTGTTATTGTTGTTTGGTGTTCTTAATTCGCTTTTGGGCTTTGGTTATTTCGGCTTTCACCGCAGAGGTCCGGGTCCCATTTCTGGCTCCGCCAAGAAATTTAATTCAGATCTGGATCCTGGAACGGGGTACAATCAGGGTTCAATTCCTTTCTCCAAGATTTTGAAGTGGTTTTGCGTGGTTTTCCATTTCTACTTCAGCAAATGCCGGGATGGTTCCTAACGTAAGACAAGGGCCGCATTCTTAACCATCCTCACCTGGATTACAAATACACTCAATACTACAGCCACCACAATAACACAGACTATCAGGGAAATCATACACACACCTAAGAACACGAGGCTAAATGCCAACGATGTCCAAGCCCTCAAATGAAACAACAACGACTATTTGAAGCCTCCGTGGCTTAGGCGGCAGCACGCCGGCCTCTCACCGCTGGATCCGTGGTTCTAATCCCGGTCACTCCATGTGAGATCTGTGCTGGACAAAACGGAGGCAGACAGGATTTTCTCCGGGTACTCCGGTTTTCCCAGTCAAAATTTCATTCCAGCAACACTCTCCACTATCATTTCATTTCATCTGTTATTCATTTAATCATTGCCCCAGAGGAGTGCGTCAGGCCTCGGCAGCCGGCACAGTTCCTATCCTCGCCGCTAGATGGGGGCTTCATTCATTCCATTCCTGACCCGGTCGGAGACTGGAAGCAGGCTGTGGATTTTCTTGTAGGCCTACTGTAACAACATCGCCTCTGGCCTGTTACACTGGTACATGGCTCGTTTGCCGGTCGCGCACACAGGTGGTCACTAATAATGAGACTGCATTAATAAAATTTAAAGCCAGCAATAACACAATCACTCTCCGAGTCAATACTCTTCTTGGAACTAGCAATTCTCTGGTGAGTCTTGTGTTTTGATCAAATACTAATTAATTGCAATATATTCCACTTCAATTGTTACCTCTCCAATAACAGGATAGAATTCCCGGAATTGTCCATTGCTAAACCAAAGCCATTGTGGCGTCATGGTTTTCTATGTGCTCTACTGAATTATTTGAAAGGTGCATCGTTCAATTAGTTAATTGTACAATAGTGCACAATCCATCTCAGAGAGTAATGGCCTGCATTCATGGCAGTTGAACCGGAGATCCGGGTTCGATTTCCGGCTCTTCCATCAAATTTAAATCTGGTCTGAGGGCGCAAATAGGGTACACACAACTTCGTGAGGCAAATCATTGCTATTATTTACATAATCCACAGTTTAGTAAATGCCTATAAATCATTTCCATCCTTTGAGTTACAGTATGTCACTGCTGTAGCAAATGAGCGATATGCCATTAAGATCGTACTGGTATAGCTGTTGTTTATTCGTGGCCATCGTGGCCATGTAACCCCGTGTATATGTGTGTGAGTGTGTGGGATGTGTCTGGTAACCTGTGTTATTTTGATGACTGTATTAGTGTGTAGTTTCAGGTGAGGATTAGGAAGGAGAGAGCCATGGTCTTAATTCCTGAACCATTCCAGCATTCGCCTGGAGTGGAAGTGGGAATCCACGGAAAACCACTTCCAGGATGGCTGAGGGGGATTCGAACCTGTCTCTCGTCATTTTTGTCTCACGAGGCTGAGTGTATCCCGTTCCAGCCTTCAAACCGGAATTGTATTCCGTGGCAGAGCCGGGAACGACAGTCAAGAAAGCTAGCCACTACACCAGGAAGTGGGTAATGTATTTTATAATTTCTGAGTCACATAAAGAAATAAACTTTTTGAAAGCTAAATATTTTTATGTATGATTTGACCGGAGTTGTAAAGCTTTAAGTCAGAAATAGCCAATTTTAAACATTTTCTATCCTGTAGTATTGACTCAAGGCCCTTCGAAGAGCATAAGGAAAAATTTAAGTCAGCCTTCCTTCTAAGCCAGAAACTACTCCTACATGTTGGACGATCGGAGGAACAAATGACTCGCTGCCTTTCAATGCCGTATTCCGCACCTAATTTTGACCGCACTGCACGATTCCCTTTTGTTACAGTGGTATTGGAAATTACAGTTGTACATGATTTAGGTGGTATGTATGTTACAAATCCATTTTACAATAAATTATCATGTGCAATGTTCATTCTGGATGGCTTTATGTCCCACTAAACTGACCACGTTTCCAAAATTGAATTGAAAATATATTTGTTAGATTAAAATTTATATTCAGCTATTACATAACAAACTGAATCGTTGCTTCACAATATAGTGTGTTTGTTAAGTTCTATCCTGCCAAATATGTTTTTTCTGTCTTAGTTAATACTTTTCAGCTCTGACCGGTAACGACTGGTACATGAAATATATTTGATGTAGGATACTTGCACTACGAAAGCCGTAGATTATTGTTATTCCTGGTCATCTTCGGTGGCAGAGAAGGGTGTAAGTGCAGGAATATTCTATTATTGGCACTTTCACCCTTCTCTATATTAGATCCTCAATAGACGAATCAAAAACTGCTAGATCGATTCGTCAAATAAGATAAAATATTGAACAAGATTTAGTATTAATGACAAAATGACGATGGTGATGATAATAATAATAATGATAATGACGTTGATAATGATTGTTGCTTTTAAGTGCCGGGACGGCTTAGTGACAAAGTATTTAGGTAGGACGTGGCCGTAGCCTAAATTTAGGTACCAGACTGGTATTTGCTTGGAGTAGAAGTGGGACACCGCAGAAAAACACTTCAAGGATATCCGAGGTGGGAATCGATCCTGCCTATTCTCAGTTTTGTATCATGAGCCTGTGTGTACCCCGTTCCAGCTATCTGACCTGAAAATATCTTGGCAGACCTCCACAGTGACAGGCACGAATGCTAGTCACTACGTCACAAGATGGACTGACACGCAGTATGTTAAGAGTAAAATACTGGTTGCTGTTATATGTGCTGATAAACTTCCCCCTGGGGCTCGCAATGAGAGAGATGTGGACTGACAACAACTGGACCACATATGAGTCCAGTATTGTTTCCACTTACTCGTGCCAGACTCCTCTCTTTCATTCTTCGTGTCAAGCTCCCTTGGTGAACTGTTGTTCTTTTCCGACCCCAACGATATTAGGGAGTCCGAGGTCTAGAAAAGTCTCTCGTTTTCCTGCTTTATGCGGCACTTGTCTTGTTGTTTTATATACAGGTACTCATATTTTATGAGTGGTCAGACCTTCCCTTTTGTTCTGTGTATTCAGTGTACCCACTGCCTACTCTAAAATAAGGAGCAAGGTTTATGTAGCTCCAACATGCATGGTGCAGTCTGGATAGCACTACCTCCTCAGGGTCTCACGATTGGTAAGCTCGGGAGATGGCAACCCCGAAGGATTTCAGAGCTGGGTTAGTGCTTCCCCGTCTTTCCTGTGCATTTTGAGTCGATACTCTCCTGTTTCTCTTTTTAGTGCATTTCTTGACTACCCATTAAAATCCCCTAATCTTCAATATTCAAGGGTTGAGCATATTTCTCTGTAGTGAACACCTCGTGGTGTAGCAGCTAGCGTTCAAGGCCGTCGCCCCAGAGGTCTGGATTCGATTCACGGCTCTGCCTAGAAATTTTAATTCTGGTGTGAGGGCTGGAACGGGGCACACTCAGCCTTGTGAGGCAATACTGAGAGAGGAGGGTTCAATTCCCACCTCAGCCATCTTGGAAGTGGTTTTTCCGTGGTTTCCCACTTCTACTACAGGTAAATGCTGGGATGGTTCCTAACACAACGCCACGGCCGCCTCTTACCCAGGTTTCAGCTCAATTACAAATGGTCACACTAGTACAGCCATCACAATAACACACGTTATCATACAAATGCCACACACACACACAACCTTTAGATAAACGGAGCCATATAGCCGCGATGTCACAGCTCCTAAAATAAGCAACAACAACATCTATATCTTATTTCCGTTATTCCTTTTTGTTTTGGTTCTTTTTTTAATTTTATAAAGCAAGTTACTAGTGGAGATCCTTTTTTAATATGGGCAGATAACCTAGTTGCTCCGCCCCTTAAAGAAATAATCACCGCCCCCAAGAACCTCATCAAGTTATCCCAATTGTATTTTAGATACTTTACTAATACTGTTTTCCCTTGAACATTGATGGAGTTGGTACTGGAGTTGTTAGATTCGTAATAATAAACTCGCCTACGGCTTCCCACTGCAGTTATTTGGTACCGGTATATAACAAAACAAAGCCACTTTCAAAGAATGTGTGGAATTTAATAGCATCATCCCACTCATCAAAACACACAGGGCAGTAATGGACTGGTCCGTGTATATTAAGTAAAACAACATGAAAATATTGCGTTTCAAACAAATGACTAATCAAATTAAAACTGTATTTCACAAAGCAATAAAATTTCATCAAAACACAGCCTACATGGGGTCAATGAACTGCTGCACAGCATGGGCGCGCGCAGGATTTTTTCCAGGGGGAGGGGGGCTGGGGCGGGGCAAGTAACAATTGACAATTTTCGTTTCATTACTTACCTGTCAATACGTGATGGTGAAACGCCCCCCCCCCCCCCCCTGCGCTTTCCTCCCCTCCCCTCCCCGCACACACAAACAAAATTTTCGTTTATTTTATTACTTACTTCCTCAAATTCATTATTTGACTGCTCTGAAACCGTTGGCTGCTTTATGGCAAGAATGGGAGGATTTTTATTTTGTTTCAAGTTTTTGTCCTTAAAAGTTCGCTTTTCTTCGTGATTCATCGTCGTAAAGTTCAGTTCTTAAAGACAGGTAAAAACTAGTGGTACTAACAAAAATAGATATCAAGTAGTTCATTAAAATGGTATTGTTAATCCAGTTCGCCAATTTTCTAAGTAACCGGACTTATTTTCAGATAATCCCAAGTTAGTAAGTTAAACTTTGGAAATATCCCTACATCTGTCCAATAATTCAAATAGCACTGTTTCCAAATATATAGTTTGTACTGGCCGTTACAGGAGATCATCACGTTTTTTCTCTCCTTCACAACCAATCATAAATACTTCGCATTGCTCATATTAGTATCGTGAAACGCTTGTAATCTACGAAGTGATAAACTCGTAGCGTGAGCCCATGGTTTTAGCAAACATTTGTTTTAGCAATAAAAACAATTCGCTTGATTATTATTAACTACAAAGTAAAATAGATAGTAACCAACTATATTACGTACTTCTTACTACCGCTATTCGCAAGCTCAAGTGGTGGTGCTGCCGCGTGACTGAAACTAGAGGAATGGTGATATGAACGTAAACAAACCACTGCTTTTACTGTGCAATTGAGCGTTATGCTCAAGCTTTTCTCTGTTTATGAAATGTATAGACAATAAAAAGATAACTAACAGACATTGTACAATTCCGTCGAGGTTTCTAAAATTAAATGTGATATTTCGCCTAATACACTGTCTAACCAGCCTAGTACAAATACTTATGAGATTTTTAAATGTATGTTTGTTAAGGCTACTCTTAAAGAGGGTAAATTAGCCTTCTTATATTTCATAACTGGCATTATTGTCAATGCTGTTGCTTTATTTGTGAACTGCTTTAACCTTCACTCCTTGTACTTGAATGTGAGTGACAATTATCTAATAACCTGTGTGGTGTCAGTAGGCGAGGGTGTATACGTTATGTTATTTCAATGTACCGTAGTTTTGAGATGAGTGCCCCGGTACATAAAACATGGTACTGTACCCGTATTCCTGTAATGATCCACCAAAATCCGTAGATGGAAAAAGTTCGTAGCATCTTGAAGTCCCCGGCTAGAAAACCTGCCCAGAGCTACTGGCGAATACACTCGGGAAAAAGGACAAGGGACACATCTGAATGTACTATAGAAACTAACTACAAAAACACAAGGTTGTAATTACTACTCGGGAATACGAGAATCAAAAATCTCGGGCGTTGGGATGATGATCAGGTCAATAGAAATACCTCCACCCTATAGCACATTCCACTACCAATAAACTACAAAAGAAAATGCCAATTTCTATAAAATATTAGGGATTCGTGTCACACGTACCTGTCTATTTATTCATAAGACATGAATAAACGTTGAAAATTGTTCAAATAATAAATAGAACTAATCTCACGCAAATATCTTCTCAATAAACAAATTAAGTGGAATAGTTTCCCTACGAAACGATAATAAAATTACAGTCGCTTATAAAACCTCAAACAATTTAAAACAATAAAATCTTGGCAACAAACTGCTGTGCCCAACAACAAAGAAAATAACGTCCTTAAATTTACCCGCAAATATAAATGAATTTACTCATGACGTAGGCCTCCGCCATTACAATAATTATTTATTACTCTATACAATATTTTTTTGCGTATGGCTTTTATGGCCGGGAGTGTCCGAGGACATGTTCGGCTCGCCAGAGTTTGTAGCTGCTTCTAGGCGGACACCCATGGGGTGAGCTACAAGTACCGTTGCTTGTGGAGTGTTGTCTGGGGAGGAAAGTTTGAATGTAAGGACGAGGAATTGGAAGGTAGAGGCTGTGGCCTATAGTTAGGGACCAACCCCGCATTTGCCTGGAAGGAAGATGGGAAACCACAGAAGACCGTCTTCAAGGTTGCAGGCGGGGGGGATTCGATGCTCCTCGCCTCCCGGATGTGAGCGGCTGCCTGCAGCCATGCCGTAACAACCACGGGTAACTCATCCGATATACAATTATAACTAAACTGAACTCGATGTGCTTTGCGTTACGTATTTTGAAAAGTTACGCAAGCATGCACACATTAAGAAATACTTATTTTGCTTATTTCCATTCGTACTTAAGATATGGGGTCATATTTTGGGATATGTCACCAGATGTACTAAGCAAGTTTAGGATACAAAAGAGGGCGATTAGAATTATGGCAAATGTAAACACTAGAGAATCATGCAGACCTCTGTTTAAAGAGTTAAACATTCACCCACTGCCCTGCATTCATATCTTTGAAAGTATTATGGGTTTTTTTTTAGAATTTAATGCATAAAGACGTTTATCTTAAAACAAACAATGATATTCATAGACATAACACAAGACAAAATCAAAACATTCATATTTCACATACACACACAAGCATTTATCAAAAAGGAACTTTTCACACAGGAGTTAAATTATACAATAAACTACCCCAGTATATAAAATTTCCCCCAAAAATAAAACCTTTGAAAGAATGTTGACAGCTTATCTGCAGTGCCATTGTTTTCACTCTGTAGTTGAATATCTCAGTGTATGGAAACGATGAAATCTATAATTATATTGTAATTTTCTATTTTAATTGTAATACCTAGCTGTAAGTTGTTGTATTTATAGAATTAAGTTTTCATATTGTAATAATAGAGTAAGGTGTAAATAGTTGTCCAACACCGGGTGAGTTAGCCGTGGTCGTTACGGCATGACTGCTGGCAGTCGCTCATATCCGGGAGGCGCGGAGGTTCGAATCCCCCGCCGGCAACCTTAAAGATGGTCTTCTGTGGTTTCCCATCTTCCTTCCAGGCATATGCCGGGGTTGGTCCCTAACTATAGGCCACAGACGCTACCTTCCAACTCCTTGTCCTTACATTCAAACTTTCCTCCCCAGACAACACTCCACACGACGGTACGTGTGGCTCACCCATTGGGTGTCCGCCTCGAAGCAGCTACAAAACTGGCGAGCCGAACATGTCCTCGGACACTCCCGGCACTAAAAGCCATACGCTAAAAAAAAGTTGTCCAATAAGATTCTATCTCTTAAGATCTGTTAGTATCATAAGTTATAAATAGCTATTGTATTAGTAATATATACCTGTAAGTTCTTTTTTAAAGATGTAATTACTGACGTGTCCTATATCAAAAATGTATTGGATACATGTAATTGATCAAATGGATTAATACAAATCTAATCTAATCTAAACTCTCGTCTCCTATCTTTCATTAAATACTTGTTAAATGCGGTTAAATAATTCTGCTTAAACATTTAAAATCTCGCTAAATAATTCCTCATCTAAATAAATTGCCTTAAATTAATGTTACAAGAATTCCTACACTCAATAAACAAGTTCTATTTACAACAAAATATTACGTACAATTCCTTCAAAAACGATCTCCTCACTGAGATTACTCAAAATAGCAAATCGTTGAGTTTAAACTTCCGATGTGTACATAAATCCACTACAATCTTATTTCTTCACTCCCATCTTAGAAATCTTTTGAATCTCCACTTCGCTATGCCTTGTCTAGTAAAATTGACATTTCGTGTTTCTATAATCCGTACAATTAAGTAAAGACATAGTCTATTAACTTCTACTGGTCCGTCATCTTCATAAAAATACTAATAAAAATAACCTTTCCACGTTGAATAATTACCATTATGTCTATATTCCTTCTACTCAGAACCATTTAAATAGAGTACAATTTAACACAGCTTCACAAACATCAGCTGTTCCTACTGTTTCAAGGTTCAATTGCATAGTCTATCGGTAACTCCACTAATAGTTTTAACATTACTTCTCTCATTCCTGCTAATATACCTTTCTAAAAACCAATTGTAACTTGCAAATCTGTCCACATCGATACATCTGCAATAATAATGCCCTTTGCCAGAATTTCAATACAATCATCCGCCACACGGGAATACTTTTAAATATCTCTCATAGATATACTCGCAGTTTCCTTCTCTGAAATACTTCACAACTGTATCTTTCAAACAACATAGTATTGCGAAAATCCTAATTCGCAGGTAATACAACTTTCATAAAAATATATACTTCGATAAAGTATTGGTTCATTCGATGTCACATAATAACTGGGAATAAAATAATATCTTATACATTAGTAGGTAATGTAGGCCGGAGCTCGGCCAGGGGCTAATGGGCAAGATGGCCGCCGCGCACAACTCCCCTATGTCATTCTTATGGAGGGAGAGTCATAGCTGGGCCAGGGGCTATTGGGCAAGATGGCCGCCACGCGCTACAGCACTCTTAAATGGCGGGCTTTTCAAATCATTATTTATTTGTTATGAACTGTACATTTTAGTATTTATTATTTATTTTTATGTAATTTATTAGGTATATAATTTTTAATGATTTATATTTATATTTTAACTAGCAACCTGATCCGGCTTCTCCCGGGAGCAGTTATGAATGCATTACTTGATAAGCGCTTTTTTCCAATGTCAATGAACAACGACCAATATCCGTTTTACGTCTCGGCATGATGGGTAAAAATCACTGTCTGGACTATTAATTATATTATCATGGAGATGCATGTGCAACAAATTCTTGTCAGACGTAATTTAAGAATGGCGAGGTGCATGAAACACAAATCCCCCTTCCATACAATCTTAACTTGACTGTGAATTTAGCGGAACGAAAAATTCACAGGCGAAATGAAGAAAAGCCGAGTTGCACTTCCAGGGAAACTCCAAACACAACCACTCTTCTCTAAAGTTTTTAACTCAACACGACTCGACAGTTTGCTGCTAGCTGTATCTGGGGCAATAATTTCGTCCGCTAGCTAAGCTGAAACTGAGGTGATAGACTCGACTCTAGCTAGCTCGTAAACTGTCACCTCAGTAACTGAAAGGGGATTGTTGGATGAAATGAAAACGTAAAAACACTTATAATAGGCGATGTATTGAAGATAGAGATATGCTCTCCGGGACATTTTGTAGATCTTTTCATGCTGAACAATTCTTACAATCATAGTATATTTTTAACGGTTTGCCCAGCGTAAGCATTAAAAGTGCACGGCCGCCAGTTTTTTTCGACCTTTTCGCTGAAATCGTTAGTGCTTGACTTTCTTTGGTCATAAATAAATTACATTCTACAGAAACCTTCCTCGAGATATCCTTTACAGAATGGTGAAAACCGCATAATAATCCAGTGGTTCTCGAGATTACCCGTGACATCCAAGAATCGGGGACTTTGTTTTATACTAAGTAGAGATTATACGCCATTCAGCATAATTTAATATAATATAATCCCCCCTTCGGTCCAATCTTAAATTGACTGTGAATTTGGCGGAACGAAAAGTTCACAGGCGAAATGAGAGTTGCACTTCCAGGGAATGGCGAGGTGAATGAAACTGAAATCCCCCCTCCGTCCAATCTTAACTTGACTGTGTTTCACAGGCGAAATTAAGAAAACCCGATCTGCACTTCCAGGGAAACTCCAAACACAACCACCCTTCTCAGAAGTCTTAACTCAACACGACTCAACGGTTTGCTGCAGGCTGTATCTGGGGCAATAGGTTCGCCCGCTAGCTAGGCTGTAACAGGGATGACAGACTCGCCTTTAGCTAGCACGTCAACTGTCCCCTAAGTAGTTGAATGGACATGGTTGGAAGAAATTAAAACGTAAAATCACTTAGAGTGGGCGATGTATTGAAGATAGACATATGCTCTCCCGGACTTTTTTGTAGAACTTGTCATGCTGAACAATTCTTACACCATAGTATTTAGATATTTTTAACGGTTTTCCCAGCGTAAGCCTACAAAGCGCTCGGAGGCCAAGTTTTTTTTTCGACTTTTCCACTGAAATCGTTACTGCTCGGCTTCCTTTGATCATAAATAAATTATTTTCTAAAGAAATCAATCTCGAGATATCCTTTAAAGAATGGTGAAGACCGCATCAAAATCCATCTAGTGGTTCTCCAGTTTACTCGTAACATCCAAGAATCGGGGAATTTGTTTTATACTAAGTAGAGATTATTCTTTATTTTAATATTTATTTTATTATTTTTTGTATAATTTTATTTTTATTTTTTGTGTTAAAGCACTAAACTTCAAGGTCATCAACCCAAGAACTCTATAACCCACAGAAACCTCATTTAAGTTTTAATTTAATGCATGCATTTTTTATTTTTACATTTTAGATTTTTGATTTGTAATTTTTAATTTTTAGATTTTAATTTTTAATTTTTAATTTTAGATTTTAAAATTTTACATTTTACTTTTTACATTTTTATTTTAGATTTTAGAATTTTAGATTTTTAATTTTAGATTTTAAAATTTTAGATTTTTAGATTTTAAATTTTACGTTTTACTTTTTTATATTTTATATTTAATTTTGTTTTCATATTATATTTTACAATTTAGATTTTGCCAAAGAGACTAAACTACCTAAGATTTTATCTTCAGATTTTTTTTTTTTTTTTTTTTTTACTTATAAAATTTCACTTATTTAATATTTGATTTATTATTTTTGGCACAGGGCTAATGCACAAGATGGTCACTGCACGCAACCACTTACACATATGGCATGCTAACCGAACTTCAGCAAACCTAACCTCACCTAACCTTAATTAACATATCATCCTCAGTGTACTTAATCAAACGTGTCTTGACATAACCTAACATAACCTAACTTTACCTAACCTAACTTCACCTAACCTAACCTTACGTAACCTAACTTCACCTAACCTAACTTCACTTAACCTAACTTCACCTAACCTAACTTAACCCAACCTAACTTCACCTAACCTAACTTCACTTATCCTAACTTTACCTAACCTAACTTCACCTAACCTAACTTATCCTAACCTAACCTCACCTAACCTAACCTCAACTCATGTAACCTAACTTCACCTAACCTCAGTTCACCTAACCAAACATGTCATCGTATAACCTAATCTAAGGTAACTTAATAAACCTCACCTAACCTAACCTAACATATCATCAGTTCACCTAACCAAACATGTCCTCAAATAACCTAAACTATGCTAACTTAACAAACCTCACCGAACCTAACCTAAGCTAACCTAAGCAAACCTAACCTGTAAAGTTGAGCCAGAGGCTAATGCACACACACAAATTATTTAAGGACACACGCAACTATCCTTATGCTAGTCTTATCGAGAGTAAGGTAATGCTACCACTGTGACTACTGTCCAAGATGTTCCTACTCACAACGAGCTCAGAATTACAAAGTCAGTTAAGTTTTAAAAGGTAAAACCTTTTCATCATTTTTTTTTCGTTCCCTAGGTTCAACACTAGCCCTAGGGCATAACCCTATAGGCAGAGTTAACACTCACAGGCTTACAGAGAATATATTCTCACGCCAAAAGTTTCTCAATTATAAGTACAAAGCCAGAGTTTACTTGCGGTAGGGTGGCACCTTTCTTCACACTGTTTATCCTACCGCAGCATTTTACAGGATTCCAATAAATATATCAAGGCTGGATACCTTATCCGAAAGCATATTGATTGCTACCTAGTTTCGGCTACCTAAGATC